>QLOH01000655.1:0-553970 GCA_026901365.1 Sesbania bispinosa | reverse complement strand
AGAGAGATGAGAGAGAGAAATAGAGAGAGAGGAGAAAGAGATATGAGAGAAATAGAGGAGAGAGAAACAGATGAGGGGAGAAGAGAAAGAAATAGGAGAGAAAATTAGGGGAGAGAGGAGAGAGAAACAAAGGAGAGATGAGAGGGAGAGAGATATGAGAGAAATAGAAAAGAGAGAAACAGAGGGGAGAGAGAGGAGAGAGAGAGCGGAGAGAGAAACAAAGAGAGGAGAAAGAAACAAACCTACTACTAATAACATAATAATAGGAGGACCACAATGTAAATTTTAAAAGTTCTATTTTACCCTAAACCCCACTAGATCACCGTTGCACCAGTTTCATGCCAGTGCACCATAAAACAACCCATAAGTTACCTGTAAAAGATGTTTATTATGTGTTGCTTTAAATTAAAAAGGATAGTTCAGAAAATAAAAAGAAAAAATAAGGGTTAAGATGTGTAGGATTAAAATGGGATGTGTAAATATCAAATCCCATATTTGTTGAATTAGGTTTCTTTTAAGCCCATTAAGTATTCAACCACGCACTAAACAAGTTGTCTTTCTTTCCGTCTTGGCGTCATTACCTTCAAATTCTGTTTTGCAGCAAATAAAATTTGATTAAGGCATCATCGCATACAATTCAAAGTAGATCAAAGGTGCATTTAGCTTGTTCCTCAAAGCAAACATCGTGGTTAGGTTCTGTCCTCTCTGACCCCAAGATTTGGCATTTGCAACAAGGTTTGAAATCACTGACTTATAAGTTATAACATGAGATTGTCATATTAAAGGGGGAAAATCCAAATCCATTTTCTTAGGATTACTATCACTGCAATTTGAAAATACTATAATGACATTGTAATCATATAATGTTGGTATGGAAGACAATGATCTCCAAATATATTTGAATAAAGGTATCATCTATTTGATGTTTAAACTTGAAGCAACAGCTGACTTGTACAGACAGACAAACAAAAGAGCTGTTATATACAGTCAGGAGCTTCACTGTATATCACTATATTCTTTTTCTTCTTCTTCTTATTATTATATGTAGATAAATCCCCTGAAGGGAAGCAATTATTTATAAGTTTGTGATGGTAATTTTTCAGAGATCTCACTTATTTATCAACAAATGCTGACTCAGCCAAGTCAATGGAGCGAGCAAGACCAGCAGCTTTGTTTTGACACTCTTGGTGTTCATCATCAGGGTCACTGTCAGCAACTATACCAGCACCAGCTTGAAGGTAAGCAATCCACTCCTGGCGTTGGTTTAGGTTTTTGTATGAGTACATTGTGTCATACCTAGTTCCTGTTGGAAAGACTATTGTCCTGAGAGCTAGAGCAATGTCCATGTCACCAGAGAAAGAGATGTACCCAAATCCTCCACTATAAGGCCCTCGCCTTGACACCTCTAACTCATCAATTAATTCCATTGCCTTCACCTGCATCCACCAGCCATCAGGTAAGAATCAAGATGAAGATTGAAATTCACAAGCATGTTCTTCACTAAAAGGAACTAGCATGCACTAACTACATTTAGTGCCCAGTTGGATACAGGGCTTCTTAAAGCCTGTATCACTCATTTACAACCATTGATCAATTTTACTCAACTGTAAACCAAACGGGCAATTAGAAGATTGGAATGGAAATGCAAGGACTTGGTCACAATTTTCCCAAACAATATAACTAGGTTTTATTTTTTTTTCATGGAAATTTAGCTAAGGATCTAGCCAGTAGAATTGTTTTAGCCTATCTTAACAAGAACAAATAATGGAAAGGGAACAATAAATCAAGTACAGAAAGAGATGATACAATTCTTCCATTTGGTACCAGGTTGCGGAAGAGACATGGTAGGACATAAGATTACAAGTACCATAATTAATAGCTGCTTTACGAATAAGTTGACTAAAAGAAGTCAAGAAAACTATGAACCTTTGGTGCTCCACTGACAGTTCCAACAGGCAATGCTGCACGTAGGGCATCCCAGCTAGTCAAATGGTCTTGCAACTCTCCCGTGACCTTTAAACATAATAAATAATGCATTACTTAATGAATATTTTTGTTGAAACCGAGAGATGCAATCAAATATTATCTAGTATCCTAACTTTATCAAATAAACAAACAATTTCTTTGGGAGAGAGGGAGGGGGACCATGGCAGCATCTATGTAAAATAGGATACAGTGCTGGTAACCATACATACAAGAATATTTTTTGTCACACTAGAGAATAATACATAACAACTTAAAGCCCATAGGTCCATAATGCAATAGAGAATATAAAATACATATTAATTCTTTTTTCAAGAAAAAAATCTATCTATAATGTTAGTATCTGATATTTTTCAAGAAGAATCACATGTATTAATTCAACCAGGAATGGGAAACCAAACAAAAATTGTTTTTTTCCTGAAAGGCCCCCCCAGCACAGTTGCTTTATAAGAAACTCTAATAGACTAATTATAGAACATCAACTAACACTAAATACAAAGTAAAGGTTCTCACCGTTGAGCTTATGTGCATGACATGGGAATATCGTTCAATATTCATAAGCTTCTCCACCTTAACAGAACCACTTTTTGAGACCTACAAAAGAATGTCTCACCAGAACCATCACAACTTGCAATATAAAATAGAAACTACATCTTTTCAGAAAGTCAAAATAAATTACTATTTTCGTGAATATAATCATTCAAACAACTTTCTTTCTGCATCATGATATATAACAGAATGAGATTAAAGACTTAAAATAAAGTTTAAAATTATAAATATTATTATCATACTTAATAACCGCACCATAGTACAGCAGTTAACAATAACTTTTAAGATCCATATCCATAAAGGACTGGTTTTTAATGAACACCTACACAAGTTGATAACGATTGATGACTACAGATAATGAAAGCATTGTTGAACTCCAATTATTAGCTACATATTGATTGATGTAAGTTTCATAAACTTCAACTCCAATAAAAGAGATTAAAGAGTTAAATATAATGTTAGAAACAAGAGTAGCAATATTTTCTTTAAATAAACAAAATAATTGAGTGAGCTATTGCTTTAAGATACCTTGAACCGGGTTAACAAGTTGGTGTATCCATTAAAGTGAATATTTATTACAAACCTTTCCAACATCATTGCGTCCCAAATCAACCAGCATTACATGTTCCGCACATTGCTTTTCATCATTCAGGAGCTTCACTTCTAACTTTTCATCTTCTTCTGGTGTCTTGCCCCTTCTAGCTGTCCCAGCCAATGGACGATTCACAATCTTCTTCTGTTCATGACAAGATCAAAATAACTATCCATATTAAAATAAAGAGAAATGCTAGAAACACATTTTCTAATACACTTTTAAACACACTCTTTATTATTGGTTAAAATTCACATGGGATTCATCACATTAGGAGTGGGACCTACATGTTTTGCTGGGACTCATATGAATTTCAATCAATAGTAAAAAGTGTGTTGAAAAGAATGTGTTGGAGAATCTGTTGCAAACACTCCTCTAAAATAAATAATGGGCTAATTTAATAAACATAACATAATATTTTTTCAAGATTTATAATAGACATCAAAGTGACCAAGTAAGAAGAAAGATTTAATTGAAAAACCTAATCTAGCTACATAGAAAAACTTACGTTCTTTATACGCGTCAGAATCTCTGGACTTGAAGCAACCAGAATACATCCTCTAGCCTGTTTAGGAAATGCATAACCATTGGAGCATGAAAGAGCTGAACCACAACTTTTGTGAATGAAGCATTCTACATGTTACATAGAAATAATTAAATAAACCTGCAAATAAGTCATATAAGGACTTGGATTCACAACTCTCAATGCTCTATAAACTTCAAATGGATCAGCAAATGTTCTTCGTTCAAATCTCTGACTTAATACAATCTGGAAAATATCCCCTGCTTTAATATGTTCTTTTGCCTGAAGGACTGCCTCCTTATATGCTTCACATGTCATGTTTGACTTCTTTAAAGGAGGACCAAAATGGCGAGTCTGCAGAACCACAGAGCCTGCAGCCAACCTTGGTCTAGGAAATGCACACTTCAAATTAATTTTGATTCAATCATAACAACTACACCATGAAAGAGAGGAGCGGTCAACAGATGACTTACGGTTTGGTATCTTGTAATTTGGTCACTAATTTTTCCAGTCGCTCCATTCCATCCTTAAAAGCACTCTCAGCCGAGGAGTATCGGTCAATCCTCACCCAAAGAATCACGTATGCTTTCTGTTGGGCAGAATACATGTGAGAAATTGAACCAACAATGAAGTATTGAAGGTATAAATGAATCCTAAATATTAATGCAATTAAATAAAAATTGGAGAAGCTTGAGCCATAAAAATGCCAATTGAAAATGTTCAATGGATTCCATATCAGTGTCAGTATTTATTTCATCCCAGTAATAGTCATTTCATTATTTCTATAACTTAGACTAAATCACATATGTCAAAAGACGTAAAAAAGGCATTTACAAGAATGCTGGACTTATAATGTTTTTAATTCCTCATTTAATAAACAAAAATCCAAAGAAAAGTATAAGAAATAAAAGAAACTGAAAGTATATCATTTTGTATATAGAGCATCTGAATTGAGTTTCTCTTAAAATGATAAGAGCATATACTGCAGTGCAATTTAAGAATACAGAACTACAGATCAATATCACAAGCAAGATACTACTAGTTGATGCAGTATTTGTGAAGTATACAAAAAACAGGTACCTTCTCCACATGATCAAACACAATCACATTCTCATAGAGGCCCAGATGTATGTCTGCAAGGTTCCTGTCATCCTTTGGAGCATTTGAAAATGGTAGCTTTTTCTTTTCCACATATCGAACTGTGTCATATGAGAAATAACCTGCCCAACCACCTACAAGACCAGCTTATACTAGTTAAAGTTCCATAGATAATATAATTAGGCAAGGAAAATAATATTTCAGCAATAAAGCTCTTTGTCTCACTCTCTCTAACGCGCGAACACGCGCGTGTGCATGCACACACATATAAGAAGAAGACACATAAGGGCAAAGAATGCAGAGTGCCAACATTTGCATGATAAAATCTTGAGCCTATAAAATCACAGGATTTCGACTTCATTTATTATAGTCTTACAAAAAGGCGGAAAGGACATACTTATATGATGTTCTCTTTTAATTTGCAAGAATTATAGTTACAATTATTGAAACCGAAAAGAAAGTAATGATTTTAAAAGGATCAATATAAGTCAAATATAACTGATATATGCTTCATGCATGTATTTCCAACTTTACACATCCTAACTGTTAGGATTTTCTGTTATCCTGAAGTTACTTTTTGTCATTGCAGACGTCATGCGTTATAAGCCAGCATCCATGCTTGATAAATAAATGATCAAATCAAATAAAAATGATTCAGCCTCATTATTTCATATACAAATTATGTTTGTTTGAACATTTCCTAACTGAACCATAATTTGACAAGATTCTATCTTGGTAAACAGGTGTTATGATCATAGAACTCATACCACAAAATGCATCTGGGAGTTCATCAGTAAGAAAGGGTTTCCAACCCTGTGAGATTCTTCTTGGAATCACCATAGGATCATCAACAATTTCCTCAGTTAAATGCCCAAATTCATGGTCCATTATTGTAACTTTATTTTCTTTGGCCACAATTTCCATTGTTGGTTGAGCTCCAACAACACTATAGCGCCCCTGCAATCAATCCAATCCTGAATTTCAATAAACATACAAACAACCCTAAAATTCAAAATCATAATACTACCTAAAAGCACACTCACCGCATTGGAGACTTGAATATTTGGCTCAGCAGACTCAAAAAGAAAGCTTGGAGCCTCCCTGTCATCTTCCTTAACCAAACACCGGTAAGCAAGAACAGGAGTAAGTTGGTCAGAGAATATGCACTGATACAGAGGGATCAAGTTTCCATCTTTTGAAGCCTCTACAAACTTTCTTCTTTTATCATCAACTGCAAAAGTAGTGCCTAGTGCATGATTACTCAAAAATTTATTTAAACAAAAAAAGGGCTGAAATTAATGAAACACAAAAGCAAATAACCAAATGATTTAAACCAGAGCCTCAAATCTCAAATATTCTGGTGACTCCTTCACTTATCCAAAATTAATCAGATGCTGATCCTAATTAACAGATGGTTTTTTTGTTTCTTTCAACCGGAAAGTGCTCTTGTGTCTAGAATTTACAACATTCATGTTATCATTTTATTTGGGGGAAAAAAAACAATCACAAATAGTCATATACCACAGGATATCATAAATCATAGGAGTGTACTTAAACATGAAGCAAAGATTAAATCTTTAAGAGCAACACACCTACCCATTTTCCATTCTGCCCAGAAATTTCTCAAGAAAGCTAAAACAAGACTACCAAAACCAAAATAACACTGAAGCAAACACTCACTTACCATAAGATGAGCTTTGGAGTGCAGAGCACTTCAATGTGGCAGGAGTAACTGAGAGTGAGCTACCCATTGAAACGCCGGCGAACGTCACCGGAGAGATACGGCTGCCGGAAGGAAGCAAGCGGTGAGAGAAGGCTAGGGCTTGCATTGTGGAGGCATTTGCAGACATGAGGGACATGGGGAGTGTAGCAGAGAGCATTTTTGTGCAGAAGTTGTAATGGGTGGAGCGTTATTTCATGCACTGAATGGAATGGAATGGAATGGATAGCTTGTTTGCTAGTATTCGTCTTTGATGTAAGTGGCCAAGTTCCAATGCACCATTAAGAACTGCCTTCAGTTACATAGGAATTTCCTGTGCATTGAACCTTTGTTTTCTTTTTCAGTAATGATGTCTCCAGTTCTGGCAATTTCATTTTCATAATCTATAGTAAGTATATCAGCAAAATAGGAAATATAAAATAGAAAAAAAATATTTGGATTTAATGTATATAGACAAAATTTCATTCAATAATGTGTTATTAAATCATTTAATGAGTATCATCTTATATATTACTATTAAACTTATTTAATAATACATTATTCTATCACCGTACGGTTACTGTATATTAATTAAACTCAAATAAACGGTATAAATTTACAATGTTAGCATGTGTGGTTTTGAGTTCAAAATTACAAAATCATAGTTTTAAGGAATTTATTTTAAATCACTTCTGTTTAACGTGTTTCGTAAAACATGCATCACATATGTCAATCATTAATTTCTAGAATCAATTCTACTCAACGGTGAATCAATCTCACAGTCTAATTAATCTCAAAGATTAGAATGCTGCGTTTTCTTTGACTTGTTGGGTAAATTTGGAAGAATGAAGAAGGCGTGGAATCATTTCTCTTTGTCTCTTTCTAACTTGGGGTTATTTTTTTATTTTGAATTTCATAATCTATAGATTCTATAGTATACGATGTATCAGCAAAAAGGAAATAGAAAATAGAAAAATATTTTAGTGATGCGTTTTCTTTGTCTTGGTTTTTTTTTTTTTACGGAGACTTGGTTATTTTTTAATGTTTAAGTATAAAATAGGAAAAAAAAATAAAGAAAGCGTGAAATCCTCGTCCAATAGAAAATAGTAAATAGAAAAATTTTGGAAGAATGAAGAGAGCGTGAAATCCCCGTCAAAAAAAAAAAAACAAAGAAAGCCTGAAATCATTTCTCTATGTCTCTTTCGAGTCTTTCCAACCGGGGGTTATTTTTTATTTTAAATAATAAATTCTTGTCTATATTTTAATTTTAAATATTTTTTCTAAACTTGGAATTTTTTAAATGTTGACTTAATCTAGAAAATCGCCCAATGTGAAAGATATTAACATATTTTATTTTAGTGGAGGTCAAATTACTCAAGAATATTTTTTTGTTAAAGTTAATTCATTTATTATTTCTTTATAAATTTAATAAATTTAGTGGTTGAAAATTGTGATATTAAATGAAATTATATACAATTCACATAATTTAAATTTTAAATAATTCTTTATAGATATATAATTTTATAATTCAAATTTTTTTATATTTTAAAAAGTATATTATACGTTAAAATAAAGTTATCTAATGCAATAATAATTCATTTTAGTATTGTATAAATTTTTTATAAATTTAATCTATTTATATAATTATTTCAATCTAAAATTTAACATTTATAAAATATTATTAAATAGAGTATTTTTAACGATAATTATTCCTAAAGTAACTTGATTTCCACCATTTTATTTTTTATTACTTTTGATTCATATATTATGATTTATGTATAATTATTCCTAAAAAATTATGACAAGGTTTTATTTATTTATTTGTTGTGAACCATTGAAATGATTCATGTATTATTTTATTTTAGCCCAATGATCATTTCAATGGTTCACAATAAATAAATAAAACCTTAGTCATTTTAAAAAAATTGTTCCAACATATAGAGTTGAATAAATTAATAAAAATAAATAAAATTCATGAATCATATATTTTAATCTCATATGTTATAATTAGTTATTTTTTAAATGACGAGGTCAATAATATATTGCTTCACATTTGAGAATTATTTATTATATCAATTATTTTTGTTAATAATTAAATGACAAGTTCATAAAAAAACTTAATTTATCAATATAGGAAAATACAGGTCGGACATTCAACAAGGCAATTAAGGTCATTGCCTAGAACCCCCAAGTTTATAAGGCCCCCAATTTTTTTTTAAATAGTAGTATTGTTTTTTTGTCAACAGTAGTATTGTTTTTTTTTTTGTCAACAACAATAGTATTGTTTGTATAAATTGTTTTTCAAAAAATTAGTAATCATTGAGATAGGACCCAATATTTTATAAGGTCCATATCTTACATTTTTTATAAGTTAAACTACTTAAAAGTCCACTACCCATTTATTAGTTTTTACAAATGAAAAGTCACTCAACACTAAACAGTGAGTTTCCTTGTATTGGTAGTATTGCTCAGCCTATGATCTATTGGCTACTTATATGGTTACCACACTAATGCAATTTATTTTTCTTTGACAAAAAAATTACAAAAAACAGTCATTACTTACTTTTGTCTCTTACAGATCTCCAACCTCTCTGTTTCCTCTCTAGTCTCTCTTTTCTCATTCTCTCTGTTCTCAATTCCCTACTACTATATTCAAGCAATTATTTGACTTTTTAGTTTTCATATAATCATATTCTAATTTTTGAATTGGTATACCCCCACACTAAGTGATCAACTTTAAGTGACATCAAGTGGACACTCACACACGTTGTTAGTATCTCAGCTGGTTTGATCATTTCACTCATTTACTTTGTTTTTTATAAAGTAATTGATTGAATTGAAATTGAATGAACATTTACAAATTACATTTTTTAGATCGCATTGATTATTTTTTGTGTATATTAGATCAATCTATTTCTCCTATTGAGAGTCGATTTGAACAATTTTTAGAATATGAAAACATGTTAGGTTTTTTATTTGATTCAAATAAATTTAAAACTTTAGGGGAAGATGAATTGAAAAAATATTGTATCAATCTTGAAAAGATTTTGAGTTTTGAAGACCATTTTGATATTGATGGTCTTGATTTGTTTTCAGATTTAAAGTTATTGAAAGAAATTATAACAAATAAAATTAACACACCATTAAAATTATTGAACTATATAAAAAGATTAAGTTCTTTTTCAAATACATACTTTGCTTGTAGAATATTATTAACGTTACCTATAACTGTCACGACCACTGAAAGAAACTTTTCAAAATTAAAATTGGTTAAATCATATTTAAAGTCAACTATACTATAAGATAGATTGAATGAGTTAGCTATATTATCTATTGAGAATGAGATGTTAAAATTACTTAATTATAAAACTTAAATAAATAATTTTACAGCTCAAAAAATAAAAAAAACATAAAAATTATTAGTCTATATTAATATGGACCACTGTCTTAATTTGTATCCAAGTGCCTAGGAAAATAAGATCATATGAATCATTAGTCTAAAAAAGATATTTCTTATTTTCATCGATGAATCACGTGGAGTTTTTGTGCATATGCCAAAATGATTTGGGCAGGGTCACCCGGGTCCTTCCCAAAAAAAAAATGAACACCCCATCCCCTGTCCTTTCCAGATCAATCGTACAAACTAACGCTACTGGATTCGGTGAGTGGTGCTGAGGATGTTTTTGATGCCATTGTTAGGACCACTGCCATTTTAATGCCTAACACATTGGTTTAACGTATTGACTAGAATGTGTAGCTACTATTCCCTAGTATATAAGGATGTCAACACTTATTTCAATAAATTATTATAGTCATCGTTTCCATACTCTTATATTGGAAAAAAAAACATATTTGTTCTGGTATAGAACTCGAACCTGGGTCTGAGTTAGCAGAAGAGAAGTCGGATCCGAATCCGGGTTGCGGAGGCTTGAATCCGAGTTGAACCCCGGGGGTGTACCTGCAAAGGGACTCCGACGCCCAAGTCAGATAGGTAAAACAGTCAAAGGGATTGACTGAGTGAGATTTCATACCTTATGATCTGTAGATGTCCTCTATTTATACGGGTTTCCCTATATAAATATGGTAAGTGGACGCAGATGTAAAAAGGAGTAAGTTTAACAGGTATCATGATATAATTATGGATATGATAATTATATATCATATATTTAAGGATACCATAATTATATGTGATATAAATATGGATATGATAATTATATATAATATATTTATGGATATGATAATTATATTGCGCATGGATATTATAATTATATATCATATATTTATGGATATGATAATTATATTGCGCATGAGCCATTTTGGCTATTGGGCCTTAGGTTTAGACCGTAACCCCAGCTCTAGTCGACTTGATAAAGTTGACTTTGAGCTTAAATACTGTTTCTTATTTCATCCGGGACTTGCTCAATCCGGGCCGGTTTTGATGTTTATAAATCTCTTGGATGATATCGTTCGAGACGGGTCTTCGTTAAATTATCCAATGAATGTCTAAGTTCGAGACGAGTCTTTAGTGAATTGCCCCTGCCAGTCAAAATTCGGGGCGAGTCTCTAGTGTGATGGTTCGAGATGGGTCTCTTTTTGGGTTAAGATGCTTCGCATTAAAATGATTTACTGAATAAAAGGTTGAATCTGGGACCGAGATACTCTTCGTATCTGGGAAACTTTTTAGGTTAAGATGCTCTTCGCATCAAAGCGATTTACTGGATAAAAGGTTGAATCTGGGACCGGGATACTCTTCGTATCTGGGAAACTTTTTAGGTTAAGATGCTCTTCGCATCAAAGCGATTTACTGGATAAGAGGTTGAATCTGGGACCGGGATACTCTTCGTATCTGGGAAACTTTTTAGGTTAAGATGCTCTTCGCATCAAAGCGATTTACTGGATAAGAGGTTGAATCTGGGACCGGGATACTCTTCGTATCCGGTTTCAACGTGATGAATTCCTGATAGGATCCTAAAATTCCTAAAAGATGCCCCCCAGCTGAAGTCGAAGTAAAGGAGTTCGACTTTGAGTTATGTCGCATAAGCCGGTTTGCTTTGTAATAATTTGACTTTCAGAAAGCGTGTCTTCTTACCCGGCGATTTTCTGGGATTCTGCTTGATTTGGAGAGGTAGGTTTTATCCGAGAATCTGCTTAACTTATAAAGGAGGAACCTGCAGCAAGTCGCCTTCCTCGGATACCTTTGCCGAGATGTGCTATCGTAGGTCAGCAGCGCAGGGGTTGTAACTATAAACCGCATATACTGCTTTGACAAAGGTTAAGGAGGAGCGTGAGGCTCCAGTCTTCTGCAGTCGGGGTAGGTAAGGCGGTCTTGATCGACAAAGGCACGGGCCAAGTGGAAGAAAGTCGTTTTGGTTGCTGATGTTGATGAAGTTAATGTCGAATCTTTGGCAGATGCAAACACCCCAATAGGGTTTCTGAGTTGGAATGTTCTTCACATCTTTATTGAATAATCAAGATGTGTTTCACATCCGGTTTGCTGTTGATCAGGGATGCTCTGCAGATTCGTTTATTATTGATCCTAGATGCTCTTCACATCCAGTTTTTGCGGATCTGAGATGCTTTTCACACCCGACATTGATTTGGACCGAGATCGGGCGTTGAATAGAGGGTGTTAGATGCTTATTGAAGAACCGAGATGTTTTTCACATCTGGTTGTTGTTGATCTGAGATCCAGTATTGGTGATTCGGGATGTTCTTCACATCCTTATAAATATGAACTGCATGAAAACTTTACTTTTCTATTTTGGTTCACCCCAATAGGGCTTTTGAGTTGGGTTGACATATGTACTTGTGTTAACTTGTGTACATGGGCTGGCTTGAAAACTTGGGCTGACTTGTGCACTTGTTGTGCACCTGGGCTGACTTATGCACTTGAGCCGACTTGAAAACTTGGGCCGACTTGTGCACTTGAGCCGAGATGTTCTTCACATCCGTTTGTTGAATGAGGCCGAGATAGTCTCCACACCCGGCATTGAATGAGGCTGAGATGCTCTTCACATCCGACATCGAATGAGGCCGAGATGCTCTTCACATCCGGTTGCTGATAGAGCCGAGATGGTCTTTACATCCGGCATTGAATGAGGCCGAGATGCTCTTCACATCCAGTATTGAATGAGACCGAGATGCTCTTCACATCCGGTTGCTGATAGAGCCGAGATGGTCTTTACATCCGATATTGAATGAGGCCGAGATGCTCTTCACATCCGGCATTGAATGAGGCCGAGATGCTCTTCACATCCGGCATTGAATGAGGCCGAGATGCTCTTCACATTCGGCATTGAATGAGGCCGAGATGCTCTTCACATCCGGTATTGAATGAGGCTGAGATGCTCTTCACATCCGGCATTGAATGAGACCGAGATGCTCTTCACATCCGATATTGATTGAGGCCGAGATGCTCTTCACATCCGGCATTGAATGAGGCCGAGATGCTCTTCACATCCGGTATTGAATGAGACCAAAATGCTCTTCACATCCGATAAATGTTGATCCGAGATAGTCAAGGGACTAAGCCCGGAAAACTCAAGGGACTATGTCCGAGATGCTTGAGGAATAAATCTGAGATGTGACACAAGATGTCCGAGTTGCAAGCAACGCAGTATGACTTCCGAACTATGAAGAACTTATACATCCGGGATGTAAGCAATTCCAGAGCTCAATAAATTATAAATCCGAGCTGGATAAAAAGACAAGATTATAGTCGGAGCGCGCTGAGGAGAAGTTCTCTGCTGCTGACTTTCAATGTACATTAGGATTTCGAAATCGGCTGGGAACGGGTATCCCGTTACGTCTTCATGCAACGTTGAAATCATATTAATTCCATCTCGGAATTTAAACGTTTCAACAAATTCATATGGCATGAATTGAAGAATCCATCACTGGGTGCAAGTCGTCCTTTTCTAGAACATAAAACACCTTGGACCAAAAAGATGACACGATTTTAATCTTTTGAAGAATCCATCTCTCATCAAGTTGAAACAGAGCGAATCAACTAGAGATTTTGATTGGCGCTCCAAGGCAATTGGTGGCTGTGAATTTTGGGAGACACGTCGCCTAGTTGCATTTCGGAATTTCGATCAAGGCATAGGTTTTATCAAGACATGCCGTCTCGGATTCGAGTAATGCTTTCTTAGCCATAGAAAGCTTAGTCATTAGGTTGAGGAACCATTCCATTCAGACATTATGTTGTAGAATGATAATGGTTTGGCCTCTTTGAATCAATGGATTAATTAATTAAGAGATTTTAGATGATAATATTTTCCTCTAAAGAACTAACGTGCTTATAGTTATATTATGCATACTCAAATTAACTTTTGTAGGTTTCCTTAGTTTTTAAAAACAAAAAACATAGCACTTTTTGAGGTTAAAGCACAAATTAATTGTATGGAACACGAGTTGTTGACATAGGTGCAGTTGGATGATGTACCGTTAAGGAGATCGGATCTCGGCCCCGATCTTATCCTATGATATCTAGGGCGACCTTTTAACGGTTCATGGGCTACCTAGGTGAGGCCCATTAGCCACAACCTTTAAATAGGGCACCTACCGCTTACCTGAGGCATCAGATACATTCTCACTCTGGGGAGTGGGCTTAACGCCACCTAAGTCATTAAGCTCGGCTCTTCAGGGACATTTGAGAACAGATTGGCGCCCACCGTGGTGCGATGGTAAAACTTTCCCATCGACCACTCGAACGACATGACGTTGACCAGAAATATGCGTAACAACGGAATTGGAGGCGAGGAAGAGGGAGATGGAAGTGCTGCATTGTTACAACGTTTGATGGAGGAGATGCAGGAGTTGAGAAGACGGAACGAGGAAGAAATGCAAGAGCTAAGAAGGCAGAATGATGACCTGCGAGAGACGGTTGCTGCCATCAATCAGGAGAGACAGGAAGACGATGTAGAAAGGGAGAATAGGGAAAGGGAGATGAGGGACCTGCGCCAGCAAAACCAGACCCTCCAACAAAGAATGACGACAATTGATCATGGAAGGTTGGCCGAGGAAGAGACCGACGGGGCTGTGGCCGACTTTCAACCCTTTTCTGTAGAAATATTGAATACTCCTTATCCGGAGAATTTCAAGGATCCGGTTTTACCTTTGTATGACGGAACAACGGACCCTGCTATGCACGTAGCCTCTTTTCGGTCCCAAATGATCGGCCGAGGATGGGATGGGGCTTTGCAATGTAAGTTGTTCGGCAGGACGATGACGGGATCAGCCTTAATTTGGTTTATGGAGAAACCGACGAGATCTATTGTCAGCTTTGCTGACTTTACCAAGAAGATGATGGCGCAGTTCTCGGCCAGGAAGCAGAAGAAGTGGACGACGAGAAGGTTATTTAGCGTGAGGCAACAGGTGGGAGAATCCCTGCAAGATTACTTAAGAAGATTTAATGAGGCCACGCTCCTGGTAACGAATCCCAACCCGGAGATATTTGTTTCGGCATTCGTGGAGGGATTAAAAGTTGGTCCTTTCAATGAGTCCCTGGCCCAACGTCCGCCGACGTCCATCGAGGAAATACGGTTGAGAGCAGAATGCTACATAAAAGGGGAGGAGAGTAATGCAGCTAAAAGAGATCGGTTAGCAGAGGCAAAAATTGGAAAATGATTTGATCCTGCGAGAGGTGGTGAGGACGGCGAAAGGGCGACGAGGAAAATGCAGAGGTTCGAGCCAGCTGGGCGGGGGTTCAGTGATAACCGTTTTAATACTCAAACAAGGAGGAACACAGATTACAAGCCAAGGACGAACTTGACGCCGCTGAATGCAAGGAGGAGCCAAATCATGAGGGAGGTATACAACTCTGAGTTACTAGAATTCCCTCCTCCGACTAAGGGGACTAAGGGTCCTTTCAGAGAAAGATGGTGTGAATTTCACAAGGTCAAGGGTCATGACACGGAGGAATGCTGGGATCTGATGAACCAGATTGAGAGGTTGATAAAAGATGGATATCTGAAGAGGTACGTAGTGGGAAGAAACAGGCAGGAATTCCACAAACAAGGAGGTCGAGGAAGGGGCCGAGGACAGGAATCACGCCCCAGAGAACGAGAAGGAGGAGTAGATCCACAGGAGGAGATACGGGGAACTGTCACAACAATTGTTGGGGGATTCATTGGAGGAGGAGACACTAGCTCGGCCAGAAAGAGATATTCCAGATCAACTACACAAGAAGTGATGAACATCTCAGAAGGGGAGATTGAACATCCTCACTTTCCCCCACTTACTTTTTCTGACAGTGACTTCAAGGGGATCATTCCCCATGAACATGATCCCATGGTGATCGAGGTGACAATGACGGCATGTAGAGTGCAACGCGTCCTCGCAGATCAAGGGAGCTCGGCCGATATCCTATATTGGAGCATGTTCAAAAAGTTGGACTTACCCAAGGAACATTTGCTCCCTTTTTTCGGTTCGCTGATCGGCTTTGCCGGAGAATCTGTAGAAGTCAGGGGGTATGTGGAGCTGCTTACAACGTTCGACATGAAGCCTAACTCGAAGTCGGTAAGGATAAAGTATTTGGTAGTCAACGCACCTTCGTCTTACAACTCCATATTAGGACGAGCTGCATTAAACACTTTAGGGGCAGTTGTGTCAACAATACACTTGACCATGAAATTTCCTCTCACCAACGGAAATGTCGGTATAGTGAAGGCTGACCAAATGGCTGCGAGGAGGTGTTATAAGAATAGCTTGCGAATCAACAGGGGAGCATGGGGGAATGTTGAAGAACCTGCAGAAAGGGTTTTCTTTGCCGAGTTAGATCCAAGGGGAGATGTGAGAGAAGATAGACGACCTCAGCCAACTGAAAAGCTCAAGGAAGTCCAGATCGGAGATACGAAGGACAAATGTACTAAGATCGCAGCATCTTTAGATGAAGAGCTCGGTGGTCAGCTGGTCAAACTGCTCCAACAAAATGCCGATCTCTTTGCTTGGTCGGCTGAGGATATGCCTGGGATCGATCCTGACTTCATCTGCCACAAACTCGCCCTGAATTCTAAGGTGCTGCCTGTGAGCCAGAGAAAACGAAGAATGGGGGAAGAAAGGAGAAAAGTAATAGCCAAAGAGACAGAAAAGTTGCTGAAAGCCAAGTTCATCAGAGAAATAAAATATCCCACTTGGTTGGCCAATGTGGTGCTAGTGAAAAAGGCCAATGGAAAATGGAGGATGTGTACAGACTTCACCGATCTAAACAAAGCGTGCCCCAAGGACCCATACCCGCTTCCCAGCATAGACCGCCTTGTGGATGGTACTTCCGGGCACCAATTGCTGAGCTTGATGGATGCGTACTCGGGCTATAACCAGATCAGGATGCACCCCATGGACGAGGATAAGACTGCTTTCATGACTGATAATTCTAACTTTTGTTATCGTGTGATGTGCTTTGGATTAAAAAATGCAGGGGCAACTTATCAGAGACTGATGGACAAGATTTTCCAGAAGCAAATAGGGAGAAACTTAGAGGTTTATGTAGATGACATGGTCGTAAAGTCAGCAAGGGTAGAGGAACACTGTCGCGATCTGGAAGAAATTTTCTCAGAAATACGGAAGCACAATATGAGGTTGAACCCTCAGAAATGTACTTTTGGAATAACCTCAGGAAAATTCCTGGGATTCATGATAACTGAGCGGGGCATAGAAGCCAACCCGGACAAATGCCGAGCGATTATGGAGATGAGAAGTCCCACCAGTGTCAAGGAGGTGCAACAGTTGACTGGGAGATTGGCTGCTTTATCAAGGTTCCTCTCAAGGTCGGTAGACAAGGCCTTACCTCTTTTCAAACTGCTGAGGAAAAAAGAAATATTCTCCTGGAGTGAAGAATGTGAGGCTGCTTTTCAACAGTTAAAGGAGTTTCTATCTTCCCCACCAGTTTTAACTCGGCCTAAGGAACAGGTACCGCTTCAGTTATATATATCAGTATCCGAGTATGCAGTGAGCTCGACTTTGGTGCAAGAAGAAGACAAGATACAAAAACCAGTGTACTTTGTCAGCCATGTACTGCAAGGTGCCGAGTTGAGATACCAAAAGATAGAAAAACTAGCACTAGCTCTGATCTTAACGGCTCGTAGGCTAAGACCATATTTCCAGAGCTATGAAATCGTGGTGAAAACTGATTAGCCGATCAAACAAGTGCTTCAGAAGCCCGATTTGGCAGGGCGAATGGTGGGATGGTCGGTAGAACTATCTGAGTACGATGTGAAGTATGAGCCCAGAGGACCAATCAAGGCACAGGTACTGTCCGACTTCATAGTAGAACTATCCTCGCCGGTGGTCGGAAATAGTGCCGAGCAGAACCAGACGTGGGCCTTATCCGTGGATGGAGCCTCCAACATGAAAGGCAGCAGAGCAGGCGTGATCTTAGAAGGACCAGGAGGGGTATTGATCGAGCAATCACTCAGGTTTGACTTTAAAGCTAGCAACAACCAAGCAGAATATGAAGCACTGCTTGTTGGGTTGCGACTAGCACATGAAGTCAGCGTCAAAGAATTGGTTGTTAGGAGCGATTCACAGCTTGTGACAGGGCAAGTGAATGGCGAATATCAGGCGAAAGATTCTCAGCTAGCAAAATACCTGAGTTTGGTGATGTTGATGTCAGAAAGATTCAACAAGTTCAAACTGGAGTTCGTACCGAGGAATCAGAATGGGCGAGCAGACTTACTATCAAAGTTAGCAAGCACCAAAAAGTCGGGCAACAACCGGACGATAATCCAGGAGTCCCTTGCAACACCGACTGTTGAGAGAGTGGAGGTTTTGTTCACGGAGCAAGAGGAAGCCTCGTGGATGGGTCCGATAATAGCTTACCTGGAGAATGACGTGTTACCAGTGAATCCGTTAGAAGGGGAGAAAATCAGGAAGGAAGCTGCTCGGTACACTGTGATCGGGGGAAAGTTATACAAACGGGGATTCTCGACACCACTGTTGAGATGCTTGACTAAGGCCCAGGCTGAGAACGTGATGATAGAAGTCCATGAAGGCCGTTGCGGGAGTCACATCGGAGGAGGTGCTTTGGCTTCCAAGATAGTTCGAGCAGGGTACTATTGGCCGACTTTGAGAAGTGACTGCATGAGTTACGTGAGGAAATGTGAAGCCTGCCAAAAATTTTCAGATCGCCACCGAGCTCATCCTATCACTTTGCAGTCAATCAGTTCTCCATGGCCTTTTCACATGTGGGGAGTAGATATACTGGGGCCTTTTCCTTTAGCTAAAGGACAGGTAAAGTTCTTAATTGTTGCAGTGGATTATTTCACTAAGTGGGTGGAAGCAGAAGCTGTGGCCACAATCTCCGCGGATAGGGTCAAAAAGTTCTATTGGCAGAAGTTGGTGTGTAGGTTTGGCATCCCAAAATACATAGTGTCCAATAATGGAACTCAATTCGATGGCCGATCAGTAGCAGAGTTTTGTGAGAAACACGGGATAACTCAGAAATTCTCGTCAGTTGAGCATCCACAGTCTAATGGGCAGGCCGAATCAGCAAATAAAGTTATTCTGAACGGGTTGAGAAAGAGGCTGGGAGAAGCTAAAAGCTTATGGGTGGAGCATTTATCCCTCATTTTATTGTCATATCATACGATCATACATTCATCTACGGGTGAAACACTGTTCAAATTGGTTTATGGTGTTGACGCTATGATACCCGTCGAGATCTTGGAACCAACTCACCGAATAGAGATGGCCGACGAAAATGACAACAAACAGGAGTGAAGAGTGGAATTGGATCTGCTACCAGAAGTTAGAGAGGCAACTCATATTAGAGAGTTCGCATGTAAACCCGGGGCTGAGAAGAAGTACAATTGCAAGGTGATCCCGAGGAAATTGAGAGTAGGAGATTTGGTGTTGCGAAGAACGATTAAGAACAGCTCTACCAACAAGCTCACGCCTAACTAGGATGGCCCTTTTCGCGTTCGTCAAGACATAGGAAAAGGCGCTTTCAAGCTGGAAGAGCTAGATGGAAGACCCATCCCCAGAACTTGGAACCTGGTTAATTTATGTTTTTATTATAGTTAAGTTTATGCTTTGAAGAAATAAAGTCTTTAGGAAGTTAGGACAATATTATAAAGACTTAGTAGAATAGAAATTGAACATTTCAAATCTTGCCTTGTGAAATGCTTTCAAGTATTTAATAAGATCGGTGCACTCTTTTCTCTTCCGAGGTGGAAGAGTTTTTAATGAGGCACTTAGTATATATATGCTGCAGAAACAATGCTAAGCAGATTGGTGCACCGAGTACAACTCGGTGGGAATGATTGAAGCTACAACGCCAAGTAGATTGGTGCACCGAGTACAACTCGGTGGGAATGATTGAAGCTACAACGCCAAGTAGATTGGTGCACCGAGTACAACTCGGTGGGAATGATTGAAAACGCCAAGTAGATTGGTGCACCGAGTACAACTCGGTGGGAATGATTGAAAACGCCAAGTAGATTGGTGAGAAATGACTGTAAACACCAAGTAGATTGGTGAGAAATGATTGCAAACGCCAAGTAGATTGGTGAGAAAAAACTGCAAACACCAAGTAGATTGGTGAGAAATGACTGCAAACACCAAGTAGATTGGTGAGAAATGATTGCAAACACCAAGTAGATTGGTGAGAAATGATTGAAAACGCCAAGTAGATTGGTGAGAAATGACTGCAAACACCAAGTAGATTGGTGAGAAGTAATACCAAGTATATCGATGTACCGAGTACAACTCGGTGGGAATGATTGAAGCCACCATCAGCTCGGCGAAATTTTGCACAATACAATGTAAAAGCTCGGAATATCACAGGACGAACGAATACATACCGAAATTACAAAGGTACTTTTTAAGATACTACCTTCAACTTTGTTGTGTGCATGTGTTTTCTTTAAAAAGCTCAGAAGAAATTTTAGATAGATAAAGATGTTATTGTATACTTGGATAAGGTAAGTATGCCGAGAAAGCCTTTTTGTATTAGTAAAGGAATCAAAAGAGCCTTTAACATAGATAATAAGTTGGGATAGACTTCATTACAAATATTCATGAAAATGATAACTGAAGACAACAGAATTAGCTAATCAAAACAGAGAATAGAAATTGTTTTATTCTTCATCATCAGGGATGTCCACGAGTTTCCCATCCTTTATCTCTTTGAAAGGACCCATTCCTTCAACATTCAGCTCGGGATGTAAAAACTTCAATTGTTCAACTGCTTTCTCGAACCCATTTTCATACTGGAAGGTTATCTCAACCTTCAGGTTGTCAACATCGGCTTTACGACCAACTTTCTCCACAACGAGATTCTCTTCGGAAACTTTCAGTTTGTCCTCAGCTTCTTTAAGCAGGGACGACCTTTGCTCTAGTAGAGTGTCACTCTTTTCTTTCTCCTTTTTATTCTTGGTCAGGTCATTTTCAATTGGTCATTCTCTAAGGAAAGATCTTTAACCTTCTTGCGCAGACTTTCCAGCTCGGCGTTCGTCAAGCGAGCTTGAGCGATCTCTGCCTCCTGACCCTTCAAAATGCTATTTTTCTCCACCAACTCTTTCTCCAAAAGAGTTATCCCGGTTTCCATAGCATAGCCCAAAAATGCACCTTGGAGACAAAATGATTGCGCTATTTTTGAGGTATTGATTAAACCGACTTTGTTCACCCGAAGGCGATCATCAGGTTTGCTCAGATTGGTCTCAATAAACTGTTCAGTAGGAAACCGACGATCAAAGATAGAATGCACATCGGAACCGGGTTTCCCTTCATACCCTTGAAACCAATGCCACCATTTAGGTGATGAAGGCGTAACCAGAAGAGGACGGCTACTTTCAGCAGGTTGAGAGCCCTCCGCATTAAGACTCCTCTCTTCGCTCCTGGGCGTTGGATCAGATGGGAGGCGAATCTTCTTTGGGGTCGGATTTCCAGAAATCGTAGTAGAGGACACTTCATGGTCCACTAACAAATCCACCGCGCTTTGCCTGGCGGCTGCTCCGGAGGTCTAAGCAAGTTGTTTACATTTGCTCGCCCTGCTCAAAGCCTTCATTGCCTTGGCATCCATCTGGGGGACAAAGGAATCTCCTTTTTTCAGCATTTTCACTGCACCACCAAGAAATTATATCAAAAAATTAGTATGCTTTGTCAAAACATAACAGAGGATAAAATAAACTTTACCAATAAATGGTCCGAGAGCGTCATTGTCCCCTTCATTTTCAATAAGTTGTATGCAACTGGAAGAGGAATAAGATTGCAAGAGGACAACATCAAGTCTCTCTAACTCGGACAATCTTTCAAATTTTACACTCGGTACCCTATTGGGTTTTTTAGTCCAGTATAGGGGAAACCTAGCTTCCCCATCTATTGTAAAAAGTAAATCCGGAAACGTCTCGTCCCCCCTCACCCTAAAATATCTGGGTTTAAAATCCTTATAAGATGAGTGGATGGTAGTAAGGAGAGGTCAGCCAGAAAAACCATTTAGGAAAGTCCACCCAACAGGACGATCCTTTCCCTTTTTAGCTTGAAAAAAATGAAAGAAAACGTTAACAGAAGGGCAAAGGTTCAAAAATGGACATAAAATTTCGAAAGCCCTAATAAACCCCCAGCTATTAGGATGAAGTTGGCTGGGGGCCACGTTTAAAATTTTCAAAATCCTACACTGAAAGTCGTTTAAAGGTAACGGAAGATTCAGCTTTGTGAAAAATGTTTCATAGGCAAAGAAAAAAGGAGGATGGGGAGGAGAAGAAGATGGAGGTTCAAAACAAATGAACTCCCCCGGAGCACAAGCCTCCAAAACAATGTGGGAGCTGATACTGGGAAACCGACGACGGAGTAACTGACGGAGGAGATTTAAGGATTCTGGAGTAATATAGATTGAAGTTCGACGGAGAACTTGAGGGTCGAGCCAGGCCAATTCAGGTGGCACGACAACATCAGCAACATCAACACCTTCCGAAACATCTTGTTGGCTTTGGTTAAGTTCGTCAGACATTGGAAGAAGATGAAGGTAGAAAATGAATTATAAACAAATTAGAGAATACCTTGATTCAATCAGGAGGTGAGAAATGATAAGCAGAAGGGGCGAAGTCGTATTTTATAGCAAGCAGTAGAAGAAAAGAAAAACGTTGGGGTGAAGTCGTATTTTATAGCAAGCAGTAGAAGAAAAGAGAAACGTTGGGGAGAGAAAACGTTTCGGGATTAAAAACCAAAATCTAAAATACTTTAATGCTCCACTACACCACTAAGTCATTTAATTAACGTGTATTAACTTCTTTTTAATTAGTTGCTTCTTAAATTAATTTCTTTTTGGGAATAACAATTAATGATTACGCGGCAACAGTCATTCCTAGGGTTCTGTAAAAAGCTTTATGGGAAATAGCAGAGGGTCACATCACTAACGCCCGTGCAGGGAATGGACGGTTAATATGCACGCGCATGAATCGTTCGGACGTGATTGAAGTGATGTTTGATATACTATTTACGTCAAAAATAAATTCGTAAAAACAAAATTATATGAGGTCATAAATACTGAAACACCGACCTCAGACTCGAACTCGTCCAAAACATTTTGATCGCCTGCATAAAGCCCAAGGGACCGAACTCCGAAAACCTCTGTTTATTTACAAAGAGGTACGGCATTCATTACTTGATCGTAATGTCTTTAAGTAGGAAAACTTCGGGCTCTTCACCTAGAACAACCTATGATCAAGCTCGGAGGACGATGTACCGCTGATAATAAATGATCTCGGCCCTGACCTTAGCCTGAGATATTTATGGCTACCTCCCATCCGGTCGGGAATATTTTGAGCTCTTCGCCTAGGATAGCCTATGCTCGAGCTCAGGGGGCTGTGTACCGTTAAGGAGATCGGATCTCGGCCCCGATCTTAGCCTATGATATCTAGGGCGACCTTTTAACGGTTCATGGGCTACCTAAGTGAGGCCCATTAGCCACAACCTTTAAATAGGGCACCTACCGCTTACCTGAGGCATCAGATACATTCTCACTCTGGGGACTGGGCTTAACGCCACCTAGGTCATTAAGCTCGGCTCTTCAGGGACATTTGAGAACAGATGAGTTGAAACTAACCTGGAAGAAAGGCGTAACCTTCCCTTTGCCTTGCCTTTTCCCTCATCTCTTCTAATCAATCAATCGATCAGGAAGGAAGAAGAAGAATAGAGTAGCGAAAAACTGAGCTCTCGGATCTAGTGTGGAGTCTATTGTTGATTGTCATGCTGGTAAGGGGGAGGCCCTCCTTCTAGCGCCAAATGTTCTGGTATAGAACTCGAACCTGGGTCTGAGTTAGCAGAAGAGAAGTCGGATCCGAATCCGGGTTGCGGAGGCTTGAATCCGAGTTGAACCCCGGGGGGTGTACCTGCAAAGGGACTCCGACGCCCAAGTCTGATAGGTAAAACAGTCAAAGGGATTGACTGAGTGAGATTGCATACCTTATGATCTGTAGATGTCCTCTATTTATAGGGGTTTTCCCTATATAAATATGGTAAGTGGACGCAGATGTAAAAGGAGTAAGTTTAGCAGGTATCATGATATAATTATGGATATGATAATTATATATCATATATTTAAGGATACCATAATTATATGTGATATAATTATGGATATGATAATTATATATCATATATTTAAGGATGCCATAATTATATGTGATATAATTATGGATATGATAATTATATATAATATATTTATGGATATGATAATTATATTGCGCATGGATATTATAATTATATATCATATATTTATGGATATGATAATTATATTGTGCATGGATATTATAATTATATATCATATATTTATGGATATGATAATTATATTGCGCATGAGCCATTTTGGCTATTGGGCCTTAGGTTTAGACCGTAACAATATTCATCACCATATCCGCGTCGGTAGAATATCCATAGATGTTCAAAATTTAATGTTGAGGGAGTAACATACCCATATATAAATATGTAACATTAAAAATATAAAATTTGTGGGGCAACTATTACACGTTAATTCGTTATACATATAAGATGAGAATAAATTAAAATTATTGTGGGGCAATTACCCCTAAAACTTATGCGTAGATTTGTCCTTATATTTTTTTAATTATGTAAAATTAATAAATCATAGAAAATAAAATAACATTAGTTAAAAAATAATTATAACTTAATTAATTGAAAGTTATCCAAAATCATCTAATCTTATTTATAAAACATTAGAAACAAAATTATTTAACTAAATTAAAATACAATATAATAATATTATTACATAAAATATATAATGTAATGATTAAACATTCAATAAATGTTTCAATAATACACACATATATGTATGAGATCTTAATTGTTTAATTAATTAATTATTAATACATATGTATGCAAGGGCGTGTTGGGTACTCTAGTACCTAACTATACTCACACATGTCCCCGCAAAATTTTATAGGTAATTACCTGTGTCAAGACTCATACTCATTTAACACATAATTACCTCACCTATTAAGCGTTGTTTTTCCAAATATCTATTGGGTCCATTATTCATTAATATCCTTATCACAACACAAAATGTGAATAGTAATTGATGAGATTTATTGATTTGAGTATCTTACTCCATTTTTATTTTTTTGAGTGGATTATTCTGTAAGAGTAAATGATAATCACAATATGTATTTCAACAAACTAAGTCAATGAGTTATAAAGATATAGTTATCGAGAAATCATATAAATATATTTATCTAAAAAGGGCATGTTGTTATAATTATACTTTATAAAAAAACCAGATAGATAAAAATAATAAAAGTAGACAAATAACATATATCATTTATGTATAGTAGTGGGGAATTATGGGGGAAAAAAGAATCATTGGCGCCAAGCGTGAGGGAATGCTAGATGTTTAGTAATTTCCCCTCCTGCCAAAATAAAAGATCCCATTATTGAAGCTGCTAATCTCCTTCATATATTGTCTGTACATCTGGTTGTACAAAATGCATAGTATCAAAAATAGCTATTCCGAGTATTACCCATCCGCCCGGAGAATTTATAAACATTGTCTAAATCTTACTCTTTAATTAATTTAGAAGTCCTGTAAATTTCAACCAATAATGAAAATTATATTTAAAAATAATTTTCTAATTTATACACTACAAGAAATTTCGAATTTTACTACCAAATTTACCTATCATAATTTTTTGTAGGAAACTAGAAGCAAGTTAACTACAGGTTCACTGCGAAATACGAATGTCATTTGAGCAACAAAAGTGTGTCTAAATTCTAAACTTTGCTTCATAATAACTAATTAAAAAAGGCGGTGGCAATAATGTAAATAGAGGAATTCATTAGTGATAATTTATTCCTGCCAAAATATTTTCCTAAAGAAAATAGAAAACGATAATTGTTGTAACGTGGTAAGGAACCCTAATTTCTCGTCCCTCTTTCCTTTTCTCTTCGTCAAATTCAAAGGAAAACCAAATGACAGTAGCAAAGTTTAGGGCTCACGGCACCAACACCGGAAGGAAACCTCACAAAAAGCTTCACCAGATTTAGTATCTCTCTCTAATGTTTTATTTCGCTAATTTGCTCAAATTTTCTGATTAGCTACTCTGTTCTAGCAACTCACTGATTTTTTCGTGATTCACCTTAAAAAATGACAACGCTCGAGATTGTTCGGTGTGCATTTCTTAATTTTTTCTGATTTTTCGTCATAATGCAGTTCCAAGGATCTACTCTCACTATCGATTCATCTTGATTACTTAATTTGCTGGTAAGACATGTGCTCACTGAAATCACTTTGTGAACATGTTTATGAGAAATTGAATGTTTCATTCTATTATTCGAATGATATGCTATTTGTATATGCAATTGCATTTGTAACGATTACTATACATTTTAGCATTAAATAGGAGTATAAATGGTACAATTAGGTGTCTTGCATTTTTTGTGCTAGAGCCTTTGATATTTTTCGTGCCCTTCCAGGGCCCTTGATTATTCTTGGTATGCTAAAAGTCTCTTTTTTCTTTCCGAGATTAAAAAACTTTTATGATTATTTATTTTTTGATGAGTGAAATTGGTCCTTAATTATTTCTTTGGTGTTAGTTTCTGGACTTTCCAGTGATAAGGAGAGTGCTCAAGTGTATGCTTCCACTGGAGATGGTTTGTTGGCTGGATCTTCCATCTTGTTTCTGTGACAGTAGTGTGGGGAGCCTGTGTTATTATTGGCAGTGAAAAGTTGAAATATGAAATAGTGTCCGGTGATTCAAATGCTTCAGATTCATCAAGAAGAACCATAAAAGAATCACTAATTGGTCAGTTCAATCTCCCTCTGTCAGCTATGTTGAGTCCTCTAGTCCACCATTATATATTAATTAAATTAAACAATAATGACTTTATATATTAATATATTCTGTTAAATTAATGTGTTTGTACCTGAAACAATTTTACGAGATGCTTTTCCAGTTGATGCTTCTTTACTGATGTTTCAAAATCTTCATTAGCATTATCTTACTCATCTATAATTGTTTGACTTTAAGCTTTTAACTCATTTGCCTTTATTTTTTGGCTCTTTTTAATGGGTTTTGTAGGTTTTGGCATTACTTTGAGAATAGAGACTAGGAAGATGGCAAGAGTCATGGTTTTCTCAGTGATACCACTTATAATAATGCAGATTCCAACTCTATTCCAGCTTTCTTCCACACTACATGTTGTGACCTTAATGATTGTTCTTATCGATCGTTGCTATCATTTTTCTCATCTCATCCTTCATTTACCAGGTTTCTCATCCAACACTTTACCTAATCACATTTAAGTAAATCATTTCACTTTAATTTTTTTCCTGCGCGGTCTACCCTCTGTCACTGTCCAATGTAGAAATTGTAGCAAGAATAATTTGTAAAAACTTTAAATCCAGCTACAGTTTATGCTTTTTAGTTTTTATAATTTCTTAAGAATATTGCATAGTGTCTATGCTACATATATATGTTAAATTCATTTAAAATTTTACAAAAAAAAAAATGATTGAAGGTTTTTATTGTAAGATTGCATGATTCTGGTAGTGCATTGATTTAGGATCGCAAGGTACTAGTACCATGGGTCCCATATAGTGTGAAATGATAGAAATTAATTGGACCAAAATTTCTTGTAGATTTATGTCAAGTCCGTTTGTATTCCAAGAGGCTAAATTCATCTTCTATTTTTTCTACTTTCTCTGTTTTTAAATTAGTCTTGACATGACTATATTCATTTTCATTTACAAAAATTGGATGGAGACCAAATAATTAATTTTGGAAGCATACAAATGAATTTGCTAAACCAAATTGTCCTCGTTAGTTTTGTTCCACATAGAAAAGCTTGGGTTATTTTTTTATCCAATTCATCACGTGTCTTAAGTAGTTTGCATTAGGTTCCAATTTATAAAAATAGGGTGAGATGATATGGCTTACGTATATTTATTTACTAATTTTTTTCATTATGTTTTTTTTAAAAACTTATTTCTTTTATAAATGAAGATACATATAAATTTTGATTTAAGTTGGATTTATACTCAAAATAGTTAAGTATCAAAACTTTTTTAATTTACTTATTTTTAGCTTTATCTAGATTCTGTTAATCACTGACTGATGAGTATCTTTTTGTACATCAGTGGGATATCAGTTCAGGAATAAATCTATACATTTTTGTACTTTTTTATTGAAATATGCAATGAGGAATAGAAGTTAGAACTATATGTAGTAAATGTTGAAAGTTTTTAAATGCTGGGCTTCAAATGTTGCAAGTTTCGTTTGATTTGATGTGCAACAAGAGGGCAAGAAGTCACACTCAATGGCTTCAAAGAAAGAGCATTCAGGAGTATATCCTGACTCTGGAAGAATTACTAACATGAGATTATGTGAGTCTTCTACTCCTATCTTTCCATAAAAGGGTGTCTCTAGACAAGATAATGATCCTCTGTTATTCTCTGTTTCAAGTGTTGAGGTGATTGTAGAACCCAAGTTAGATGCAGATTTTGAGTGTCATGATATGTCTTGGTCGGACTTAAAATTACCATTGAGAAGGCATGTTAAACGTGAGGGGGATTTAATGATTATTTCAGGAACAATGTTTCTATAAGTTTGACATGGCAAAGCACAATTTAAAACATTATGTTTCATGCACGTCTTTCTTTTATGTGATATAGGTAATGTCAAGTTTCTTATTCATTTGAATTACTTTGAACTTCTTTTTGTTGTTGTACTTATTATTTTCACATGATTTAATTTGATAATGATAAAAGTAAAGTTTATGTTTAGAGCAAACTTTATTGCAAATGTGCTATAGAGAGACTCACAGCTTACAATTTAGAAGCCCTTTAATTCTCATCAATAGCTTGGACATTTGAATAGTTTTCTTTCCAATTTAGTCTGCACTTTGTTATCTTAGTAATGGTTTTGCTTAGCTGACAGCTCTATATAATTCCCCTCTTTTCAAATGGTTGTAAGGAAAAAAATTCGAATTATTGATTTTGATTAAAATTTGAACATTGGTTTAGTTTGGGAAAGCATTCTTTTATATTAAGCGGTCAGATATTACCATTACGATTTAGCTAGGAATTAGGTGGAGATTTGCTTCAATACATTAACTACGAATTAGCTAAGGGTCAGCTATAAAATGTTCTAGCTAAATAGCTAGAAAATCATAAATTTGAATGAAAAATTACTACGTATTTGCTAAAAATTAGCTGGGAAATTTTTAATATTTGCTACAAAATAGCTACAAATATTTTTGTAGCAAATTTGCTACATATTTTATGCTACCACAGTTTTTGTAGCTAAGTCCTAGTAAATCTGTAGCTATATTATTTTGCTGCGGATTAACTACGAATTAGCTACGGTTTTTGTTGTAGCAAATCCCAAATTTTCTTGTAGTGATATTTCTTTTCTTGGTGAACTACATTAAAGATGCACAAGAATCATACTAGCAAAGAGTTCTATAGATCACTATTTTTACCTCTATTTTTATGTAAAAATGATGGTTTCACACTTGACACTCATTTTAGAATAATATAGAAAAAAGAAGGATAAAAAAATGATAAATATGATAAATAATATGATAGAAAAGAAAGAAAGAGAAATATAAAAAAAAGCGTAAAAATGATGTGAGAGTTTTATGAGATACATGAACTATAATTATTAATTTGTTACAAGGGAAGAGGCTAAGAATGTGTTATATTTTGAACTCCTATGAGCTTGCAAATAGACAAAGAACTAACCTGAAAATATCATATATAACTTTCATTTAATTAACCGAAATATGTCTAGTACCCTAAATTGAAGAACTATAGTTGTTGATGGGAATAGATGTGCGCAATAGAAAAGTTATGTAAAGTACTTAGGACTTCCTACAATAATAGGAAGGTTAAAAACACAAGTATTTGATTTCATCGGAGATAAAGTTTAGAAGAAGCTGAAGGAATGGAAAGAGAAGACATTCTAAATCTTGTCAAAAAAATTTAATCAAATATGTTGTTTAAGATATATATCCTACCATATACCATATGGGTTCCAAGCTTTGATCTCAAATTAAAGTATGATTAAAAAAATTTATTAGGGGGGAGATGTTGAAGCTAGAAAATTGCATTGGTTGAACCGGGATAACTTGGCAAGACCAAAATGTAAAGGTGTTATGGATTTTAATATAACTTTGTAGGATAAGTGTGAGTGGATGATATTATGCTCGCAAGAATCCCTTGCGGTTCATATAATCAAAGCAAGATATTTTTCCAAATATCCACCTTTTAATTCTCCTAAATGTTACAAACTAAGTTGTCATTAGACGAGTATTCTTTCAGCGAAATAGGTGATTGGTGAAGGCTCGTATTGGAGACTAGGTAATGGGAGGAAAATAAGAATTTCATATGATAATGGGATCTCTAGTTACAAGGTTCAAACTTGTTCTCTGTCGAGTTGCAATAAGTTCGATGCAAGATCGAGTACAAGTTGATTGAATGCTTGGATATTGGATTGATTGTCTAGTGAACTAGTGGCTAATCCTCATCATGCACAAAGGAAGGTTGTATCTACTAAGACACTTCAATGCTCAAGGAAGAACCCTAGGGGAGTAACGACAATAACTTAATAGTGCATACTTAATATCTGAAATTATGGGGTATTTATAAAGTGTATATGCGAGTGGCTCATAAGGTGGGTGCCATCTAGGAAGTAATATGCGTTGATCTGGTGTAGAAAGGGTACAATTGCAATCGTTGTGTACATTCCATTGGAATATGGGTCGACTTTATTTGACCGGAATATAGCAGGTGTGAGTCGAGTCCTACTTGTTCATTTGGCGTGTGAAAGGGAGATTAAGTCTGTGAATGGGCTTAATGCTTGGGCCCATGCTAAATAGGTTGAGTCTAGAACATATGTCCCCCAACTTGGCATGAGGGCGTAAAGAAACCTAAATGCATCAAACCAAGTTTGAGATCATAAACATCCTGTTTCTAAGTCGGGCATTTTTTATTTTCAACCATTACAAATGGTTTCGATGTTTCATATGTCTGGTAACAAATTCCTAATTTTTTGTGCGGTTTAAATGAGTGGATATTGTTCTGGCCCAGCAAGCAACCCAGTAATATGGGCCCAATAGCCACAAAGACCCAAGATCCACATGGAGGACCAGACCCGACCCGACATCAGCATGGCAGGATGGGAACCGGGTCGCCCCACGGGTGACCCTTCCATCTCCTTTGCACCGTACGGACGGTCTGCCACAAGGCTTCTCCAAGCCCACACGCCACCTCCTTCCTATAAAAGTTACAGTAAGTAACAGCACCGGTAAGATCATTAACTCCCGTAATTACTCCCCACCTGTTTAGACCTAAACTGACTTGAGCGTCGGAGTGTCTTCTGCAGGTGCACCACCCCTCGTCCCGTCCCCGTAGCAGGATCCGGGAGCCAGCTCAACCAGCAACCGGGACGACACCCCAGTTCTGTTCACGCCCGAACATTTGGCGCTAGAAGGAGGGCCTCCCCTCATGATAGTCACCACCCGACAGATGAACCGCGGCCCGCGACCCCAACCAACTCCTGACGGATGGGTCGAGGACACCTCCCAGTAGGAGGGCGTTGGTGACAGCGAGCACGACACATCAAGGGAACCCCCCAGAGTAACAACATCCCACCACATTGGCTACCCCGACCCCAGGGACGCCATAATCGAGCAGTTGCAACGGCGGCTACAGGAGCTCGAAGAGCGGAACGTGACCTCACAGCCCAAACCGAACCCCCAGCCGTCGGGAACCCCGGGTCAGAATCCGGTCGTCAGGCAGTTGGAGGACCGGATCAGAAACCTCGAGCGGTCTTTCGCTCCACCCCACCACCAACAATCACACTACACAAATTTCGAAGTCAACCAGTCACACCTTGGGGGGCAAGAAGCCAAACCCCTCTTCCCACAGGCACACACGCCTTTCAGACACCCTTTCACAGACCGCTTAGCACCTGCCGAGATCCCCAAAGCTTTTCGCGGTGCCCTCCTAATCGAATCTTTCACCGGGACCACAGACCCCGGGAAACACCTCGACGCGTTTTGCAACGAGATGTTGTTTATCGGAGCACCAGAGGCCGTCATATGCCGAACTTTCCCCCGTACACTGAAGGGAGAGGCTCTGGCCTGGTTTAAGACCCTTCCACCTCGGTCCATTGACCGATGGGACGAGCTACACTCGGCATTCATCAAGAGGTTCACGGTCGTATCAGAGGTACCCCACAACCAGTTCACACTAGCAACCCTGAGGCAAGGAAAGGAGGAGTCCCTCTGAAACTTCCTGTCCCGTTTCTATAAGGAGTACGCTAGAATCCCGGATCTAGCGGAGAACGTGCAGCTCGTATGCGCTGTAACCCGCCCTTCTTCCCGGCTCACCATTCGCGGTTTCTCTCTCTGAGGAACCGACGTTAGCGATGGAGGAGTTCAGAACCCGCTCAGCGAAGTTTATCGGCCGAGAAATACATCTCGACCGTACAACCGGCAATCACCACTCCAACCGGAATGACAGAACCCACAGCTACAAGTCCGATCGTCCATCACCCTACCGCGACCAGCCAAAGAAGAAAGGAAGGTACAACAGATATACCCCCATGAACTCTGACCCGGCACACCTCTTGAAAGAGGTAATGAGCACTGACATCGGGAAAGCTTCCAAACCGCCACCCTTGCCAGACAAAGCTCAGAGGGACAAAACAAAATACTGCGCGTACCATGAGAGCTACGGGCACACAACCAATGAATGCATCCAACTGAGGGACGCCATTGAACAGCTCATCCAAGATGGCCGGCTCGTAAAGTTCATCAAACGGGGAAGAAACCCTGGGAGATACAGGAAAAACGAGAATGGAAAACGCTCCCCGAGCCCGGGAAGGGATGAAGACGACAACAAGAAACAACAGCAGTCGTACCACGGTCGGCAGGACGCCAAACAAGATCACACCCCAAAAACCACTAACCAGGAAAGTACCCCAAGGACCTCCGCCCCCCGGCTAAAAATTAACATGATTTCAGGTGGTTTTGAAGGTGGTGGACTCTCGTATAACTCTCGAAAACGCCGCCTGAGGGACATATACTCCATAGCATCCGAGGTCCCGCAACAAGGCCCTGTGCACAAAACCGAGGACGCGATAATCTCCTTCTCGGAGGCCGACTTCGGTAATAAGAAGCGTGACCACGACGACCCAATGGTGATCCGAGCGATCATAGGCCATGCAGACGTCGGACGGGTCTTCGTTGACCAGGGAAGTTCAGCCGATGTCATGTTCCTCAGCACTTTAAAGAAAATGGAACTCACCGAGGCCCACCTAACCCCTTATCAAGGAGAACTGGTCGGCTTCACTGGGGAAAAGATCCGTCCGAGAGGATACCTGGACACCCATCTCCGTCTGGGAGACGACAACGCGAGTCGAGGGGTGAGTGCCAAATTCATAGTGGTAGACTGCCCCAGCGTCTACAATGTTATAGTCGGACGACCATCACTCAACGCCCTCGGTGCAATTATCTCTACTAAACACCTTGTACTGAAGTTTTGCTCACCAACAGGACAAGTCATCGCGGTCCATGGGGACCAAGAAGAAGCCCGCAAATGCTACAACCTCACTCTGCAGTCGAAGAGCCAGGGAACACCATCCCAGAACAAAAACCTGTCCCCAGAAGCTGGGAAAACCGTTATGATGATAGATCTCGATCCCCGTGCCGACACGCCTTCCAGCAACACACCACCCTTGCATGTCGAGCCGACCGGGAAGTGCAAGTCGATCCCTATTAGCGATTCCGATCCAACTCATCTCATCAAGATCGGAGCCGACCTCGGCGAACCGACCGAATCCAGGCTCATAAAATTGTTAAAAGACAACAAAGATTTATTCGCCTGGACCGCGGCGGATATGCCGGGGATCGACCCGCACTTCTGCAGCCACCGCCTGTCAGTTGATCCCAGAGCGAAACCAGTCACCCAGAAGAAAAGGAAGATAGGTCCGGAGAGGCAAAAGGCGGCCGACGAACAAGTGGAAGAGCTGTTGAAGGCCGGTTTCATTAGGGAATGTGATTATGTAACTTGGCTTTCCAATGTTGTACTTGTCAAAAAATCTAATGGAAAATGGAGGATGTGTGTTGATTACACTGATCTTAATAGGGCTTGCACTAAAGACCCCTTCCCTTTACCCAACATTGACAGACTGGTCGATAATGCAGCCGGCTTCCAGTGCTTGTCGTTCATGGACGCCTATTCGGGATACAACCAAATCCCTATGGCAGCCGAGGACGAGGAAAAAAACCGCCTTTATAACCGACCGCAGTATCTTCTGTTACAAAATGATGCCTTTCGGCCTAAAAAACGCAGGGGCGACATACCAGCGAATGATGACGAAGGTGTTCAGTGACATCATCGGGGAAAAGGTAGAGGTATACATAGACAACATCATCGCCAAAACCCCGACCGGTAGAGATCATGTCGACGATCTCGCCCTTGTGTTCGACCGATTAAGAAAGCACCAGATGCGCCTCAACCCCAACAAATGCACATTCGGAGTCCCCTCCGGGCAGTTCTTAGGCTTCATGCTGACTAGCAGGGGAATCGAGGCAAACCCTGCAAAATGCTCAGCCGTCATCGAAATGAAAAGTCCAAGCTCCCTGAAAGAAGTACAAAAGTTGAACGGAAGGATCACCGCCTTGAATCGTTTCATCCCCCGGTCGGCGGCTCGATCCCTCCCCCTTTTTAAAGCTCTTAGAAAAGGTTCCGACTTCCAGTGGACACCAGAATGCGAACAAGCTTTCCAAGACCTAAAGTCGGCCCTGACTTCCCCACCGATCTTGGCAAAGCCGACCCCGGGCGAACCCCTCATACTGTACATTTGTGTCAATGACCACGCGGTAAGCTCCGTCCTGATTTGGGAGGAAGGGAAGGACCAGCTCCCGGTATATTTCCTTAGTAAAGCACTACAAGGTCCCGAGTTACGCTACCAGAAGTTAGAGAAGGTGGCCTTATCAATTGTCATATCAGCCCGTCGTTTGCGTCATTACTTCCAGTCCCACCGCATCACCGTCCGGACCGATTTACCTATTCGAACAATACTGCACAAACCGGACCTCTCTGGCCGCCTAACCGGACGTGCCATCGAACTTTTGGAGTTTGACATCTCGTTCGAACCCCGAACCGCCCTCAAGGCGCAGGTCCTGGCCGACTTCATTGCAGAGCTCAGCCCCCCTGTATCCTCAGCAGCCGACCCCACAGCCTGGACCATTTACGTCGACGGATCCTCAAACAAAAAGGGCGGAGGCGCCGGGATCGTACTAGAGGACAGGGACGGCGTATGCCTGGAACAATCCCTCCGCTTCGACTTCAAAACCTCCAATAACCAAGCCGAGTATGAAGCATGCCTAGCCGGCCTGACCCTGGCCCGAGAACTAGGGGCACAAAACGTCACCCTTTGCAGCGACTCCCAGCTGGTAGTGTCCCAGGTAAATGGCGAGTACCAAGCCCGAGAACCACTCCTGCAGAAATACCTGGACAAGGTACATGACCTGTTGCAAGATTTCGAAAAAGTCACCTTCCAGCATGTCCCCAGAGAGAACAATGCCAGAGCCGACATCCTATCGCGGCTCGCTAGCACTAAGAAATCTGGGAGCAACAAAACACTCCTTCAAGAAACTCTTTCATCACCTAGCGTATCCTTGGACCCGGTCAACCCAGTCCTCGAGATCACAGTAACGAATGACTGGAGGACCCCATTCAAGTTGTACATAGAAAAAGGAGAGTTACCGGCCGACAACACGGAAGCCAAAAGAATCAAACGCTTAGCACCCAAGTACACCATTATTAATGGAGAACTGTACAAAAAAGGCTGCTCCTCCCCCCTGCTGAAGTGCATCGCCCCACCACAAACGGGGTATGTCATAGCCGAGTTACATGAGGGAAGCTGCGGTAGCCACGTGGGTGGACGGTCCCTGGCTCGTAAAGCCCTCAGAGCCGGCTTCTTCTGGCCTTCCATGGGATGGCAATGCGAAGACCACGTGAAGAGATGCGATTCATGCTAGCGTCACTCCGACATGCAGAAGCTACCAGCCGAGACCCTGACAACTATAACCTCACCTTGGCCCTTCTTCCAATGGGGCATCGACCTTCTCGGCCCATTCCCCACGGCCCCAGGGCAGCTCAAGTTTCTAGTTGTAGCAGTTGACTACTTCACTAAGTGGATAGAAGCCGAACCTCTGGCTTCAATCACCTCGGCCCAGATACAAAGGTTCTTCTTCAAAAACATCGTCAGCCGGTTCGGGGATACCAAACTCAGTCATTACTGATAACGGTACTCAGTTCACCGACCGGGGATTCAGAGAACTACTGAGCGGTTTGAAAATAAAACAACACTTATCTTCAGTCGAACACCCGCAAACAAACGGTCAAGCCGATGCTGCAAACCGGGTCATACTCCGAGCACTGAAAAGACGACTGGAAGACGCCAAAGGGAAATGGGCCGAGCAACTAGACCATGTGCTGTGGGCATACCGGACCACCCCCGCACTCCTCGACCGGTGAAACACCCTTCCGCCTGACGTACGACACTGAAGCAATGATACCGGTCGAGGTAGGGGGAGCCCTCTTGGAGATATTCAAACTTCCAACCAGAAGAGAGTGTCAAGGCTATCAGAGAAGAACTCGACCTTCTAGACGAGACGAGAGAGATCGCCCACTTACGAGACTCCGTCTTGAAAGAACGTGTCGCTCTTCGTCATGCCACGAGGGCTTTGGTTAAGAGATTTCAAGCATCGGACCTCGTCCTCAGGCGAGCCGATATCGGAAATAGGAACTCGTCCCAAGGAAAGCTGGCAGAAAACTGGGAAAGACCGTACCGCGTCGTGGAAGCCACAGGAACCGGCGCTTACGAATTAGAAACTTTAAAAGGGGAGCCCATTCCAAGATATTGGAACGCGACCAATTTAAGAATGTATTACAGCTGAAATACGATGTGCCGCATTATGTTTGACAATTATGTAACCTTTTTAATCAAAACATACAACAACCAGTCCTACCTCGTCGAAGAACGCCCCAGTCGAACCTGCGGCCGATTCGACGCCGAGTCAAAGGGGGAAGACCCCTTGACACTTGCAAATATTTCGATTCGCTTCGATGCGACGCGAAGAGCGCCCCAGTCGAACCTGCGGCCGATTCGACGCCGAGTCAAAGGGGGAAGACCCCTTGACACTTGCAAATATTTCAATTCGCTTCGATGCGACGCGAAGAGCGCCCCAGTCGAACCTGCGGCCGATTCGACGCCGAGTCAAAGGGGGAAGACCCCTTGACACTTGCAAATATTTCAATTCGCTTCGATGCGACGCGAAGAGCGCCCCAGTCGAACCTGCGGCCGATTCGACGCCGAGTCAAAGGGGGAAGGCCCCTTGACACTTGCAAATATTTCAATTCGCTTCGATGCGATGCGAAGAGCGCCCCAGTCGAACCTGCGGCCGATTCGACACCGAGTCAAAGGGGGAAGACCCCTTGACACTTGCAAATATTTCAGTTCGTTTCGATGCGACGCGAAGAGTGCCCCAGTCGAACCTGCGGCCGGTTCAACGCAAAGTCAAAGGGGGAAGACCCCTTGACACTTGCAAATATTTCAATTCGCTTCGATGCGACGCGAAGAGCGCCCCAGTCGAACCTACGGCCGGTTCAACGCAGAGTCAAAGGGGGAAGACCCCTTGACACTTGCAAATATTTCAATTCGTCCCGATGCGACGCCAAATCATTCTCGAGACCACTATAATAAAAGGACGACCACTTGTCAACTCGGACGAATGAATCCGGAAAGTAAAAAGGATAAATGACAAAGAAGATTCAATTCTATTCATTTCAAACATGTCCACAACAAAAGTCAAATTACAAAACGAGGCCTTGGACTACCAAGCCAACTTACAAAAGTCTTAAACTTAGCAACAAAATGAAAAGGAAAGGAGAACAATAAATCATTCCTCCCCGTCCCGGTACTTCCCCTCCTCGTCCCAATCCGCCAGTTCCACCCCGGAGTCCACATCCACCAGCTTACGGGCCGAGGTGTCTACCTTACAAACGTGTCCTCTGAAGACCTCAAAGTCATGAGACACCCCGTTCCGCACCAAGCCGGGATTCCGGATAGAGAGCTGAGCCATGGCATTCTCAAACGAATCTTTGACCAAGCTATTGCCAATCGCAACAAGCTTCGCTTTCTCCTCATCCCACTTGGCCTGATGTCGGACAAGATTCTTCTTGACCAAAGCAGCAACGGCCTGTTTACTCATCTCGGACCCCGAAGCGCCCGCCTTCTCCAATGACTCCTTCTCAGCCCGAAGGTCGAGGATTTCCTTCTTGGCCACCTCCACCTCAGGGCCAAATCTTCTCGGGCCCTCTTCAGTTCATTCCTCGCCGTAGTCAGACTCTTCTCGGCACTCTCCTTTGCCGTCTTAAGCTGCTCATTGGAGGTCTTGTAGGACTTCAGCTCTTTCCCCACAAGTTCGACCGAGGCTTTCAAGCCGTTCACCTCCCCCTCGAGGGCCTCATTATTACTTCGTACATCCTGGAAATGAGGAACCACAGTCCCCCGGATGTACTTCAAAAAGGCAGCGTGCTGAAGAGACTGCTGCTCAACAACCTGCAGGTGACGAGTAAAACTCACGCTATCGTGAACCTTAGCCACCTCCTCATTAGCAAGAAGACCCATCAAGGCAGGATGGTCGACATTGAAGTCGTCATTATATAGAACCGGCTCCCCATCCTCCTCCTCCCTTTCGCCCTCCGTTTCTCGGACCGGCTCGTCCTCATCAGTTACCACCCGAGAACTTCCCCCCCTTCTCTTCTTCTTCCTGGGAGACTTACTCTTGTGCTTATGCCTACGCTTTGGTTTCGAGCGACGAACCAGTTCAACGTCCGACTCCTCTTCTTCCTCCCCCTGACCATCACCACGAGGCGTGGGCACCCGGGCCTCGTCAATCGGTGCCGGCTCCTCGTCCGACAGATTCATATCAACCTCGGGCTCACGGTTCGCAACGCCCCCCTGCACCTGAGCCGCACGCAACGCCCTCATAGAAGCACTGGCCATCGTCGCTGCAAAAAGAAAAACAAGAAAAATGGGTTAAGTCCAAGAGATAATAAAGTCAAAAGCCAAGTACAATATAAACCCCGCCCTTCAAGATACCTATACGGGATCCGACATTCCGTCTCGGCCCCTCAATAATCGTCTTGCTTTTGAACGGCCCCATCTCGGCGACACTATCATCCAGCAGCTTTTTAGCTCGCCTCTCGGCTCGAGTCAACCTCCCCTCAGAAACTTCGTAAGAACTGGGCTCAAAATCATAATGTGTTGAACTCCAGTATATGGGGATCCTGGGATTCACCTCACTAGGATCATGCCGGTTCCTCCAGAACGGAACCCGACCCTCCGCCGGCTGTATCCGAAAGAACTCTTGCTTGAATGAAATCTTCCCCCTCTTCGCAGGCTTAGCAAAGGAAGTAATTAGCTTCCGGCCATCATGACCCCGGAGACTCACCCACGTCTTCAGGGTCTCTCCCTTGTTTCCCCTAGCATATTTGCGCAAGACTTGAAAGTAGTGGAAAAATAGATGGACAGTCGGCTCCAATCCAAACTCCTTCAGGATGAGCTCAAAGCAGATAATAAAGGCCCACGCGTTCGGGTGGAGTTGAGAGGGGGCAGTGTGCAAGTACGTCAAAACTCCCTCTTGAAAATCGGTCAAGGGAATTTGCAACTTCAACTTCGAATGGTAGTAATCATAAGAGTACATAAATTGGTTGTTGGTCTCGGACAGCTCACAGACTCTAGCCCCGTTGGGTGGAAGGACAGCATCGTAATCCCCAGCATGCTCCGGCGTACAAAACTCCATATTTACAAGCCTCTCCTGGACCGGGACAGGAGCATCCGACCGGTATATGCTAGCCGTCCCCAAAACCTCGGGTGCCACCCAGGAGTACCTGTCTGCCCATGTTGGCACCAGCGGTTGCTCCGCCTGTTCACCTGCCATCAGGTCACCTGCAGAGACCGTATAGCAACTCCCTGAGTCAGATTGGCTACCTGAGGTACTTAGTTCCGACCAGCTAAGATCGGAACCGAAGTCTGACAAAACACCCCGGTCGCTTTGCCCATAAAGCTCCCCGGCCCGGTTGGCGACATTAGTTGCCGAGGTCCCGCCCGGCCACCCATCCGGTATCCCAGGCAGGACCATCAGAGATTCGTCACTACTCATTCCCCCTCACCCAAAACAAAGGAAACAGGAGAGAAAGGACCGTACCTTGTAAGAAATCGCGATCCGAGACGAGCGACACCACACACGTTCTAAAACAGATATCCCAGCTCTTTAGCTCTCGAAAAACTTGATGGAAAATGACAGTGAACAAGAGGGGACCATCCCCCTATTTATAGGAAAACTCCCAAGAGGCCCAGAAGCCCAATAACGGTAAAGTGGCAGAGTTAAGAAGAAACAGCGCGAATACGAAAGGTCACAACGATCAGCATACGAAGGGTCGCAACGTTCGGAATACGAAACGTCACAACCACTGGGACGCCAAGAGTCGCAACTACCATAGGGTATAAAAACCCCCACAGGTATGACAGGAAAACCCAAAGGTTATTCCCCCTAACAACGGAAACATCCGCTTAAGAGCCGCAACCCGACAACCGACCGGCGAGCATTAAGCAACTACTAGCTTAGCCCAGCACCTACCACTACTGGACACGCTGGGGGGCTACTGTTCTGGGCCCAGCAAGCAACCCAGTAACATGGGCCCAATAGCCCCAAAGACCCAAGATCCACATGGAGGACCAGACCCGACCCGACATCAGCATGGCAGGATGGGAACCGGGTCGCCCCACGGGTGGCCCTTCCATCTCCTTTGCACCGTACGGACGGTCTGCCACAAGGCTTCTCCAAGCCCACACGCCACCTCCTTCCTATAAAAGTTACAGTAAGTAACAGCACCGGTAAGATCATTAACTCCCGTAATTACTCCCCACCTGTTTAGACCTAAAACTGACTTGAGCGTCGGAGTGTCTTCTGCAGGTGCACCACCCCCCGTCCCGTCCTCGTAGCAGGATCCGGGAGCCAGCTCAACCAGCAACCGGGACGACACCCCAGTTCGGTTCACGCCCGAACAGATATCATTTTTAAATTACTGAACATAGACCACTATTTAAATAGTGTTGAAATAGTTCCTCCTCTTCACTTCTAAGATTGGCATTTCCTCTCTCTATGTGTCTGCTCCTACTTTAGCTTTGTATTTCTGACGACTCTCTCACCTTTTTTTTTTCATTTGTTCATGTGTTCTTCCCTTTAGGTTTTATGCCCTTGTTTCGTGGTTGTTAAATTGTTTCCCTTCACGATTTTTGTTTTTCAATAATTGTTCTCACTGTGTAGTCCATTTTCTAATAGATAGTGCTCATTGTCTTTACACTGGCGGTGAAACCTTTGTAGTCACCATCTTCTTCAACATCTAAAACTTTTCACTTTCTAAGTAACTAGTGTCCAACCCGTGCGATGCACGGATTTATTATTCAAATAGATAGTCAACTTTGAATTTTAATAATATATTTAATGTATGTAAATATTAAATGTATGTAAATATTAAATGATAAGATTAATTAAATTATAATATTTAATTTGATACTTTTTAGTAGATTAAGAATATAACAAACTAAAGAAGTAAAATGGATCTGAAAACATGAAATGACCATATTTAATAATTACATATAAACACTATCAGCAATATTGTTTCATTTAAATCTTTTGAAACACTTCCTTATAGACTATATTTTTCTTAACATTACAACACTTAAAGTTATCATCACATATACAAATTTGAAGTCTTTGTCGAGACTTAACCCTAAATACAACAATATATAGTTGACCATGCGAAAAAAACAGGTCTTAGTAAATACACACCAACATGTGACAATGTCTGCCCTTGACTTTTATTAATGGTCATATCAAAGCAAGGACATAGTGAAAACTGTCTTCGTTGAAACTTTAATGAGGTGAGATTATCAGATGGAATCTATCTATAATATTACATAGGAGTAGTTTTTTGTTTTATTGTTCATTGGGAGTTAATTGTGTCACACTATTAAGGAATATCAATGTGTAACTATTATAGAATATATCTAATATAAAATAAATAAAATGTACCTGCAATAACCTTCCCAAAGAATTCTCCTTTCTTGAAATCAAACATCAATTGTTTTAATTTCATTTTGAACATGCGACACGTGAGATCAGATCAATCATAAACATTTAAACCTCTTTATGCTAAACACCGTTGAAGCTCTAGCTATTTAGGATTGCATGTTACAGTAAAAAACAAATCTGGATATCCAAAAGCCATGGCATCTTCCTCAATACCAGAAAGAAGATCATGCCTTATGGTGCATTGGTTTTGCCCTTATATATGAAAGTCTTTGTGACTCAATCAATAGCAATCAACAACAAATTATTTAAATAGTCTCCTATATATTTTTCAAAATTATGGTGTTTTCAACCAATTTCTCAAGTAATCTAAATGAATTGGTCTTTATTATCTTTTAAACTTTAAGTGATTTATAAAATAAACATATCGCATTATCTTTCTTGTAAAGTTATGATCTTATATAAAGAGATGAATATATTTTATGTAATATTTTTCATCTCAAGATATATAGATAAATATTACATTAGATGTATAATAAACTACAAACTTAAATATTTTTAATAATAAACATTTAAATTGTAATTATCAAGGAAATTGCTAACCTATTCTCACCTTTTTTATGAATATATTAGCAAGTTTTTTTTATGGAATATTAGCAAGTTATAACTTTAAATTTATATATAATTTAACTTGCTAAAATACTTCTTTCAAAAATCAAGTGAAAGTCTCTTAACTGCCTTTCATAAAATTTGCTAACGTACTCGAGGTTATATTTTAAAAATAGAACATTAGCAAGTTATAACTTTATACAAATAGACTAAAATGATTTTAAAGTTAGAGCTTTATTCCACCTTTCTAAATAAATACAGTATGAAGGAATAGTTATAGATAAAATTTTAACATTAATAACATATTAATTTATATTTTTTTTATAAATTTACAGGTATTTTTTATGAAAGACAATCCTGTTTAAATCGGATAAAACCTCTATAGACGACAAAGATTTCCATCTGAGTATTTAACATTAATAACATATTAATTTATATTGTTTTAACATTTGATTTAAATAAATAATACGTCAGAATAATTTATTTATAACTATTCTTTTTTTTTGTTCTATTATAACTATTCTTTTGTACTATATTTATTTAAATTCACAATGTGAATCACCTTCAATAAAAAAAGTAGATTATTTAAAAAATTATTTATAATCATATAGTTTTTATTTGAAGTAAAATATTTTTTTAGTTTTTTAACTAATTTTTTTGAATTTAAAAAATCTTATAGTAAAAATATTTCTAGGATTTAGTTAAAAGCATTTTAATTTTTTAAATATTGTAATACTTGCAAAATTATGATTAAAAGAAAAATTATAAATAAATTATAAGAGAATTTTAGTAATGTATTTTTTTCATAATAAAGTGGTTATGTTTTTCAATTTATATATTCTATATAAATACATTTTAAGTTAGCACTTTACCGTCATTTTGTGAGACTTTTGATATCTTTTCTTTTTTAAAAAAGACATTTTTACTAAAAGAATAAATCAAATCCATGCTATTATTTGTGTTGAGGTCAAATCCTAAGGATGCCCTCTCTGACTTCCTAAAGTCATTTCATGGCTATATTCTCTCGTTTTTTATGTAGATTTTACCACTTTGCATTGGCAATTATGTTTTGTTTCAAAACACATCAATATTCAATATATTGTACTACATTTAAAACATACTATAGTGAATGCTAATCCTAGCTAGCCACCAAGCCTAGTTCTCACAACATAATTTTGTTGTTGTCGAGTACAACCTCAATAATTCTCATATGAGCACGAACTATTATTTACTACTATAGCGGTGGAGACTTCTTAAATAGATTCGCCAAAAGGGAGAATATAGATAAATTTCTCAATAATTCTCAAAATAGATAGTTATGATACTTTATAAAAGATACAAAAAAATTAAAATCACATGTCGAGCATTACATACATCTTAATTTTTCAATTGCTAATAGTACTACTGCACTACAGCTCCAATGTTATATAACTGGCCCATTGTTGCCTATCTGTGAGAAGGGGGAGCTGAAGAAAACTTAAGAGATTCATTGGCTAGCAATCCACCTTTGTTCACACACTTCATATTCACAGTGAATGCTATGTACAATTTTTATCTTCCAGAAGATAATGACAGTTAAATGAATTCTAACAATACAAATTTCATAAAACATAATGGACATTGACAAATTTCCAATTGACCAATAAATTTGGAAAGTGCACTGCTTTTTTTTTCATTCAAGATTTCATTATTTCCTATCAATTGCACAAAAGTACGATATATCTATTTGAGAAGCTCAGATTTCTGTGACTAATTGCAAGTAATTTGAATTATATATATATGGGCAAAGCAAACCACACCAAATGACAATAATTCAATTCTGCAAGGAAAGACTATTCATGATTTCAAACTATTGTTATTGCATTGAGGTAATGTTTTCCTTCTACCAACATGATTTCAAATTATCTAGTTAGCTCCACAGCCACATGTTTCATAAGAATATTTGTACCTCTGCATTAAAGCTTATCTATATTGTATGTGCTGGCATCTACCAAATAGATCTATCAAAGTATTAGATATTGCAACATATGCCCCTAGTCATCCATTAGCATTCAACTTAAAAAGCTTATTTACAGCTAATTCTGCACTCTCTATATCACAATAGAGTGTGCAACTAAGTATAGCAGCCTACACATAAAAAATTGATCAATTAATAATATGGCAAAAGACACATGATCCTTATTAGAAAGGAAATAAGATGACTAATGTCACTGCTATGAAAAGCAGCCTATACATCAGACCAATTGCATTTTTAGTAATTACTAAGTGTCCATTTGGTTTACAGTTGAGTAGAATTGATTCTAGAAATGAATGGTTGAGATGGATGATGCACGCTTTACGAAACACATTGGACGGAAGTGATTTAAAATCAATTCTGCAGAATTGATTCTGGATGCTCCAGAATTTAAACCAAACGGGCACAATGCTACTGCTATGAAGCTTTAATTTACAGTCAATTCCTCTGGTACCCACAATGGCAAGAATGCTGGATAAACACTCAATGAAATATCATCAAAAAATTATCAAAATAGAATTTGGTGTGAAAAACACATTGCAAAAACGCAAAAAATCCAACCACAACCTTTGGCATGAATGCATCACGGCATCTTTCCCAAATATAAAAGTGAGGCCCAAGGATTAGGATTAAAGATACAAATTTGGTACAAAAGAATTTAATAAGAGGGAAAATGAGGAAATGAAATTATGCTATGACTGTTTCTAATGTTGAGAAATGATTTTCCACCAACTCTAGAGCAGTAGAGTCCTTAGAGATCAAAGTGACCAAGCTGCCCATACAAAAATAGATGAAGTAACCACAACAATGTGTAAAAAAAGAATCAAAATCAGTGCCTATAATGTATTGCCAACCAAGTCTATCCATCTACTAAATTCCTACAATAACAACAAACATAAATGTCCGAAGAAGATTCAACTAATTAAGAAACTTCATTTCTGTCACTAATCTCATAATAAAAAAAGGTCTCAACACACTGGCTATTTACTTTTTTTCTATCTTTATAAATTGTGCTATCTAAATGGCCTAGTGAAGGTTAAGAAATTGAATGCTTTTGATGCTAAATCCAAGGCATCTTGCTACACAGTTTGAAGTATCCCAGTCTCAACAATCATTGTCTTTCCTTCTAAAATGATGAACTAAAGGAAAATTTATCACAAAAAGTAATATCTGGAAAATAAAACAGGGGTATTGCTGCTTAAAAAAAGCACAACAATAGAGAAAAATGAACTGGACATAATAAGTTAATCAAAGTTTGAAGAGGTTTTCAGGGAAAAAAAATAAATTTTAGCTTTAGAAAAAGAAGAGACAGAAAAAAATACTTATTACTGACTTAAGACCCTGAAATCTAAAGCTCCTCTAAAAGTGCTTACGTAACAATCACTACTTCAAGGGAAAAAATAGCTCTACACAAAGAACACCAAGATGCTGCATAAACTCAAATGTCCATTGGTCATAACCCAAGCCTCCTCAACATATACTACCAGCCCCAAACATTTCATTGTGATTCATTCAAGTAAGAAGAGAAAATATCACCTCATGTGATTTTTCATTTAGCATAGCTAATTCATATAAGTTTACTGACTTCATAAGTAAGGTCCTTTAGCCATTGAATTGTATAACCTAACATAAGAAGAACTCATAAATACCAGTGAATCCATTGCCCCACGAATCAAAGGAACCTAAATTTGAAATTGGACAAAGAAGATCAGTGTCTGAATTTGAGACAGATTGATACAAAAGTGATAGATAGAGAGACAGAAGGAAAGAGAAAAATACAATTACATTCTAATGAGTACTTCTAGTATAAAGCTTATTCGAACCAAAGAGAAAACCAATCCCACTCACAACCTACTCATTCAACAAAACCACAACTTGTAATGACAGAAACAAAACTTGTTTTCTCTTTTTCAATCGTAAAAGCAAGTACTAAAAGATAAATTCACTAACGAAATTCATCGATGCAACATCCTCCTTTTATTGAACCCCATCTTTATAGTATTTAAGGACCATGACCATTGATAGCATGATTAATAAGGTTGCAGATAACATTAATAACATTCGTTTTATCTGAAGGAGAATAGAGAATCATCAATAATCATAATAATATCCCATCTCAAAGGATTCAATAGAGATACCAATTTCTTAAGCTAGTTTACCATGGCATTAGAAATAGAGACAAATGAGGAAGAGCCAAATCCTTTACCAGTTGACACCTAAAACCCTTTGTCTACACATAAACCCCAATCACCGATGCATAGATTATGTTTGTGTGTCTATGAAAATGACTCACAGTTTCGATAATTCCTCTGCTCTGCCATTGCCCTTGCTGCAAAGCACCAAAAGCTTTCTCAGATGTATCATCCCATTCAAATTTGAAATTGATGAAGGTAACAAAATAATAATTATCATTATTATACTAAGACGTAAGAAATTCAATCATTCATGCTTCACAAAATTAGAGAATGGAAGAAGGATGAAGACTTACAAAAAAAAGGGAAGAGAATGAGAGAGCAACAACAACAGAATGGAGCATCTTCTATTTTCAAAACTCCCAGCCAAGCTACGCCCATAGTGGTTTGATCTCTACCTCCTCTGAACGTTCATAGCCCTGCATCCTCCATCCATCTAAAGCTGACGCACACATCCCTTCGACTTAATAACATCCTTTCCCTCACGTTTAGCTCAAGTTGATGTTTCTCATATGGCCACCCTATGGAATGTCACATACTCCCTCCGATCCTATTTATAAGAACTTTTTTTGGGTGAGTCTTGGTCCTTTTTATAAGAACCTTTTCATATTGTCCTATGCATTAATTATTTCTTGACCAAAATACCCCATTAGTGGAGGTAGTTGAGTAATTAATTAGTGGAGAGAGTATCACACAATAGAGTAATTGAATAGAAAGAGAAAGATAGTGGGTCTCAATAAATTCAAGGGCAATTCAGGAAATATGATATACATTCATGACAAATTTATTGCAACCAACTAAATTAACTAACTTCATTAATCTGTGTGAAGTAGTTAAAAGGTTCTTATAATAAGGACCGGAGGGAGAACATGGTAGTGAAGTGAAAACCTAAGGTGAAAATAATGAAATCAGAAACAATATATGTTATCACATTAAACAGAAAATAATGAAATCAGAAACAAATTAGACCCAGAAGTACCAAATTTGATGGAATATAGGGTGGCCTATTGGAAAACGATCACCCAAAATGAAGATATGATTATGTATGAATAAAGTTTTGAAAAAAAAAAGCCATTCACTGGATTGAATATTGGTTGAAGTGGTGAATGGGTCTACACATATTACCTGAGATGGATTTATATTGTGCATAGAGCACTATTCCGATGACATCGCACAACACGCCGCTTCCTGAAATCGCGGCTCTGATTTATACATTCAGCAGCTCCACGACTTGCGCTCCCATGACGTCTTTACCCACGCGTCTGGCTCCTATCATTTTTCTGGCATGGCAACCCTACCCAGACAACAAAATGAGGAGGAACCCTACGACCCATGTCTACGGGATTAAAGCTGAAGCTCATCCAATGGCCACAATGTGTACATCACATCCTCTGCATCGACAGGAACTACATCACTAACCTAGATGAAGTGCTATCTACAAATGACACTGAAACCCTAAAGAAAAACCCATCAGTTAAAAGAGGCAAGAACCAGTTAAAATAGTAAAGTAAGAAAAGCCCAATATTCAGTCAATCAAAGGCCCAACAGACGTCCAACTTTGCCAAAAAATCAACAATGCGAATGAACAGTGAAAAAAAATATCCTAGAATGTAATAGTATAGATTATAACTCGACCTTGAGCTAATTTTTTCTTCTCATTATTTCATAGTTTTAAATCAGGAAATGGGAAGTGGGAATGATAAGTCTTTCCTAGAAGTACTTTCTAGGTAACCTCCATTGTGGCAGCTCTCAAGTGATTAGTCCCTTGTCCCTAGGACTACTCAGACAAACCTGATCAGTCCTGGTTTCGCTAAAATACTTAAGGGGCCTTATCCTACTTTTCATGCTTTGGCTGTAATGAAAAGTTACACTCAAGCACATTTAGTAGCCTTACGTTTTTACCCGAAAACTTGGTGCCTATTTGTTTTAAATTTTCAACAGTACATAATCAATTCCACATAATTTATTTTAAATCACTTATGTCCAACGTGATTTGTAAAAGCGTGCATGCTCATTTTCAATATTGTCTCTAGAATCAATTTTATACAACTGTAAACCAAACAGACACTTAGTCTAGCCGAGTTAGCAACTCAAATGAAAAACTAAATGTAGTTCTTCTTCCTCTAAAAATAGTTCTAATTCACATAGTTGTAATTCGGCCTCTACAGGTAACCCAATGGCTGAAGGTGGTATTTGGATAATTAAAAATTATAAGCAATTAAAAAGTAGCTAGAATAGATACACATAGATGCTAATTGAGGAGTGTAAAAACCAGGTAAAACACAAGAAGAGGATTGAATTATGTTTCTTCAAACATGTAAGTTATGGCAAAATGTTTTTCAAAGACTCGAAATTTTGATGGATGATGTAAGATGAAGATCATCTGAAACCTCAATTGATCTTTTCAAGAAAGATGCCAAATGAACTATTTTTTAATCATGAATAGTTTTATTCTAACACTTTCTACCAGAGCATGTCACTTTATTCCAAGTTCGGATAACTTTTTTAAAAGGTAAATGTACTTTTAAGTAGAGAGTGTACTTTTAGTTAGAGCTTTCTTCTTTCAATATTGTAGCATTTATATACGTCGTGAAGGAAACCATTTGTCCTATCACATTAAGTTTCTTTTCATGCCTTGATATGTACTATAGATCAGAGAAGACTTGTTGTAGAAAGGTTATAATAGACTTGGGTTTTATTTGTCGTGTTTTTGGTTAAGACAGTTCTTGTCTTCAAAGGCCAACTTTAAAGTCAGATAGAAGCTTTAAGTAATGTGTAATGTATTGTTTGAAGTGGGACTTAAGACGATCTGCACACTAAGTAAAATATTAGTAATTTAAAATATCCATCTAATCATTAAAGGCTATGTTTTCATTATAACTATTGGGGTTAAGACTTAATGGCATCGTGAAACTTAACATTAATTCTCCCTCTTTTTTATAATGACAAAACCTTTTTAGGATTTGATGGTTATTAGCGATCAAAAGAAATTTCAGAGAATATTTAAAAATTTCACCCCTTAGTTGGATACACTTATACTAAACATGGGTCAACTTTTTTTAATGAAAAGTTTCATGTTAAGAAATTAGATTTTGAAAGGCTTATTTTAGATAAATATTTGTTGCTTAGATGTCATCGCAAGGATTTCTCAAAAAGGTGTTAAGATAAAAAAATATAATCTTTTAAAATTTTAGATAAAAGCGAATTATTAAAAGAATAACTTTTTAATTTCTAATTTTATTGGAACAATTTAATAATCAGATTTAAAAGTATTTGATAAAATTAATTACAAAATATTTAAAGAGTAGGTGATTTAGAATAAAGTAGTAGATTAGGATGAAGTATTCAGAAAAATAAGATTAAGATGATATGTTTATATTAGACACGTGTTTTAAGACAATTTATGTTTTACGCGTACTCTATTCACCCAAAACTTATTTTCTTTCATTTGGTCATTTTTTCACAAAAATATTATTTTAAATCATTTTCTCTTAAGTAAGGTGATATGAACCCTTATGATATTAGGATTCGAAATAGGGATCTTTTAGATATTGGTTTTAAACAAAAAACCCATTTTGCCTAAAGCAACCATTTTCAGAATATTTTTCACATGCAGCAAAAATTTTAGAAAAATCATCATCATTTTCATACATGCTCTTCAAGGATTCAAGACCAAACAATTTGGTTTCTAACATAGATAATAATGCATGCCTCCTAGAAAGCGCATCAGCTACTATGTTTCCTTTACCTTTCTTATGTTTAATCACATATGGAAATTGCTCTAAATATTCTACCCATTTAGCATGCCTTTTATTTAGTTTTCCTTGTCCTTTCAAATATTTCAAAGACTCATGATCACTATGTATAACAAACTCTTTGGGTAGCAAGTAATGTTGCCAAGTTTTTAGAGCCCTAACCAAAGCATACAACTCCTTATCATAAGTAGAATAATTAAGTGCAACTCCACTTAATTTTTCACTAAAATAAGCAATTGGATGTCCATCGTGTAACAAAACAGCCCCTATGCCTACGTTTGATGCATCACATTCCAATTCAAAAGATTTTGCAAAGTTAGGCAAGGCTAAAATAGGCGCATGAGTGAGCCTATTTTTTAGGGCAGCAAAGGCCGCCTCTTGTTTCTCCCCCCACTTAAATCCCACATTTTTTTAACAATATCATTGAGGGGTGCAGCCAAAGTACTAAAATCCTTAACAAATCTCCTATAGAAACTTGCTAAGCCATGAAAACTTCTCACTTCACTTACATTTTTAGGCGTTGGCCATTCTTGAATAGCCTTTACCTTTTCTTCATCCACTTGTACCCCTTTAGAACTCACAACAAATCCCAAGAACACAACATGATTGGTACAAAAAATGCATTTATCAAGGTTGGCATACAAATTTTCTTTCCTAAGCACAATCAATACCGATTTCAAGTGTTCAACATGCATATCAAGATTGGTGCTATAGATAAGAATATCATCAAAATACACAACCACAAATTTCCCAATAAAATCCCTCAAAACATGGTTCATTAATCTCATAAAGGTACTAAGAGCATTAGGTAACCCGAATGGCATAATCATCCATTCATACAACCCATATTTAGTTTTAAAGGTTTTTTCCATTCATCTCCCTCCCTTATACGAATTTGATTATAACCACTTTTAAGATCAATTTTAGAAAATATGCATGCACCATGAAGTTCATCAAGCAAGTCATCTAACTTGGGAATAGGATGACAGTACTTAATGGTGATGTTGTTGATGGCTCTATAGTCAGAACACATTCTCCATGATCCATCTTTCTTTGGTACCAAAATGACAGGTACAGCGCATGGACTCATATTGTTTCTCACCCATCCTTTGCTTATTAATTCAGCCACTTGTCTTTCAATTTCTTTGGTTTCTTGTGGATTGCTTCTATAAGCTGGACGGTTGGGCAATGATGCTCCTGGAATGAGGTCAATATGATGCTCAATCCCTCTCAAAGGTGGTAATCCATCAGGAACATTAGCTGGAAACACTTCTTCAAAATCCTGCAAAAGAGATTTAATAGACAAAGGCAAATTATGGTTATCAAATTGGTTAGCATGAAGCAATTGATTTTCACAAATCAATAGGTAGAGAGGTTGTCTTGCGCAAAGCTTTTCTCTTGCTAAACACAACTGTTTGCCCTCTAGTATTTCTTTCTTTTTAATTTCCTCACTCTCAAGTGTTTCGCTCTCTCTCTCTCTTTAGCTATCTTTTCTCTCAATTTCATTTGATCCTCACTCACTTCCTTTGGTGACAAAGGCTTAAGGACCACCTTATTATCTTGAAAAATGAAAGAAATTTTGTTAGTAAAACCATCATGGATGGCTTTTATATCAAACTGCCACGGTCTTCCCAAGAGGATATGGCTGGCCTCCATTGGAACTACGTCACACAACACTTTATCTTGATATTTTCCAATGGAAAATGGAATTTCAGCTTGCCTCTTCACATGCACCTCATCTCCTTCACTAAGCCATTGAAGCTTGTATGGCCTAGGATGTGGCTTTGTGTCCATGTTCATTTTTGACACCAATCTAGCACTGACCACGTTAGTACAACTGCCACCATCAATTATAACTAAACATATCTTACCATTGACAGAACATCTGGTATGAAATATGTTCTCTCTTTGGTTTGCTTCCATGGTCGTGGTGTGGCTACCAAGAAGTCTCCTAATCATGTAGACTTCTCCAACTTCTGCACCTGTGTCATCATCACTTGCCTCCCTTTCATCTTCTGACTCGTTGGTATACTCCCCATTGTCTTTAAGAAGAATAGTCTTCTTGGTAGGACATTCAAAGGCATAATGTCCCAATCCTTGGCACCTGAAACATCTTACATCTCTCCCTTTCTTAGGAACCTGTTCAGCGCCCTTTGGAGGTATTTTCCCTTGAGAAGATGATGCTCCTTGATTGGATGATTCAGCTCCTTCCTTTTTGACTTTGTCCTTCCAATTTGTAGGTAGGGTGGAAGGACTCTTCCTTGTTGCTCCTTTTCTCTTAAGTTGTTGCTCTACTTAAAGAGCTTTGTGTAACAAATCATCCATCTCCACATATTCATCCATCTCCATAGTTACCTCAGGGTCCTCTTCAATTTTGGCTTGCATCATAAGCACCTCCATTTCTTTGTAGAACTCATCAACCCCCTTGCTTCCTTGGGTCAACTTTTGTAATTTCAGCTTTAAGTCTCTTTGGAAACTAGATGGAACATATCGTTTCCTCATGATTCTCTTCATTTTAGTCCATGTCTCCACCACTGGCTCTTCATTCTGGCCCTTTCCTTCTGAAACTTGTTCCACCAAATAAGTGCATAATCAGAAAATTCAGTAGCAGAAAGCTTTACCTTTTGCGCTTCTGTATAGGTGTTACAAGCAAAGATGTGCTCAATCTTGAGTTCCCACTCCAGATAAGCTTCTGGGTCACGACGACCTTTGAAAGGTGGTATAGTCAGCTTGACACCTTGTATTCTTCCTTCATCTCTTGGTGGTTTTTCCCTCTCCTCCTCCTCAGTTGGTTTGGTCTCCAATTCATCCAGCCTGTTATGTAACTCATCATACTGTGCCTTTATCATTTTCTCCAAGCGTGAAGAAAGTGCTGCAATTTGTAGCTGGAGATCACTATTTTCAACTTTCCTTTCTGCCATGATAAAGAAAAGAAAACGTAACAAGATAATGAAAATGTTAACTATTTAGAATCCTCACCACACTCTAGTGTTTGCACTCAACACTTGGCTTTTTTTTTATGATGTATCTCTCTTGCTTTTTTCCACTCTATTCCTATTGAACTATTATCAAATCAAAAGGAGGAAAAATCAAGCAATTTCTCCAACTTGTGTGCAGTCAAGAAAATAAAACAAGAAAAGCTAAGAATAATAGTAAACAGTTAGCAAATAACAGAAAGAAAGCAAACTGTTAGATTGTTTGTTAGATTGTTATTGTTAGTGTATCATATGATAGATATGGGCTTGGGCCTATCACTATGTATATTTGTAAATACACTTATGTGTATATATATTATTTTCCGCTGTGTATTCTAGACACACGGATTCTATCATATGTCTCTCATTTTCTCTTCATCTCAACATGGTATCTAGAGCCTAACGAGAGATAACCCTAGTCCGTGTCTTCACAGTGGACCCACTGTCCATTGGTGTCAAATGTTTTCCGGAAATCGTGTCTCATTCCGGTTTCCGGTCCGCCCTTGTTTCCGTGTTATTTTTCCGGCACTTTTTTTCTCTCTTTTCCACCGCCGCCGCCGCCTCCCGCCACCGCCGCCACCGTGAATCCAACCGGAGTCACCACCATCGGACTCGCGCCGTCAATCCGAGTCCAACGCCGCCAGAATCGTGTCCATCGGAGCAGCGACGCGCTCTCACGCGCCGTTTCTTCACCGGCGCGTTTCTCCTCCGCCAGCCGCCGTCAGCCGCACGTGGAGGCGCGTCCGGCCGCCGTTCTGGCCGCCCTCGCCGCCGCCAGACTCGCCTCGGTGTCCTCTATCCCGATCTGGTCTTTGTTTAAGAGTTTCAGGTCTCGTACTCGCGGGTTCTTCCTCTTTTGGCCGTTTTTTCTCTCTCCTGTGGCTGTTTCTCTCTCCTACAGTTGACCCATGGCTGCTACTAGGTATGATACTCCCATATCCATTTCCGCTGCTCATCCAGTACCACCGGCTATCTTCAACGAGTTCCTTAAATGGTATGAGGATCGTCAGGCCTTCGGTTCCACTGCTTCTGTTGCGCACACGGGTAATCCCTTTTCTGGTCTCACTCACTCCACCTCTCTTGGCCCTTGGGTTCTTGATTCTGGTGCCACCGATCATATTACTGGTAATAAATCCCTTTTCTCTACCCTTTCCACTTCTGGTTACTTACCGTCGGTGACTTTAGCTAATGGCTCCCAGGCCCCATCCCATGGTGTTGGTAGTGTCCAACCTCTTCCTTCTCTCTCCATTGATAATGTCCTTTATGTCCCTGGGTCTCCATTTAACTTATTATCCATTAGTCGTCTCACTCGTTCTCTTGATTGTGTCATTTCTTTTACTAAAGACTCTATTTTCTTACAGGACCGGAGTTCGGGACGGATGATTGGCGCCGGATGTGAGTCTCATGGCCTTTATCAGCTTCGTACTTCTGCTCATGCTGGCTCAGTGGTGGATACTCCCCTTCTCATCCATGCTCAGTTAGGTCACCCTAGCCTTGCCAAGCTACAACAACTAGTACCGAGTCTGTGTAAGTTGTCAACTTTGTTGCGTGAGTCATGTCAATTAGGAAAACATAGTCATAGTCCATTTCCTAGGAGTGTCAATAACAGAGCTTCGTCTTCTTTTGCTTTAGTTCACTCTGATATTTGGGGTCCGAGTCGTATTAGGTCTACTTTAGGGTTTCAGTATTTTGTTACTTTCATTGATGATTATTCTCGATGCACCTGGTTGTTTTTAATGAAAAATCGTTCTGAGTTGTTTTCTATATTTCAATCCATTTATAATGAAGTCAAAAATCAATTTGGTGTTTCTATCCGTGCTCTCCGTAGTGATAATGCTCGTGAGTATCTCTCCCATTCTTTTCAAACATTTATGGCTTCCCATGGTATTCTTCATTAGACCTCTTGTGCATATACCCCACAACAAAATGGGGTTGCAGAGCGCAAGAATAGACATCTTATTGAAACAACTCGAACCCTTTTACTTCATGGTCATGTCCCTCAACAATTTTGGGGTGATGTTGTTCTCACTGCGTGCTATCTCATCAATCGCATGCCCTCTTTTGTCCTAAACAACCATGTCCCTAACTCTATATTGTTCCCTCATCAGCCTCTCCACCCCTTACCTCCTAGAGTCTTTGGGTCTACGTGCTTTGTTCACAACCTTAGTCCTGGTCTTGATAAATTGTCTGTTAAGTCTCATAAATGTGTCTTTTTAGGCTTCACTCGGTCTCAGAGGGGATATAAGTGTTTCTCACCCTCTCTTCGTAGATATCTCATTTCAGCTGATGTCACGTTCTTTGAGTCTTCTCTCTACTTTGAGTCTAATTCCTTAACCTCTGGGTCTGACTTAGTATCCACCACCACCCCTTTTGTCTTTGATCCCTCAGACACGCCCATAGTGCAGGGAGATCCACCACCTCAGCCACCTCTACAGGTTTATCATCATCGGCAACCTCCGCACCTTCCAGATGGACCGCCTATTGACTCTCCTCCGGAGCCAACTCCTCTGTCCCCTCCGGTCCCACCTCCTCCGGCCCCTTCGGCCCCACCTCCTGAGTCTGATCTCCCTATTGCACTTCATAAAGGTATACGCTCCACTCGTAATCCTTCACCTCATTATGTCACTCTGAGTTATCACAGGTTATCCCCATCCCATTATATTTGTCTCTCTTCCATTTCCTCTGTGTCTATTCCTAAAACTGCAGGTGATGCCTTAGCCCACCCTGGTTGGAGACAAGCTATGATTGATGAGATGTGTGCTCTTCAGAACAGTGGTACTTGGGATCTCGTTCCTTTGCCTCCTGGGAAATCAGTTGTTGGTTGTCGGTGGATATTCACAGTGAAAGTTGGCCCTGATGGCACAATTGATCGGCTCAAAGTTCGATTAGTAGCCAAAGGTTATACTCAGATATTCGGGTTAGACTACGGTGACACTTTTTCTCCCGTCGCCAAGATGGCTTCTGTCAGATTATTTTTAGCCATGGCTGCTATTCGTCATTGGCCCCTCTATCAGTTAGATGTCAAAAATGCCTTCCTTCATGGTGACCTGTTGGAGGAAGTTTATATGGAGCAACCTCCTGGTTTTGTTGCTCAGGGGGAGTCTTCAGGCTTAGTGTGTCGTCTCCGCAAGTCTTTATACGGTCTTAAGCAGTCTCCCAGGGCTTGGTTTGGTAGATTCAGTACAGTAGTCCAGCAGTTTGGTATGACTCGGAGTGAGGCTGACCATTCTGTGTTTTATCGCCATTCAGCTGCTGGGTGTATCTACTTGGTAGTGTATGTTGACGACATTGTCATTACAAGTAGTGATCACCATGGCATTTCACAGATAAAACAACACCTTTGTCAACATTTTCAGACTAAAGACCTTGGCAGACTGAGATACTTCTTGGGGATTGAGGTAGCACAATCCAAGAATGGAATTGTAATTTCTCAAAGAAAGTATGCATTGGATATTTTAGAGGAGACCGGGCTAATGAATTCCAAGTCCGTTGACACACCTATGGATCCAAATGCTAAACTTCTACCAGGTCAGGGGGAGCCACTTTTAGATCCTGAGAGATACAGGAGACTGGTTGGAAAACTGAACTACCTCACCGTCACTCGTCCAGACATCTCTTTTGCAGTTAGTGTGGTAAGTCAGTTTCTTAATTCTCCTTATGCTGGTCATTGGGATGCAGTCATTCGCATTCTAAAATATATTAAAGGAGCCCCAGGAAAAGGTTTGTTATATGAAGACAATAAACATACTCGAGTTGTGGGATACTCAGATGCAGATTGGGCAGGTTCTCCTACTGATAGGAGATCCACTTCTGGATATTGTGTCTTTATTGGTGACAACTTGATTTCCTGGAAAAGCAAGAAGCAAAATGTGGTGGCGAGATCCAGTGCAGAAGCAGAGTATAGAGCTATGGCTTCAGCTACTTGTGAGCTTATTTGGCTCAAACAGTTACTTGAAGAACTGAGATTTGGGGAGGTTACACAAATGTCTCTCATTTGTGATAACCAAGCTGCCCTTCACATTGCCTCTAATCCAGTATTCCATGAGAGGACCAAACATATTGAGATAGATTGTCATTTCATCAGGGAAAAGATTTTATCTGGAGACATTACTACTCAGTTTGTTAATTCCAATGATCAGTTGGCAGATGTCTTCACCAAATCATTGAGGGGTCCTAGGATTGATTATATATGTAACAAGCTTGGTGCATATGATTTATATGCTCCAGCTTGAGGGGGAGTGTTAGATTGTTTGTTAGATTGTTATTGTTAGTGTATCATATGATAGATATGGGCTTGGGCTATCACTATGTATATTTGTAAATACACTTATGTGTATATATATTATTTTCCGCTGTGTATTCTAGACACACGGATTCTATCATATGTCTCTCATTTTCTCTTCATCTCAACACAAACAAGCCTTGAAATTTTCCAATTAACCGGAGCTCTGATACCAAATGATATGAACCCTTATGATGTTAGGATTCGAAATAAGGATCTTTTAGAAATTGTAGGCTGAAAACTTGAACTTTCTATTAACTATTTCTTTTACTTTTACTTTTCTTTTCTTGATTGAAACTTTTTTTTTTGGAATTTTCAACTTTTCAATAATGAAAGATTTTTCTTTCTTTTGAACAATCTCAGCCCTAAAGATTGAAAGTCTTTCTTACACAAATATTCAAAGGTAAACACGTGGATAATTGGAAAACAACAAGAAATAGTAATATGAAGAAGGTAAATTGGACGCCACACTTTCAAGGATGAAAGATAAGTCCTTGAGATTGCATACACAAAGATGATGAAATCTTTGATAAACCTCAACTCTTGAATTAACAAGAAATAGAGAAACACTCTCTAATTGATAGTTTTTCTGAATAAAACTTCTAACTCTCTTGCATGCCTTGCATATCCCTTAAATAGACTCATGCACACCATGCAATGACCTATTACAATAAGCTTGTAACTCCTAGAAATTTATGAAATAACAAAATAAAAGTAATTAAAACTATAGCCTAAAACCTAGACTATGTAGCCACCCCTTTTTCTCCAATTTGGCTATTCTTCATTCTCTCAATTAGTGAATCATAATTCAGCTATTGAATCCTCATGATAGCCGCCCCATGTGACTAAATAATTCAGCCAAAATATGTTACAAATTGAATGAAATTGATCAAGCAATAACACATGTTGGCCGCCCCCAAAATATGTTGGCCGCCCCCAACTGAACACTCAAGCACACAGAAGCCACAACGTCCATCCAGAGATCAAGACAACCAGTTCCAACGAGCAAGTAGGAACTGCAGACCTCCATTTATTTTCCTGTATTCTTTATGTTTTTCTGCAATTTTTTACTGTTTTGTGATTGAAATGTACTGATAGCAGACACATAATGGATCTAGAAATGAGCAAAGACAATCGGTTAAGGGCATTTAAATTTGAATTTCCAGCAGCAAAAACAGTAAGTGAAAGTGCAGCAAGTGATAGAAATAAAAAGGAAGAGTGGAGGAGAAAAGAAGTGGAACGACGCCACTGATGAAGGCAACCCCTTCAGCAGATAAGCCAACAATGTTGATTCGCCACAGGTTTGTGGAGCAAGATAAGAATCACAATGGTTTGAGCAAGAACCATCAAGCCTCTCAACCTCACAAGGGAGAAACAAAGAAAAGCTTTCTATTTCTAAAATGATGATTATCTTACAAATGAAGAGAAGCCCCCCCTTTTATAGCCTAAGTGGGCGGCAAACTCAAGAAAGGAAAGAAAGGAAAATAATTCATATCCTAATGGGGACTTGAACTCATGTCTCCTAATGCTTTTAGTAAATCAACCTTCTAACCACTAAACCCATGCATTTAACGCCCCAAATGAGAGTAGGAGGTAGGAAATTACAATAAAATTCAAATACAAATAATTCTTATCAAACTAGTTTTAGAGGCTATGACTAGGTGGACGACTATTTTAGGGAATTCAAATTACAATTAAAATGATGGAAATTATTTGTTTGACCAAGAGTAACATGGTTAATGTTGGCTTAATAAAGTCAACTCTGCTTGGATGGACCTTCATACGCCCAAGCTTTAGTGTTGTTGGCTCAATCTCTCTGGATCCCAACTACTTCCATCAGCAGCATGCCATCATGTACACTTGTTTTTTCAATTAAAGATTCGACAATGCACGTTTCTTCTTCTTCTTCTCTCTCAATTCCTCGTTCATGCATTTAAAACTCTTAAGAACAACACATAAAAGAATCCAATGAGAGGATTTGTATCTCATCCTCAAATTGCTCAAGAGATACATTTGTTTGACCAAAATAAGGGATAAACACTAATATAAATTAATTCCTTACAAAGAGCTTACACTTAGCTCATCCCAAGACACAGAAAGTCTCTAGACTCATATATTTACTCAACTTCTATTCACCTCATCTCAGGAAGATGAGTTAGGACTTGAATATGATTATTTGTGTTAAATTTCATAAAATTTTAAAACTAATAACTTGATATTCAAATTGTTCTTGTTTTCATATATTAATTTCAAAAGTATATGTAACATTAATCTAGACATATCTTGATGATGCATTAAAAAATTTTAGATCAATGTAAAATTTATAGATATGATCTATATGATAATAATTTTCAATCCAACAGTGGATTTTTAAATACAATTATCCAAAAAAAAAGTTATTTAATTATGTATCACTTGGTGTGACTCACACTATTGTAAATTGAACATTCCTCTCTCTCTCTATACATATAACCACATTTGGAGGAAAGTTAGGATTGTTGTCAACACTCACCACCTGAGTGAATCCTTCCTCAACACATCTATGAAACTATCTAAAAATAGAAAGAATCATCATTACAATCAATACAAATCCTTAAACAAAGTTTATGGAACTGACCTAAACTTCAGAAAGATAAGGTTTGTAAAATTCCTACCGGAAATCCGGCAGAGTTTCCCCTAAAAACTGGATGTTTCCAAATTCTACATCTTAGCCTGAAATCCAGAAAGATCCAGCAATACAATAGATAATAGGCTAATCTAAAATTTCTACATTAATACATCACTAATCTTTTAATTACATTTAATTTTCACCCAAGAATCTCTTTGACAACTGAGAGTGGATGGGTCCACTCCAAGAGCTACACTTTCCATCTAAACACTAGCTGGAACATCATGCATAACTAAAATGTATCCCCACAACATGGGATGAGACTACGGTCTCAGTGAGCAAAGCATGTAGCAGACAGTGTGGGGAGAGCAATCATATGAGATGCAACATATATCATTCAACAAATCTTACATGAACTTTATTAATCACATATCATCATAATTTAAACAGATAAATGCAACTCAAATTAAATATGATATGCATGACCTGCATTACCCGGCAGACGGGGTCTTATCACTAGCTGTGGCTAGACCTGAGCTCAGACTACAAGGAACGTCTTCCTTGGGGACATATCCCGCCAAATTAACTGGGGATAAAAAGCCGTGTTTTAACTGGGGACCGAAGCCAATTAACTGGGAACCAAAGTCCAATTGGGGACCGAAGTCCAATCTTGATTAATTAAGGTGAACAGGGGCTGAAGCCAAAACCTGGGGCCGAAGCCAAATTCATTTTTAACTGGGAGCCAAGGCTCAAAAATCATTTTCCATTTATCTGGGGCTAAGGGCCTTGATGCAATGCACATACACATAACAATAACACAAGTACAGATAACGTATAACACATAATGGATATAAGCTTTTCTATAGTAACAATCCCGCCCAAGCATGTGAATCTCAAGATAAACCCCCCAAATCAAACCCTAAAATCAACTTCCAGAGCAAAACCCTAACATAGTCTGCATACATCAACTACCAACAAAATAAATCATACATACATTCACATACAAGCTCTAGAAAGGGAAGATAAGAGGTAGGGCTCATATGGGAGAGCATACACAAGATGGAGTGGAAGTGTGTGAGCTTTACTCACCTCAAGGAAGCTCAAAGAGAAGGGAAAAAAAGGTTGGTGATGAGATTCTGGCAAGCGTACCAAAATTACAGCAGTATAATAGTAAGTATGAGTTGTAGGAACACAAGGAAACACTAGAAGGGGGGTTGAATAGTGGTTCTAAATATTTTAGAAAGCTTTACGCAAACAGGTTCTCAAAATAGAATTTCAGACAGGCTTTTGGAGGGTTGTCTGAAGTTTTCAGATGGTTTGTAAAAATTGTTTTTAAAAGATATTTTGTGCCTTTTAAAATAATAGATTAATTACTCAGACCCCTTGATTAGTTTAAACTGAATTTACAAGAGATAAGGGTAAGAAAACTTAGCCACAGAATTTATCCTGGTTCACCTACTACCACTTGTGAGCTACGTCCAGTCCCAATGCCAACTAGCAATTGGATTTTCTCTTAATCTTCCAAGATTACAAGTATTCTTTTACAGACAAGCCTCTTCAGGCTCAACAACCAAGTATTCTTTTTCAGACAAGCCTCCCCAGGCTAAAAAACCAAGTATTCTTTTTCAGACAAGCCTCTCCAGGCTCAAAAACCAAGTATTCTTTTTCAGACAAGCCTCTCCAGGCTCAAAAGCAAATACAAATGAGAGAAATGCTTAAGCTCACAAACTATATCAGTTTTGAGACTTAAACAGTTACAGATTGTACAGAAATTACTGAGGTATGCTCAGAATAAAACAATATGTGTGTACAAAGATAAAATATTTATCAGAGTGTTGCAGCGAAAAACTTGCAGAGTTTTTGTTCTTTTTCAATTCTTCTCTCTTCTTGATGGTCTTCAAGGATGGGGGTATTTATACCCAAATATTAGTCCGTTGGAGAAAACCACCATTTGTGAAATACATGAATTCCGTTGTTAGACAACCTGCTGTATGCACAGAATATTTTTTGACAGATCTGACACATTGCAGTTTTTGCTCCTGCCAAAAAGCTGCTATTTGTTGTTGCTGCAAAGGCTGCGTAGCAGAGGACACGTTGTGGCAGAGAACATGCTTGAAATGCAACGAGGAGTGCCGGCTGTTGTAGCAGAGATCGTGCATGATTCAAAATGAGATTCAGACAGGTCTTCACAAATTCAGACAAGAGATGCCACGTCATCAAGGGACTTCAGACAACCTTGATGCTTCAGACAGGGTGCACTGCTTCAGACAGCTTCTGCACTTAGTCTTTTTATATGAACTTTTAATGGCTCTTGCTGAAATCATAGATGAAAGATTTAACTTTATGAGAATCTATGATAAGTATTTTAAGCCAAATTTGCTATTCATTAAAACTTGGGAATATTTCTGTCTTAAAACATCATAAACCATTTTATGATATTTTTGAGACTCCACATTCTCCCCTTTTTTAATGATGACAAATTTTCTTAAAATATATAAATCTGTAATAAGCTTTAAATGGCTCCCCCTGAGATACATATCCTTTAACAGGATCTGTTTAAGGTATATGTTCCTTATTTGCTCAAAAAATCTCAGAAAGCTTAATGCTTATTTGTATTGTACTCCCCCTGAATCCTGTAATCACTCTAGATTTTGTTAGTTTTAATACTCCCCCTTTTGTCATCAATCAAAAGGGAAAATCAGAGCAAAATAGTAACAGAGTAATACAGATTAGAGATAAACAATAGATATCAGAGCAAACAAACATTGATTCAAAACCACTGATTTTATTTAATGGATATGCAATAAATCAGACAATCAATCACAAGTCATAAGAAAAATAAACATCAGACAATGGCAAAACGGTTTAATCCTTTTTCTTCAGCAAGGCTTCAGTCAGAAATGAAATTAATTCTTCCTTGGCCTTGTTTATGGCTACTTCTACTGATGTCTTCAGCTCTTGTTGCCCAGACTTGATAAGCTGCTGTTCATGAAGAATTTGCTCTTGATTAGCAATCAGATGCTTAGACTTCTTCTCTTGTTCAGCAAATTTCTTCTCAAGCTCCTTAACTTTGGATTTTAGCTTTAAGTTCTCTTCAGACAAGTCTTGCTCAGATTCATATAGAATGATTTGGATATAAGGACAGACAAATCTCAGGACCCCGAAGCCTGGATTCAAATGGTAAGCAGATGGTCTGAACACTGGCCAAAAGAAAGTGCCAATGAATTTCAGCAAAACTCAGTCTTCATTGAAGTCGTCAGCAGGTGGGGGAAAGTGATCCTTCAGATAGTGGTATTGGACATTTGTAGTCTTGCCAAGTCCCACTTCTGATTCAACATCAGGACCAGTTGATCCAGAAGAAGATCCAGCATCTTCTTTGATCTTCCAATAAGAAGCCCACATCCAATCTTGCAGCAACTGACTGATCTAAGCCTCCTCCCTGACTGCTGATAAAATCTGGTAAAGCATCCCACTCTGATGTAGTCATAGCTTCAGACAGGGGTGCAGATACTGAGTAAACTTTAGATCCTTTGTTCTTTTCATCCTTGCCTTCTTTTAAGGGATACCTAGGAACAATTCTATCAGGTTTCACCAAGATTGCAGTGGTTGGCCTGATGGAACATGTTCTAGGTGGCCTGTAGCCTATCATCCCAACTCCCCTTTCCAGATCTCTTTGAAACAGTTCAGACTTTGTGTTGAGCTGTCTCACAAGATACCATTCTTCATTGCTCCAAAGCAGTAGCCAAAGCTGCCACCTAAATGAGTTCAGGATCAGATGGGCAGGCAGCCAAAGGTTCAGCAGTAACAGCATCAGCTGCATCTAACTCTTCAGCCTGTCCTTCCATTTCAGAAGTAGGCTTTTGAGTCTGTGTAGATTCAGACACCTGACCCACAATTTCAGACGGCTCATGAGAAGCCTTCTGAACAGGTTCAGACAACTGACTCTTCACAGATGCAGGTGCCACCTTAGCAAAGATCCTTACTGGAAGCTTTTTCAACTTGGGTTGAGGAGAGGGCTTTGATGGCTTAAATTCATGCTTCCTTATATCTCCTCTCAACTCCTCTTCCAAAATCTGCATTGTTGTGCGTTTCCTTGCAGCTTTTTCCATCAGCAAGCTCTCCTTCAAGGTAGGTGAGGGAGGTTTTGGAGTAAGCTTGATCTTCATGCTCTTGAGATTTGATTCACCAAACATAGGGAGTGAAAGGTGATCAAACAGCCTCTCAATGGGAACTTTGAAGTGTAGCAACACCTTGGTGATGATGGTGTTGTGGGGAAAGCTCCCTGCAGAGTCTCTGAGTCTCTTCTGCATGTGATACATGATGATGTTGGGGAGATTTACTTTCTGCTTGTGCAACAGGTGGATAAGACAGAACCTCTCCAACTCAGACACATGGTTCCTGCTTCTACTTTTAGGGATTACAGAGCTCCCTAAAATGGCATGCAGAACCCTAGCCTTATCAGACATGTGCTTGGCATCCAAGCTGGCTGGAGTTGCTGTTCCATACAAGAACTCAGTGAATCGTTGCTTTCCACCATTCCTGTTCTCCCAGCCTGGGGTAAACACAGCCCCTTCCTTCTTGACACCACAGACAATGGCCAAGATATCTTCATCCACAAAAACTGGAACACCACTCACAGTGGCTTTTATGCTAGTGTAAATGCCTTGAGGATTAGGAATACCTCTAGCTGTACTCCAGAAATCCAAGAAACTCTGCTTGTGCCATTGTGTAAGGTTTTTGTTGAAGTATTCAAGCCACCCAGCTGCTTGAAATTCTGCGTAGAGGTCCATACCGAGTGCTTCAAGATCATCAAGGTGCACACCCTTGGTCTTCCACTATGTTTCCTCCAGCTGACTTCTTAGGTGCCATTGATGAGGATTTGAAGAAACTTGAGAGAAAGAGATTTCTTGAAGACTAAGAATAGCAAGAGTTCTGAGAATAGAGTAAGTGGTAAAGTTACTCTGACCCACTGCCTTCTGTATATATAGACCTCTGAAGCAATAATGGCATGTACTGGCTGCGCAGACATAGGGTAACGTGCGAAGTGGAAGAGACAAAAATAAAGGAGATTAAACTGTCCCTTATTGCCACGTCATTTGTTCATTTCAGACAAGTGATAGATTTCAGACGACCCAAAATTTCAGACAAGTGACTTGTTTCAGACAAGCTGGAATTTCAGACACATCAATTTTCATACAATCAAAATGCATGTATGTTCAAATTATCTCTAATAAACTTAAATCTATCTTCAGTTAGAGGTTTTGTGAATATATCAGCCCATTGATGCTCTGTATCAATAAACTGAATATCAAAAACACCTTTCTGAACATAGTCTCTAATGAAATGATGTTTGATTTCTATATGTTTAGCCCTAGAATGTTGAATGGGATTCTTAGACAGATGAATAGCACTAGTATTATCACACAACACAGGTATAACAGATATTGAAATGTTAAAATCCTTAAGCTGATACTTCACCCATAGCAGTTGTGAACAACAACTGGCTGCTGAGATGTATTCTGCTTCAGCTGTTGATAATGCAATTGTGCTCTGCCTTTTGCTTGACCAGCTAATCATATTCTCTCCAAAGAAATGACATCCACCACTGGTGCTTTTTCTTTCAACTCTGTCTCTAGCAAAATCAGCATCACAGTAACCTACTAGCCTGCAATCCTTACTTTTCTTATAGCACAGACCAAGATTAGTAGTACCTTTAAGATATCTGAAAATTCTTTTTACAGCTTTGTAGTGAGTAATTCTTGGATCAGATTGGAATCTAGCACAGAGGCATACATTGAACATAATGTCAGGTATGCTTGCTGTTAGATACAATAATGAACCAATCATTCCTCTATACAAAGTTTGATTTACTGGTTCTTCATTCTCATCTTTATTTAAAGATGCAGAAGGGTGCATTGGAGTTGTCATGGGTTTGCAATCACTTAAGTTGAACTTCTTAAGCATTTACTTTGTATATTTTTCTTGATGGATCCATATACAATCAGAATCTTGCTTAATCTGAAGTCCTAAGAAAAATTTTAGTTCACCCATTAAACTCATTTCAAATTCTGATTGCATTAACTCAGAAAACTCTTTGCACAGAGAAGAATCAGTAGAACCAAAGATAATGTCATCAACATATATCTGGACAAGAATAAGATCTTTGTTAGACTGTTTTCTAAAAAGGGTTGTGTCTACTTTTCCTCTTTCAAAACCATTTGATACAAGAAAACTACTCAATCTGTCATACCAAGCTCTTGGGGCTTGTTTCAGACCATAGAGAGCTTTCTTGAGTTTAAATACATGTTCAGGAAAAGTTACATCTTCAAAACCAGGGGGTTGTCTAACAAAAAACCTCTTCTTCAATGAGACCATTGAGGAAGGCACTTTTAACATCCATTTGATATAACTTGATGTCATTATTTACAGCATAAGATAAAAGAATTCTAATTGCTTCTAACCTGGCCACTGGGGCAAAGGTTTCAGTGAAGTCAATACCTTCTTGCTGGTTGTATCCTTGAGCAACTAATCTTGCCTTGTTTCTGACTACCTTGCCTTCTTCAGACAGCTTGTTTCTGAACACCCATTTGGTTCCAATAATTGTTTTCCCATGGGGTTTAGGAACAAGGGTCCAGACATCACTCCTAGCAAACTGATTCAGCTCTTCTTGCATGGCTAGGATCCACCCTTCATCATGCAGAGCTTCATCAATGTGCTTTGGCTCAATTTCAGACAGGAGAGCAAGTGAATTCAGATTCTTGAATTTTGATCTTGTCTTTACTCCTTCTGAAGTGTTGCCAATGATTTGCTCTTTAGGATGATGTGATTTGTATCTCCATTCATGTCTCTGAGGAGGTATCAAATCTGTCTGAGACTCAACATTTGTCTGAAGAGGTTCAGTAACAGTAGGAACTTCAGACGGCTGCTCATCCTTCAAACTGTTGTGATCATTCAGCTCCATTCCTGCAAAATCATCCTCTAGATCTGATAGTTCTCTATCAGTCTCTTTGTTATCATTGAATTTTACATGAATAGTTTCATCCACAGTTAAAGTTCTAGAATTATACACTCTATATGCTTTAGATGTTTCAGAATATCCAATGAAAAATCCATTGTCTGACCTTGCATCAAACTTTCCAAGATCATCCTTGGTGTTGAGTATAAAACACTCACATCCAAAGGTGTGGAAATATGATATGTTGGGTTTTCTTCCTTTCCACAATTCATATGGAGTCTTTTTCAGAATTGGTCTTACCAATATTCTGTTTTGAAGGTAGCAAGCTGTGCTAACAACTTCTGCCCAGAAGGTTCTTGGTAAACTGCTTGAGTTGAGCATGGTTCTTGCCATCTCTTGCAAACTTCTGTTCTTTCTCTCAATAACCCCATTCTGTTGAGGTGTTCTAGCCACAGAGAAATTGTGTGAGATCCCATTCTCATCACAGAACATTTGAAAGTTTGCATTCTCAAACTCTCCACCATGATCACTTCTTATGACAGAAATACAGAATCCTTTTTCATTCTGTACCTTCTTACAGAATACTGTGAAATTCTTAAAAGTCTCATCCTTGTTTCTAAGGAATATTACCCATGTAAATCTAGAATAGTCATCAACAATGACCAAACCATATTTCTTGCCACTAAGGCTTTCTGTTCTAATGGGACCAAACAAGTCAATGTGTAAAAGTTCTAGTGGTCTCATAGTTGAAACAACATCTTTACTCTTGAAAGAGTGTCTTGTTTGTTTCCCTTTCAGACAGCTATCACATAAAATGTCAGATTTGTATGAAAGCTTGGGCAATCCTTTAACAAGGTTGTGTTTTGCTAATCTTGAGATTAATCTCAAGCTGGCATGCCCAAGTCTTTGATGCCAAATCTGTTTTTCATCTTCAACAGAAATGAAGCATTTCACATTTTGACTTGCTAGATCCTCTAGATCAATTTTATACACATTGCAGTGTCTCTTAGCAGTAAAGAGAGTTTGATCAGAGGTGTCTTTGACTATGCATCCTTCCTTGGTAAAGGATACTACATAACCATTGTCACATAATTGACTTATGCTCAGTAAATTATGTTGAAGTCCTTCCACAACAAGCACATTCTTAATAAGGGATGAAGGAATTATACCTACAGTCCCTATACCAGTGATCTTCCCTTGCTGGTTTCCACCAAAGGTGACCACTCCTCCTTCTTTAGGTCTAAGGTTTTGGAACAAAGACCTTTCTCCTGTCATGTGTCGCGAACACCCACTGTCCAGGTACCATTTGTGGGGTCTCCTTTGTCCTGTTAAACACATCTGCAATAGGAAAAATTAAGTTTTTAGGTACCCAAGTTCTTTTGGGTCCTGTTTTGATAGCTTTGGGTCTTGCTTTTCTCTTGTGTTTGCACTGAGTCACATTGTGTCCAGGCCTACCACGGTGAGAACACTCAATAACCTTCTTTTTGCCTTTAGAAAAATTTAAGAAAGTAGGAGGTTCAGACATGTTATAATCCCAAAAGCCTAGTCCACTTTTGTCAAGAGAATGCCTTTGATTTCCAAGCATCATATTCAAATTTTTTGTTCCTTTGACAAATTTGGCTAGATCTTTTGTCAGCTCTGCAACTTATTTTTGAAGTTTTTCATTTTCTTCAGACACAGCTTGCAGATTGCAGTTTTCAGTCTCAAGGGCCTTTTCCTTGAGCATAATATGTTCTATCTCAAGAGCCTCAAATTTATTACACATTTCTGTGTGAGCTTTGGATAGATTCTTATACTCTTGGAAAAGTTCCTTGGAACTTTCCACCAGATCATCATACATTTCTTGTAAGGTAAGAGGGAATACCTCAGCTTCAGAGCTGTCTGAAGATGGTAGACTAGCCATGAGACACAGATTTGCCTCTTCTGAAGTATCTTCCTCCTCTTCTGAGGTTGTCTCATCAAGATCTTCCCAAGTTGCCATAAGACCTTTCTTTTTCTTGAAAAAATTTTTCTTCTTAAAGTTGTTTTTCTTCAGCTTTGGGCATTCAGCCTTCATGTGCCCTGGTTGCTTACATTCAAAGCAAATGATTTTATCAGAGTTAAACTCTTTACCTGTCTTACCTGATTTAGATGATGATGGTTGGTTCTTTCTGAACTTTCCTCTGTTCTGCAACATTCTTTTGATCTTTCTGCTTAGAAGAGCAAGATCATCATCATCTTCTGAGCTATCTTCAGAGTCTTCATCTGCCTCTGAAGTTGCTTCAGCTTGCATAGCCTTGATGTTGCCATGCCTAGACTGTTTGGCCTTGGAGTTTAGTGCTAAAGACTTCTTCTTGTTGTCATCTTCTCCAAGCTCAAGCTCATGGACCTTAAGAGATCCCAACAGTTCTTCCACTCTAAGAGAATTCAAATCTCTTGCCTCTTGAATGGCAGTTACTTTGGGTCTCCAGGACTTAGGCAAACTCCTTAAAATTTTTCTGTTGTTGTCTCCAGAATTATAAGTTTTGCCTAAGGACCTGAGTCCATTTGTTATGGTCTGAAACCTTCCAAACATCTGGTCAATGGTTTCAGATTCTTCCATCTTGAACATCTCATACTGATGTATGAGCATACTTATTTTTGATTGCTTGACAGTCTCAGTTCCTTCATGGGCTGCTGCAAGAGTATCCCATATCTCCTTGGCAGAGGTGCATCCATGAACCTTCTCGTATTCTGATTTGTTCAAGGAACATATCAAATAGAGTTTGGCTTTAGCATTCATCTGGACTCTAGCCTTCTGCTCCAAGGACCATTCAGTCTTAGGTATAGGCACACCATTTTGCATGGGCACATAGTCTCCATCAGTGACCACATCCCAAACATCAATGTTGGTGCTCTCAATGAACAGCTTCATTCTATCTCTCCAGTAGTGGTAATCCTCTCCATTGAAAGCTGGGGGTCTTGTGATAGAGGCTCCTTCTGTGATGTATTGCCTGTTGCTGTTAGAAGCTTCCATATGGATCTTTCAGTCCTCAAACACTTGTTAGGTGCTTCAACCCTGAGTAGAGCTCTGGTACCAACTGTAGGAACACAGGGAAACACTAGAAGGGGGGTTGAATAGTGTTTCTAAATATTTTAGAAAGCTTTTCGCAAACAGGTTCTCAAAACAGAATTTCAGACAGGCTTTTGGAGGGTTGTCTGAAGTTTTCAGATGGTTTGTAAAAATTGTTTTTAAAAGATATTTTGTGCCTGTTAAAATAATAGATTAATTACTCAGACCCCTTGATTAGTTTAAACTTAATTTACAAGAGATAAGGGTAAGAAAACTTAGCCACAGAATTTATCCTAGTTCACTCACTACCACTTGTGAGCTACGTCCAGTCCCAATGCCAACTAGCAATTGAATTTTCTCTTAATCTTCCAAGATTACAAGTATTCTTTTACAGACAAGCCTCTTCAGGCTCAACATCCAAGTATTCTTTTTCAGACAAGCCTCTCCAGGCTCAAAAACCAAGTATTCTTTTTCAGACAAGCCTCTCCAGGCTCAGAAACCAAGTATTCTTTTTCAGACAAGCCTCTCCAGGCTCAAAAGCAAATACAAATGAGAGAAATGCTTAAGCTCACAAACTATATCAGTTTTGAGACGTAAACAGTTACAGATTGTACAGAAATTACTGAGGTATGCTCAGAATAAAACAATATATGTGTACAAAGATAAAATATTTATCAGAGTGTTGCAGCGAAAAACTTGCAGAGTTTTTGTTCTTTTTCAATTCTTCTCTCTTCTTGATGGTCTTCAAGGATGGGGGTATTTATACTCAAATATTAGTCCGTTGGAGAAAACCACCGTTTGTGAAATACATGAATTCCGTTGTGAGACAACCTGTTGTATGCACAGAATATTTTCTGACAGATCTGACACATTGCAGTTTTTGCTCCTGCCAAAAAGCTGCTATTTGTTGTTGCTGCAAAGGTTGCGTAGCAGAGGACACGTTGTGGCAGAGAACGTGCTTGAAATGCAACGAGGAGTGCCAGCTGTTGTAGCAGAGATCGTGCGTGATTCAAAATGAGATTCAGACAGGTCTTCACAAATTCAGACAAGAGATGCCACGTCATCAAGGGACTTCAGACAACCTTGATGCTTCAGACAGGGTGCACTGCTTCAGACAGCTTCTGCACTTAGTCTTTTTATATGAACTTTTAATGGCTCTTGCTGAAATCATAGATGAAAGATTTAACTTTATGAGAATCTATGATAAGTATTTTAAGCCAAATTTGCTATTCATTAAAACTTGGGAATATTTCTGTCTTAAAACATCATAAACCATTTTATGATATTTTTGAGACTCAACATGAGTTACCGTATCCACAGGGAACAGTTCACTTCGTATTTACTAGTGATCAGACTATCAAGTAAGAAACGATATTTGGTAATTATTGTGCAGAAAGTAAATTTTGCATAAAGTAGATGAGATAGTAGAGATAGAGTAAGATAGCTTTACTTGGATCAGGATTGAACTTCGTATCATCGCACCCGTTACATATGTGAACCTCAATATTAATTATGAATATATTCCTATGATATCCTAGCCAAACTATATTGTTTTACCCCGGGTTACCAGCAGTAAACCACTCGAAGATAATCTATGCGGGTCCTCCCAGGCGACAAATTACCCCGGCTTGATTGCTCTACTTTTCTATTTGTTAACACTATCAATTCACCGTATATTCATATAGGGACTACTATGAAGAGCCTGTCACATTCCAATTCTTCAATCATCGATTCCCCTTATATTCCTATAGCGATTACTATGAGTACTTTTACCAATCAGAATTTAAGTTTCCTATGTCTAGACTCCCTCAAACTCGTTGTTGAGTTAACAAAACCATTTACCAATGTATTTTATAAAAACAACCTATAACTCTGACACAAAGGCGGAAGCTACGCATTAAGTAAAGTATAAAAGTACCGATATCATAGAATAGGGATTCATAATAAATAAAGAGAATTCACATACATGTGGGGATTGAATCAACTACATTCAACCCTATTGGAGAGTTTAGCTATGCATGGTAGCCATACAGACAAATGAAGAAACTGTCACGCTTTTCTTCAATCCTAACGTTGCTATCTCGGCAGCCCTTCGGGGTCTCCTCTGAACTTTGAGCCCTAAACTCTATTCTCTAATCTCCCTCCTAAACGCTCTTCTGATCTTTACAAAAGGTCTTATTTATAGATGAAGGAAAGCTACCTGAAATCTGGAAAGAATCTTTTTTGAAAACATATCTAAAAACAAATCAGCGTTCCTGCGCTTCACCTACGCTCAGCGCGTTTGAAGCGCAGGATCTAGAGAGGAATCCTGATGGTTACGCTTCACCTGCGCTGTGGAGCGTATTTTTCGTTCCAGCTTCTCTTGATTTTCTCTCTTTTTAACTTGATCTCTTCCTGATCTTATCCTTGTTTGCTTGGCTTTCCTTGTTTCCCTCATTTTGATCTGATTCTGTATTTATTTTGCCTTTGAATTTAAATTGGGAAGTTATCCGCAGAATCCTTGTTTAAATGGCAGCTGATCTTATCTTTATTTGTTCTCATTTAAGCTTCAAATCTACAGATCCTATCCTCAAATGATGCTATCTTCTTTCCTCATTCAAATATTTCTCATAAATCTGCAAAATTAACAGATTTTCTATTAAAATAGCATCAAATTCAAATTCAAATTAAATAAACACAATTATTACAATTATTAATAAAAATGAATTATTTTGGGGCATAAATTACTATTTTACCCTTAAAAAGTGCAGTAAAAATACAAGAATATATCATATAATTGGCACTTATCAAGAAGGTTAGGGTTGGAGATCATTGGCCTTGATCCACTTTCTCCAAGCTCCCATAGAGTTCCTCTCTCTAGAAATCTCTCTTTCTCTCTCTAAAATGAAGGGGAACGGAAGGGAAATGGGAGAAAAGCCCTAAAAACGTGTTTTAAAAGAGCTGACAGTGTTCCTGCGCTCATAGATCGCTCGGGCACAGCACGAGGGCAAGGGAGAAAAATCCTGTTGCGAATCTGCACTCAGGCTGAGCTGAATTTCCCAAATTGCTCTCTGTTTTTTGTGCTCGAGCTCAGTTCAAGCTAGAAATTCATATTGCAAGTTTCCCCTTATTGCTGATATACTCACTCAGGCTGCGCTTGGGCGCTGCCTGAGCGAGCATGTTAGCCCCCGAAAACTTGATTTTTACCCCTCTTTGATTCTAATTCAATTCTATTCCACTCAAACCTAATTCCTTTCCCTAAAACCTTCTTTTAACTTAGTTTTTCTCATCCAAGTCTCTTCTCACTCTGATCTTTGCCAATTCAATTCCTTTGTTATCTTAACACACTTAATGACAAAAACATAGGATGGTACCCTTCTCCCTAACGCCTTCTAATAACATACCCTTCCAACTTAGTTCTTCTTCATCTAACCTCATTTTCTCATCCTTATGCCTTTGTGATTCTCTCTATCTCAAGGCATGATTCCTTCTAAATCCAACCTACAGTTGTTTGACTTAACACTTGGTTATTCTTCTAGAATCTCTTAAACTCAAACCTCTTCATTTATTTATCTTATTCTTATCTAAATTCACATTTGAATCCCAAATTTCTCATACCATTTCCAACTCTCCGGTTCTTGGCTGGAACCACAGCCTAAAGCTCCCGCTACAGTTCCTAGGCCTAAATTTTGGGATGTTACAAAATAGGCACTCAGATTTTTTTAAAAAAGGAAAAAACCATAAATGTGTGGCCATGTTATTAATGATGTTTAGTGATGGATTTTTTAAAGAATTTTTATTTCATGTTTCCATTCGGTATTTGTGACCATGTTATTAAATGTGTTTACAAATTAATAAGGATTTAATGATATTTGAAAGAAACTTGATCTGTTTAGGTAAAGGCAGATGGGCTATGTAAATTCTCATACCATTATATTGAACAAATAGAAGAACAAAGAGAGATGGATGGGGAACTATGCGACGTTGAAGAAGAAGAGGGTGCACCAAGGAAATTATTAAAAAATCAGCAAACTTTATATCATGACACGGAGGGGCTATTTAGAATTTTTTTTAAAAAAAAAATCACTCAAGAAGTTTCCGGTATTTAATCTCGGCCTTCAATAAAAAATTGTAGATCTAACGGTTACTAACCTTTGTGTCACCGATGACACACCCGTGAGGTGTTTCACCCTAAACAGACCCCTTTTTTTATGTAAGATGGGCCCTAAAAGGGCCAAAAGCAAAAACTACAAGACTCTACAGCCTCCATGGAACAAGGTTCCAAAACTGTAAAAAACAAAAGGTAGAGTAGCAAACGAAGGAATTGACTCAAATAATCTGAACTGGTTTAGATCTTGAAGACTATGCTTAACAAAGTTGTCCGCCAAGGCATTAGCTTCCCGAAGAGTGTGCATCCAATTTATCTCAATGAAACTGTTAGAGAGGATTATGATTTTTGTAACATCCTAAATTTTATTAGGATAAATATTAATTAAATTAAATAAATAAGTAGAGGAAATAATTAATAAAATAAGAGAAATAAATAATAATATTAGTAAGATTAGCATATTTTATGAACAAGGATATTTAATAAATAATAAAAATAATAAATAAAATAAGTGGGTTGAGAGTGGGCCTAGCCCAATTAAGTATTTATTTAAGGAGGGGTTCTCAGTTCACCCTAATCCTTATTCGTCAAATCGTGAGAGAGCGAAACGCTAAGGAGGGGAGAAACCAAGTCTCAAGAGGAGATTGCTGGAGAGTGATCATCAAGAACCAAGAAAGAATCTTCCTGTTCGATCTCCACTACAAGGTAACAGGGGGGAAAGGGTGTTCCTTGTTTGTGCATGTAGGGGATTGTTGGGTAGTGGTGGGCGACCATAAGACCCATCTGAGGATTTAAATTTGATGGAATTTGTGTAGATGTTGATTAATGATGATGAAAACTGTGGATTGTTGATTGTTGTATGATTCTTAATGAATCTTGAGTGGATTGAATGAGAATAATGAGAACCGTGAAAAGGGGTTAAATAGGGGTTTAGAGATGAGGAACCATAATTGATTAGATGTTAAATTTATTGGAAATCATAGGAATGATTGTTGATTTTAGTGAATTTAATCGGTAAAAACGAGTTTAATTGAGTTAGGAACTTGAGGAATTAAGTAGGGATTGAAGGAGAGGGTAGAGGAAAGTCATTCCCGTTTTTACGCAGAGCTGCGAATGTAAAATAGCAACTGCGAATTCGTTAACCGTTGGATCGGACTGAACTTTTAACAGCGGGTTTGGGACACCTGGTTCTACTTTCTGCACGGTTGGATCGTCGATACGAGGTCTAGGTTATGATATATTTAGTTCGCACTAGAGGAAAATCCTTCCCGTTTTTACACAAAGCTGCGAATGTAAAATAGAGTCTGCAGATTCGTTCACCGTTGGATCGGGCTGAAATTTTAACAGCTGGGTCGGAAACCTAGTTCTTTATTTTGAACGGTTGGATCGTGGATACGAAGTCTGGGTTGGGAGATATTTAGTTCGCACTATAGCTGTATATTTGGGGGTTTTATTGATGAAATTAAATTGGATGCATAGTGTGTATTAATTGTGGTATAAGTACTGTGATTTGAATATCTTATGTGATATCCCATGTTTATAATAATTGTTATGTGATGTGGTGTGATTAATATAATAGAGATTGTATGAGATATATGTGAATTGATGATGATGTATTGAGTATAGTGATTGTATGAGATATATGTGGATTGATGATGATGTATTGATGTATTGAAGTTTATGATGATGATGTATGAGATGTGTGATGATTAATGTTGTTGATGATAATGTTATGTTGTTGAGGATGATATATTTAATCTTATGTTGATTGATCATGCATTGAGCATGTGAGTTGTTGTACTCGGATTGCATGAGCATAGAGAGAGGCGAGTGTAATTCGGGGAGTTGCTAATGATGAATAATTACATGTTGCATATAATTGTGGTGAATTTGTTGTTGTACTCGGTTACATGAGCCTAGAGAGAGGCGAGTGTAACTCGGGGAGAGTTTGTACTCGGGATGCATGAGCCTAGAGAGAGGTGAGTGTAACTCGGGGAGAGTTTGTACTCGGGATGCATGAGCCTAGAGAGAGGCGAGTGTAACTCGGGGAGAGTTTGTACTCGGGATGCATGAGCCTAGAGAGAGGCGAGTGTAACTCGGGGAGAGTTTGTACTCGGGATGCATGAGCCTAGTGAGAGGCGAGTGTAACTCGGGGAGAGTTTGTACTCAGGATGCATGAGCCTAGAGAGAGGCGAGTGTAACTCGGGGAAAGTTTGTACTCGGGATGCATGAGCCTAGTGAGAGGCGAGTGTAACTCGGGGAGAGTTTATACCAAGGAGCATGAGCCTAGAGAGAGGCGAGTGCGACTTGGGAGAGTTTGTACTCGGGATGCATGAGCCTAGTGAGAGGCGAGTGTAACTCGGGGAGAGTTTGTACCAAGGAGCATGAGCCTAGAGAGAGGCGAGTGCGACTTGGGAGAGTTTGTACCAAGGAGCATAAGCCTAGAGAGGGGCGAGTGCGACTTGGGAGAGTTGGTACCGAGGAGCATAAGCCTAGAGAGGGGCGGGTGCAGCTCGGGAGAGTATTGATGAGGATGATGAGATTGACGATGTTGATGAGTTTTGGTGTATGTGATGATGGATGAATATGTGTTATAAATGATGATGAAATGAGTTATATGATGATGGATGAATCTGTGTTATATATGATGATGTAATTGAGTTATATGATGATGTTATGAGTATAATGATGAAATGAGTATATTGTGTTGAGAATAGAGTATGTGCTTTCTTTGGTGAATGACATTGTGAGATTTATATGATGATATTGATGAGCTATTAAGTGAGTTCATAGATGATTGTTATTTGATGGATTACTTGTTTGGGTATGTGGTGTGGTTAATGATGATATTAATTATATGTGTGTGAGGATGGGGTGGCCTCCTTTGTGTATATATGAGTTAGAGCTCTTTCCTCACTGTTACTGTTGTTGTTACAGGTGATGATGATGACACATTTGGTGTCGAGTTTAATTAAAGGGAGTGTTGCTCTGATACATGTGACATCAGGGCATATTGTTGGGGTGTTCTTTATGTTTTTTTGTTAGGAATATTTTTATAAACCCTTTTGGATGCCTTGCACGGCAAGTAGGAAGTTTAATTATTTTATTTTAGAGACTCCGCTGCTTGAGTATTTGAGTACATTTGAATTCTATTTTTATTCTTTTATTCTTTCGAAATAATGAGGTTTTCGAATAAAGAGTTATGTGAACCTTTTTACCCAATGTGAACTTGTTATATTTTCGAAAGTCTTCCGCTACGTTATTATATAAGTGTCGGGGTAGAAGGGTGTCACAATTTTCTCCACTACAGTGAAGGCAAGATGTGTATTTGGGCACCCTTTGGTCAGTAGGTTGATTACAATCATCGAATCAGGCTCCATGATTACCTTTTGGAAACCTCGATTCTTTGCAATCCTCAATCCCCGATAAATCCCCTCAAGTTCTGTGTGAAGACTAGAGCAGTGCCCAAGGTTTCTAGAGAACCTCATAATGTATCGCCCTTAACAATCCCGGAGGACGCCCCACACGCCGCGCGTTGTCTTAGAGAAGAGAAAGCCTCATCCGTATTAACTTTTACCCAGTCTTCAGATGGAGGCAACCAACAAATTGGCCGAAGATTACCATAGGTAGTTTGGAGATGCTCCTTGGCTTTATCTTTTAGGGTTGCCATAGCTGTATCAATTTGTATCTGGCTCCGGAATAAAACAGAAGTGGAAGAATGTTGAGACAAACTCACTCTTAAGTTTTTTTTAATATAGACAAACCACTAAGTTAAGATGATCGCAAAGACAAGTCTGAGATGCGTCTTGTTATTTACTAATTGTGTGCTCAAGTATGTGGCAGAATTCTGGATTATATTTTTGCAGATATTGATCAGTAAATGAAGCTCAAAGATCATCTTTGAGGACATAAAGCATAAGAAGTCAGAATAAAAAATGCCAAGACAAAAAGACTTGAGTAAAATCTACTAAGCAAAGAAGAGATCCAAGGTCAACTTGAGATGTTGACTCAAGATCAGACTCAAACTCAAGCTCAGATGCAATGACAAGTTCAGATGTCATCTCAAGACAAAGTGAAGACTCGGACCAAGACTCAGCTTGAGACACATGCTCAAAGTGAAGCTCATATAAAATATCCAACCAAGCAATCAGACACAAGAGATGAGATTCAGTCTTTTACTCAAAGTCAAGAAGGAGATCAGATTGAAAGAAGATAAACAAAGAAGAGTCTCCAGATCAGCTTGAGACGCAAGCTCATAAGATCAGATGGAGACATAAGACTCAGTAACATACATGAGATGCTTCAGACAAGACTCATATTTGAGACTCAGATGAGAGATGCATATCATATGATCAAGCAAAAGTCAAGAAAAGGACACTGCAAACTGACACAACAATAGTGCGCACAAAAAAGCAGTGTACTTCCCAATAGAAGATCTTCTCTTTTTGGCAACAACTCTCAACGGCTAGAAAACGGTCATAAACGGATAGTTTTCATTTGAAATATAAGCTGAAGTCAACAGTAAAGATAGCAAGAGAGACTACGCTGCACACTGAGCATCACTGCATCTCATCTTACATCTCAAGTCTACATCTCAAGTCTATCTCATCTTAAGATCTGATCTCAACTTGAGAACCTCCAACAATCTCAATTCTCTTTCTCTTCTCAGCTCTTAAGTTTTCCATATTTGTAGGAAGAGAATATATCTAGCTAAGCTCACTGTTTATCCATACTTTGTATGTTGTAAGCTAGAACCACCATCATCTTATCAACCTTTGTAACCAGTCTCAATTGAGATAGGAGAGAGCCTAGTCTCAGTGTGAGTGTGAAGCGTCCTGAAGAGGCTGTAAGAATACTTGTGGCTCAGCCAAGATAGAAGTGCCTAGGCTTGGTGTGAGAGACGTCTTGAAGAGGCTATAAGAATACTTGTAATTGGCTGTGATTGTCAATAGTGGAAATCTCACATGTTGTGAGGACTGGACGTAGCCCAAGGTGTGGGTGAACCAGGATAAGATCTGTGTGCATCTCTCTCTCCCTCTCTTATCTCTTACATTTTGCATAGCTCACGTCTCACATCTTGTTGATAAAGTATAATTGAACATTCTATTAAAAGACCGGTTTCAGTAGTTAAAGAATTATTTTTACTAAGTCACAAAGGTATTACCAATTAAAAGTAAGACAACATCTTATCTAACATACTTGAGACTCCAAGTCATCAGACTTGAGATCACGTCTCAGCTTGAATTTGAGTGTGTCTTTCAGGAACAAAATTTTAAAGTCTCTATTCGACCCCCCTTCTAGAGACATCCAGCCAACTTCAAAGAAAGCCTAGCTCCGTTGAACACAATGTCATTATGAAGTCTCCAAATGCCTTCCAGCGTCATTCCGAAAGTCAGATCCCTCCTCAAGGTGTCATTATCCTAAGGATTATTATTTAGAGCAAAAAGGAGCCAATGTTGATGGTTTTGGGAGCTGAAAAATTCACGGCAATACTTAATTGGTAGCAGATTGCTCCATAATTGTGATGCTTCCTTGCAATGACGAAATAGATGTAACAAGGTTTTTGAAGCTTGAAGGCAAAGAGGTTAAGTATCATCCTGGCTCAACTTTCTACGTTTGCGTTGCACATTAGTGAGAAGGCCTAGGATGCTATTTTCCAAAGTAGAACTCTAATGCGTTGAGGGCCTTGACAGGACCAAATTCTCTTCATCAATGTAATCGGTGAGAGTAATCTTACAGAGATAATTTTAGAAATGTAAATTTTATATGAAAGTATATATTGATATATTATTTTTTTATGTTAACCACATGTATCCCCTACTATTAGGGGTAATTATTCTCGGAGTTTAGTCATAGTTAAGGTCCTTCATCCCTCCATGTCCCCTGAGAGTATGTTTAGTGGGGATCGAGTCTGAGAGTTCTTCCCACAATCTCAATTTGCATTATCAACCGTGTTAGAACCCTTTAGTATATATAAATAATTATGTAAATTTATACACAAGAATTTATAAAATTTACCTCACAAGAGGTAAATATATATCATACATGAATAAAAAACTTACATGAAAATATATTATGATTTACATTTAAATAATAGAGGTAAATATTTAAGTCACATAAATACATGAAAACTTATTAATATTCAAAACCATAGAAATATATATACTTTTTAAATATGATATAAATTATGTATTTTTAAATATTTTTTTAAAATAATTTGAAATACAATAGTATCAGTTATGTTACTCACCTAATCATGTTATCATTGTGTAACGTACATCAATCTTATTCTTATAAATTATTTTAAGAATTTAAATTGAGAAGAATTCTTTATTTATAAAATATTATTTTTAAAACATGCACTATGGATATATTCAAATAGAATCATTCATAACATATGATTTTTATCAATTCATCTCATGTACAGGTAGTCACACTAGTATATATATACACTTTTTTTAATTAAATCATCTTTATTAATATGAGGTTTCATATTTCATGAGGTTTTTCTTACTGAATTAAATAATTTTGAAATATTTGGTTTAAAAAATTACTTTTATTTGAAAAGCTCCCGTAAAATTTTAACTTAGGAGATATAATAGGCTTCTTGTTTTTGACGTTAGGAGAGACAGACCGATTCACAAGTTCCATGGACTGGACGGACGTCCCTCTGTTTTCTTCCCAATTCTGAGGATTCGTAGCATTTTCCCACTCTTTTCATGATACGCATTCATTATCACTCAATGCGGCTTGCTCCCATTCCCAGAAAAAATTGACCACGCACTCTCACCTTATAAACAAACAATTCAAAATACAACAACTTGATATATATATCAAACAAATGCCCCAAAGCCAGAAACTATGGAATACCAACAACAACAATGCTTTGTTTTCAATTTTTCTTCTTCTCCCTCTACCGTTTCCACAACAAGAAGAAAATTTACCAGGAAGATGAGATCAGATAGCGCCAATAACTCTTCTTCGAGTATTCTTGTTACAGAAAAAAAAAATCCCATTTCATGGTCCTTGTGATATTTTCAATGCAGAAAAAATGGTTCAACCTATCAGCTCTGATAAAGCAGGGGATTTGGAAAATTTCATCCTTCTTCCTGACCCTGTTCTGGTGAAAACAAAGGTAAAATCGAAGAAAATTCAGATGCACCATCAAATTCGGCCTTGCCCTTGATACCCATTTCGCGAGTCCTGAAGGGTATACCTCAAAGTCCTCATTTTTTTCAGCTAAGAAGGTACTCAGAGTTAGCGCGAGAGAAGTTGATAGCGGCATGGGATCAAGCATTTGAAGATACAGTAGAGCAAATTCATGATCTGAAGAGCAAGGATTTCTGGGTTAATGCGAGGAAGCTGTGGAAGACAATGGAAGATTTGCAGGGGATGGGGTACAACGTGATTCCAATGAGAAGAAGGTTGGTGGAGATGGCGGAAGTAATGGATGAGCTTAAGAAATGGAAGTTGGAGATTGTGACGTTGAAGAACAAGGCTGAGGATCATAGGATGGAAAGAAGCAGGCTTCAGAGTATGGTTCTGAGTTTGCAGGTGAGGGCTGAAAGGGAAGGAAAGAGTATGGTGCAATTGTTACATGAGGTTGATCATATGGAAAAAGCATTGCCCAAGTATGATATTTTAATAGCTAATTTAGCCATGAATCCCTTTGATGTCGATGTTTGACTGCTAGTATTTTTTACAGTAGTGGACAAGTCTAGGAGGAGAATTTCAGTATTGGAGAAGTCGATGAAAATTATAGTAGGAGAGAGATATTTAGTATTGAAGAAGTGCATCAAGAGAGAAATAGATACATTTTCTGGGTGGATCCATATCCTATATGGGCTTACACAGAGAATATGATAAAGACCTTGTGGAAGGCTTAATTGGTAACTTACTTGATTTATCAATTTGATTTTCTAACACTTATTCTTATAAATTTTTTCACACTCATTTTTTTATCTTTTTAATTCTCTATTCAATTTTAATTACATTAATCATCACATTTCTCATTTTCTTTTTTTAAACTCTCTTCCCTACATTGTCGAGTTTCCACACTCAACTTTCCAAGTGTAGAACTATATCTTGATTTATCTATCACTAGTTGATGACAATTTGGACATTAGAAATTTCTTATCATATAGTTTGGTCTTCATTTGGCTGAACTTAAAAGACAATTGAGACTTCCCGTTGGCAAGTAGTATAAACACTAGGAAAAAGTTAAAATGCCCAAAGGCAAGTAGTGTGATAAAAAAAGAAAAATGACACTTGCAAAAGGATAAATGGCACGAAAGATACTCCACGAAAAATTTAGGGCCCGTTCGGGGTGGTTGTTGATTTTCAGTTTTTGATTTTTAAAAACTTTGAATTAAGTTTTTACAACTCAAAATTAAAAATTGAAAAACTTGTTTTTGTGGTTTCAAAACAAACATTTTGAAAACCACAAAAAGTGATTTTCAATTTTTGATTTTGAGTTGTAAAAACTTTATTGAAAATTTTTAAAAACAAAAACTGAAAACTCGCAACCACCTCAAACGACCCCTTAGGAATTGAATCCAACCGATGATATATTGCTAGTTTATTTTAGAGTTGGGGACGCACTTCAGCCTCATTTGGTAGTGTTAGTGTATATTTGGTTTAATATTTAGAAGTGGTAAAATTGAAGTTTAGACCTCTTAACGTAACTATTTGTAGTATTGAAAACATGAGTTTATCACGTTGTAGTGCTAAATAACATTGGGTCCATGTTTGTAGTAATGCTATCAGTAGTAGCTTCCGCCTATACGTGTTTTGGAGTCTGCACATAATGAATTTTTAAATACACTATTAATATTTAACACTTGCTAGCCGCTATGACTATCTAACCTCGATCCCCATCTGATTTCGATAAAATGGGGGTAGGTTTGGGAATGCAAGTATTTACTTCCAAATCTACCCCGATAAAATAATTAAATAATCTTAATTATAAAAATAGTTAAATAATAAAGATAAGGTCATGTGTTTTTCTTAAAATATTAAATGAGTTTCTTATTTTAAAGATTCTCAATGTTTTATTTTTTTATATTATTTGAATTAGAGTATTATATATATATATATATGATTGATTTAAAAAGATGTATTTAAGTTATTAAAAGTAAAGAAAAACATAAAGTATGGTAGGATCCCTACAGATTTTTTTGAACCCAATGGGAACTCGCGAGGATGGGCTGAGTTTCATAATTTCATACCCACTTTCCTTAAACTTGAACCCGAACTTGCTCTCGACCTACCTCGTTTCCATGCCTACATTATATGATAAGAAAATATGAGAGTTGGATTAAGAAATAATTTGATACTAGCATGGGTTATGGGTATATTATTAAATTAATAAAATGTACTTATGGTATAATCGTGTACATCAATTAGTAAAATGTGAAGAACATATTTTATTTTTTTTATAGATTATAGTGTTCTTTTATCCTCCTTTAATAATATTGTTAACTATAAACAATACGCACACAATTATACATAACAATCAAACTCGTACTCGTGGGTACCGACCTGTCCCCGCCCGCCCTCGATTTTGACGGAGAAAACCCGCTTTGACTGAGTTTAAATAAAACCCAACCTGAACCCACTCTGGCATTAATGGGGGTTGGGGTGGGGGCAGGTTTGGGTTGAAGAACATGCCCCTGAATTCGAAGTCGAATCCGCCCTGATATAATAATTAAATTAATTTAATTATACTAATAGCTAAATAATAAATGTCAGCTTATATATTTTTCTTAAAATATAATATAGTTCTTAAGTTTCTTATTTTTTTATAATTCTCAATATCTATTTTTATAAAATATATGAATTAGAATATATTATATACATATAACTTATTTAAAAATATGTATTTACATTATTAAAAATAAAAAAAAAGTTAATGAAAAATAGATAAGATGGATTCCAGCGGGTTTCCTTGAACCCGACGGGGGTCCATGAGGATGATGTTGAGTTTTATAATTTCATACCCACTTTCTTTCTCCACCCAATTCCGGACTTTTGTGAGGTGGGGATCGGAAGAGCAAAACCTGTCCCGACCCAACCCATTATCATGTCTATATGCAATAATAAAAAATAATGAAGATAAATATTGCATACAAATAAAAATTGGAGCAAATTATATATATATATATATATATATGAGTCCCCGTCGAGTTTTACAAAAAGTTATTAAGAGGTGTAACTCTTAAAGTTTGATGGGCGAATTCTACCGTGAAGTACTAAGATAGGTAGTACACCGTGTAGCAATGGGAAAATAGGAATCTCGCAAGAATATTCCCTTTTAACTCAATTTTTTGAATTTACAAAATAGGGTCTCATGAGTTTTCTTTTACATTTTTCTCATAGCTCTTACTACCATAGTTCAGAGATGAACAACTCAATGTTTGGCCACTCATTGAAAATACCCAGTCAGCCACCACCCCTATAACTATCACCCACAAAATCAGAAAATCCTCCATTAACAAATAGAATATCAGTACAAACCCAAAAAAATCCTCCATTCACAAATAAAAAATCAGTGTAAGAATGAATTAAAGAGAAACAGTGCGTCTCTGCCACAAAATTCACAAATTCGTCCTGAGGCTTCATCGTCGTGACAGCGCGCACGCGCCGCCGTGCGCGCCTCTAGCAGTTGCACATCCAACCCCCACAGTTACCCAAACGGAGCCCTCATCAACCGCATGCAACACACGACACACAATCGCCCCTCGCGTCGGACATCAACACTTTCGTTCAGGATTCATCTCGTGACTTTGAAGGCCCAATTTCTGAGGAAAAAAAAAGACAAGGATAGGTAATGAAAGAAACCCAATGAGAGAGAGAGTAAAAAACTCAAACCCTTAAACCCAGATCTGAAAATTTGCAAAGCAACTCATGCGGCGATATTGATATTCAGTTTCCTTTCGGATTGAAAGAAGCTAATCAAGACTGTCGCTGTAGCTATTACCCCATTCCAAGCTTACAACTTTCGTGCAACAACCGTAGCCAAACCATTCTGAGGCTCCCAAATATAGGGGAGTTAGTGGTGAAAAGCATCGATTACGAAACCCAAAGCATCGAAGTCAACGACCCTAATGAATGCCTCCCAAAACGGTTCTTGCATGATTGGATCCTCACATATTCACCTTTCAAGTTAAACCCCATCATTTATGGTCCTTACCCTTTTAACCTCACTTTCCTTTGTTGTCCTTCTAATGTGACCAAGAATCCCCATTAAAACCAATTTCTTGCTTGAGCTCCAAATTAGGAGACACAAACGCCTCCTCGTCCTTGATTTGGAAGATGAAATTTTTGGTCAAATTGAAAAAGATGTTGGATGAAGATGCAGACTCCGTGACATGCGAGTAGATGAAGCAGGAGAGAAGAAGTGGGGAACAACTATTATCCTAAAAAAACAAAGAGGCAAATGTTTAATTGTATAGATTTCAAGGATTTGCTTGCAAATTTTGAAACTTTTTTAAAAAGGAATATTCTAGCGAGATTCCTATTTTCCAATTGCTACACGGTGTACTACCTATCTTAGTACTTCAAGATAGAATTCGCCTAAAAGATGTATTTCAATGTTTCTATTTCTATATGATTTAATTATTTAATTATTAATACATTCATGTCCCATGTAACTCAAAAAATTACTTTAAACTTATAATTTAAAAATTGACATAACTTTTAAATTTGCTTTAATCAATATATAATGGATGAAAATACATTATTAAAAAGAGCTCGTAAAGAGTTTCACTATTTCGGCCTAGCTTATTAATCATAGCAATACCGCTATGAGTGCAAATTCCACACTTGGTCGTTGAAACTTTTTAAAAAAATTACAAAAGCAGTCTTGAACAAAGCATGTTATGAAAATTAATTTTAAAAATAAATGAATGATTGAGATAAGTGAGGTAGATTTTATGAAATATGTTTAATGAGAGTAGTTTAAAATTATTATAACACCAAACGGGCTATAAGTCACTTCAAAATCCCTTATTACAAAGTTTACCCATGAATCAAATACATATCGATGCAACTCTCTTTCGCTATCTATCCCACAAGATTTATGTTCATAAGGGAAATGGAATCATTCAATTTTTTTTTTCTTGAAATAGATATATCCCATGGATTGGTGTAATGTTAGCTATAATATTGATGAACGTGATTAGGCGGAAAATGATTGCAGGGTCTTTATTAACAATTGGAGCTATAATATAATGGAAACATGCAGACTTTAATTACTTGATGTTGCTTTATGCCAAACATCAATCCTAGGCTAGCTATAGTGATGTATATGATTAATCAAAATGATTAAAAAACAAATAAACAATTAATACTCCCTTGCTACATATATAAGGGAACATCGGCATTCACAATAATAATGTATTGTATCCATTATGGAGATTAAACCAGAAAAGATAGGGATTATACATCACACACCACACAAAGGGGAAGATGCTGATGATGCCACCCTACATAGAAATTAATAAGGAACAAGAATTTTTCAGTGATGCAAGGTGTGGTTAGAGGCCATGACTTTGGGTGGGCACTGGTAACACTTGGCAAATAGCCCGAATGTGTCAACCTGCTTGATGAAGTTTGTCATGCTGGCCCATCCTCCAAATCCAAAGCCCACCACCAGAACCCAAATCACCACAAATGCATTCACCACGTACATTACCGTCCAGTTAGGGATAAAGAAGGGCAATTTCTCTGCGGCATTCTGTTCACAACATCAAAAATAAATAATCACAATTTAAGAATTAATATGTTTTGAAATTGTTAGCTTGTGTTTTGAACTGGGCCTGGGCATATGTTAAATTAAAAGTAGTGTAAGCTCACAGTAGTAAGTTAGAACTCATCATCATGAACACTTGACCCAAAAAAAAAAAAAGAACTCATCACGAACACTTGAGATGTGAGTACTGTGTAGGGTCACTTGAGAGCGTTAGGCTGGGCATGGAACAGCTCATTGTTAAAATATCAATGGAAGTATGATACTATATATAGTACTAGTGTCTAGTATATAACTAAATGACAAAAATTTGACACCATCTTCAAATTCTAATAATTACTTGAACTAGTGAGACTGGGACTTACACTGCGGGGGACATAAGAATTCACTTTCAGGTTAAATTATGAAACAGGAATCATATCCTAAAAAATGTACACCACATCACAAGAGAGTTTTGAGAATCCCTTTGAAGTTCTGGATTGCCGGTGTAGCCCTTTCATTACATGATTTTTTTATTTTAATGATTTTAAATAGCTTTTGGGTTGGTTCAAGTGGTATGCTTAATTCTCCTTAAACAATTCTCGAGTTCGAGCCTTATAGAAGTAAACAATCTTCGCTGGGAGAACTAGCCCCACTATGATACATTTGTGCTCGAACAAGTTTGTCTTTCGTGGAGTTTATATGTGGTTAAACAAAAAAAAAATAGCTTTTGGGTATGGTAGAAAACACAACCTAAATTCCTGGTACTAAAATAGGATGTTACTGGCCCATAATGTTCAATGTGAGGGGAGTAGGTAACATTACTAGGTATTAGCAAATAGAAACCAAGATAAACAAGCCTAAACGGTGACAAATAGCATATGTTATGAAATATGAAAAAAGAAGAAAAATTCATGTTGGACACAGTAAATCTAATTAGATGAGAAGTACATTAGGTAGAAACTAGAAACAGGAGTATTAAGATATGGAGAGATTGGACTATTTACCTGTCGTGCGGAGGCAGACTTGTAGGTGAGCATATGGGCAGAAGCAGGGATGATGTAAACAGTGAAGCTGACCAAAAGGGCCCCAACAGCAGAGTTAATGGGCCCAAAGAAAGGGAAAATAATAGCCAAAAACCATATGGGTATGACCACAGGTAACCGGGCCAGAGCCCTCAAACAAATGCTCTTTGTGTCATGCATTCCTATCACTTTCTCCCACACAAAGTACAATGGCGTACAAGCAAACCCAAATGTGATGAACTGTCAATTACATAGAAACACATTTGGTCAGGTAATTATTTGTTTATTATGTGTGTCTTTGGTCCACGGTAAAACCACGATTAAAACGTTAATCCAGATTAATGCTACAAAGAGTAGCGTTAGCTCGGATCCACCTTTGAAACATGATTTTACATTAAACAGAGTAACATGCTGATAGTAAAGTAACGATTGTGAGAAAAGTAATGTTTCAAAAGCATTGATTCGAATCATGTCTGTAGCGTTTTCCCAGATCCACGTTTAAAATATGGTTTTGATGTAAACCAAATATGCTGATAATAAAGTAACAATTGTGAGAAAAACCATATATATATGGACCTGGTGAATGAGCATTAGGATGACAGCAGTGTCACGCCAGCCAGAACGTGGGAGGAGGGAGAAGGCATTGGAGTGATCCAGAAGTTGGTCACCGAAGGCCCAATAAACAGCAGCAGCAGATGGTAATGTGAGGGTGAACACATAAACAGTAGCATAAAGATATATATATTTGAATTTCTGAGGCTTCCACATTGCATGCATGATTTCCCTGCAATATTCATATCATGTAGTCAGTCCATTTTAGTCTATTATATATACTAATTTAGAGCAACTTAAATATACAAATGACCCATTTTCTAGTCAATACATTGTTTAGACAAAAAATTATGCTAAAAAGAAAGAAGCTATGGAAAAAATTCTAAGCTAGATGGAAAAAAAAAATAGAATTGAGCTTTTTAATGCTAAACAGTGACACATGCTTTTTGACAACAATTATCTAGTTGGACTATATCAAACAATTAATGCTAGAGAGACAAGCAAACATAATTTATGTGTGTATTCATGTTCCAACTTTTGTATGTCCAGCACTGCCTTTTTTTTACTTGAGAGAGGGAAAAAGATAACTAGGACATCTCATGCGGTAAAATGTCACTACGGTACTATGTTACCAATACTAATTATTTAACTCATTGATGGGGTTCTGTTTTTTTGAGGGAGGGAGCAAAATCTGAACACAAATAACACGCAGAACTAAAAAAGGGGAAATTTTTTCAACTGGGTTTGGATTTTTTTTATTGCTAATGACAGAGTATAATTGTAAGCCAAGACACTAATGTAATGGTTATTCGAAAGTGTCAGATATATTGTTTGTCTCAAGTGCCATTAGATTGCAGGATAAAGCTGCAATTTAAAGAAAGGAACCGTGCAATGAATTAAATTCTCCAAATCTCTTTGATGTGTCCTAGACAATAAAGACCAATAGCATAATTGTTTGTCCAACTTAATAAGCAAAATATTAAAAAGGGTCATACACTGTGACGGCGTGCCCGCCGAAAGTGTAGAGGATGTTAGTGGCGCCTGTGAAATACAAAACCAACTTGTTTGGGCCCAAGTGAGTCACATTTTCAACCTATAAATAAAAAAGAAAGGTTTTTTAAATGAATTAGGATGAAACATTTTCAAAGGAGGGAAACCAAACCCCATTGGAGAAATAATCAAGGTAGTTGGTTTTGCTTACCTGGCCATGAACAAGGGCTGCAATAGTCATATACCATGCTGTGTAGGTGGTCATGCCAAGGCCAAGGAAGGACCAAATCCTATAGTTGTGGAATGAGGGTATGAACACTGTGGTGGCACAACAAGCTCCAAAAATGTAGGTCCAAGTCCTCTTGTCCAAGTTGTCATTTATGTAGTATATATTACTGCATAAAACAAAATAAATTAAGTAAATAAACCCACTCTTTCAATTATCTAAAAAAATATGGGTTATAACAAGAGGAAATGGGAGACCTTGCACAAGCTATGAGTTGGATTACAGATCCAAAGAGGAGAAAAGTGCAGTTGAAGGCTAATCCAATTGCTTTCCAGTATGGACCTAGTAAGCCTTCCAACACTTCAAACCACTGCATAGATTGAAATCAAAACATGAAACTTGTTCCATAATTAGAGTTAAAATGGTGCTGTGTATAGGATGAGAAGATTAAAAAAAACAAAACAAAAAAAAAACACTTATTTCAATTTTTGTCTCAGTTAGGTTCCTTGGATATCTAACCTGAATGACATGGTTTTTGAAGCTGACATTCTCTTTCTCTTTCCGGCTTCTGTACTCAATGTACATAATGCTAATTAAATAAGCAGTCCAACTACCAAGTAGACCATAGAAGATTTGGAATATGATGCCTGAAATCATTCCCAGCTGAGAGAAAGAGTAAGGCAGAGTTAACAGAACCTGGGCAACCTGAACAGCACAAAAACCATTAAAAAAAATTAATCAAAGTTTTTTACTTTTTTATAATCAGATGAAACCCAAAAGGCCAAAACTGTAATTATCTATGATACTGGCATTTCTGGACTCATATCTTGTTGTTACCTGATTTGAGGCACAACTGAACCAGGCATCATAGACAGACCCACCATGCCAGAGAAGACTTTTTAAGCTAAAATGTGAGTTATCCTCCTTCACTTCCTCTCCCTCATCATGCTCAATCGTCTGGTTGAGGCTTGGCACCATGGCTTCTTCAGCTTGCTTCTGGGGTAACATTTTTCTGAGCCTAGAAACCAAATACACACACAATATAACACAAATTACAAGACCCAGATGAAAAAGCTCAGAGAAACTGACAAGAGAACATGGGATAAAAGAAGAGACTTTAATTAGTCTTTGAAAGATATAATACCAAATTATGAAGGAAAACAACAAAACAAGAAAGTTGCTTAGTCTTGGGCAATGTTGAAAGGTTTTCTCTTCCTGATTTATAGCTCGGAAGGAGAGAAAAGCAGAGAGCTTTTTAAGTGGGTGTCTGAGAATCAGCAAATAAGGGTAGCTTCCTTGTAAGTCCTTCCAAAACAAACAGAGAGAAGAGAGTGTTTATCTCGTTTTCCCTTGGAAAAGTTAAGACACAGCAGCGCCACCTTATGGGGCAGCTCTTGCGGCTTTACTCAGGGAAGTTTCATCATTGCAAGGTTTTAACTTTTTTGTAACTCCTCTCTCTCCAGCGCAGTTTCAATTGACAGAGCCTTAAATATACTTTATTATGCACTTTTTTTGGCACCCTTCGCTCTGCTTTTAAGAATTTTTCAGTTTAGTAAATGCAGAGGGAGAGGGAGGGTCAGGGTTGTGACTTGTGTGTGCATGTAGAAAGAATTGGCAGGAATAGCAATTTCAATGCATGTGGAAACCCAGCAAGCAAGAAACAGTTACTGTACTGTTTGGTATTAAATAATGGGGTAAAGTTTTTCAGTTGGGGTGGTGAGAAATGAGCAAAGTTAAGTCCTTTGAGGAAGGTTTGAGCTCAATTCTTGGACTTGGAGAATCGAGATCTGACAAAACGTACAGGGTACACCTGAGAGACTGAGAAGGTAAGTTTGTAGCTACAACTCTTGTGTTGTGGGAAGAGTAATGACTAATGAGCGTTATGATAGGAACCAATGGCAATTGGCTAAAGAAGAAAGAAATCTGCTTCAACTCTGTGTCAGTGATTCATTTGTGACAGTCACAGAGAGATGTTGGTTTTGGCTTTCTGTGATTTATAGTCTGCACTTTTCACCTCTCTCTTTCCTTCTTATATTTGTTTGTTATGTGTTCGTTTTCAAATGGTTGGTGACAGCAAGACTAGTATTGTTTATAAAATGTTGAGGAGTGCTAAACATACTCTTTTTAACACTCTCCTAAATATATTCCATTGAGTGTGTTAGGGAGAGTGTTCAAAAGAGTGTGTTCCTAGCATTTCTCATAAAATGTTAACGGGTATTTTTGCAATATTAATCAAGCAATTAATTATATGATTTTTCTAAATTAAAAATTATAAATATCACAATATTCCAAGTATTGTTAATATTAAATATTATATTTTTTAATAAATTTTTTTTAATTTATTATTTGTAAATTAGAAAATCATTAAAAATATAATAAATATATTTATTATGTTTAAAGATGAAAATCACTTAATATTTATCTTTTATAATAGAAATATCTTAAATACTAGGTTTGTTTATAAAAAAATAATATTTAAAGATACATATAAAATTAATTACAATTTATATATGTAAAGAATAGATAAAGAAAAAAAATTTATCAATTTTGAAATAGATAAAACACAATAAAATAAATGTAATCTATATTGAGGTAGATTATTAAATAATTTACTATAAACAAAATTTTTTATGCATGAATTTCTCACCATGTTTAATAACAAAAGTAGTAACTATTAAAAATGGATATACTAGATATAATATAATGTAATCTTCTTAAAGCATGTTTAATTTGTAGTTTGCAAATATTAAACATATGTTCAACTCAATCCATCAAAATTCATGCTTTTAAGTGAATGTTTGTTTGGGTAGGTGTAAATAGAAATCCAAACATGTTATTAGTAAGAAAATGAAAATTTGAAGGAGAGATGTATCACAAAAAAAGAGAGAAAAAAAATATACTCAAAGTAAAAATGAGAACGAGAACAAGATCTTACAGACAAAAATGAGAGAAAACTATCTTACTATTAGTCCTAGTTTTTTTGCCTCATAAGGATTATATATTCATAAAAATACAGTTTTGATGACATTAGCTCTAAGGAGCATTGTAAATTAATTTTTTTAATAAATAGGCAAGTATTTATTACATTAGAAATATAAAAGTGTAATAAATACTTTTTTTTTCAATAAAAACTTTTCACTTTTTTTTTATCCTCTAATTGATTAATGAAATAATATATTAATGTACCAACGAGTGTTGATTCAAGTGTTACATGCTTATTCACCTTAAGTAAGGTCTCGAGTTCGAGTTGTGGATGGAAAAAATCTCCGCTGACCTTAAGTAAGGTCTCGAGTTCGAGTCTTGTGGATGGAAAAAATCTCCGCTAGGAGAGCTAGCCCCACCATGATGTGGATATTCCCGGCTCGAACAGGATTACCTCGTGTGGAGGATACATGTGGTTAAAAGTTAAAACAAAAAATAATATATTAATGTAAATTATTTAATATTTGATTTGTGACCATAACCGGGCGCAAGCACTAGTACCCAATTAAATACCCACGCTCACCCCATTCATAAGTGGTTAAAAGAAAAAAAATATATCAAATTTTCACTCACGGATATTCGCATGTACAAATAATTTTATCATTCATAATTTACAATGAATTGTGTTGAATGATATAATGACAGATTTTTTTTCTTCATTTCGAATAATGTGCAATTTAATAGTCTTTTAGATTGCTTTTACGTACTTGAAATTATTTTAAATGGTTCTATTTATTTTATTATTCATACCAGTTGTATCGATTTGAGTCGAATAGTCTCGTGTAAAAAATACATTGGTTACTTACCAACATCATGATATTTGATTTTAAATAAACTATATAAATATCTAAAAAAGACTGACAAATATAAAATATAAATAAAAAATAGAAATTAAAAGACTAAAAAAAATAAAAATTCCTTTACAATCAACCATTGATGTAAAAGTTATATGATATTACCAATTTTTTCTAATTTTATAATTGATATAACGAAGTTTTAAAATTTTTCTCTATCTAAAATCATTAATATTTTTATATTTTAAATCAAATATTCACAATATTAAATTAATTTATTTAAATTATATTTCACATAAAATCTTGCAACCAAAACATCATATTTTACTCAAAATCAAAATATTTCAAATTTTCTCACTCTTTAAAATTATAATATCAATTTTTATAAATTTATTCAAATTTTCATTAAATTTTTAGACTATAACCATTTCAATATTTTTTCTGAAAATCCATCACGGAGGGTTCAAGATTCTCTCCAAGAATCTGCTTGATTTCTGGTGATTTGTAGCTCGATCATGGTGTCTTCTGTAGACATCAATATGACTCCAGACCCCCCTGGTGAAAGCGACTCTGCTTCTCAGCACCATGCTTCTTTCAGAGATAAGCTTCTTGGCAATCAAAGTAATCGAAGAGAGAGGGCTCAAGTCGATCTGATTGGAAACAAGCTCTTCCGTATTGAGTTTGAGGATGGGAATCGTTTGAAGCCTAAATGCTATGTTGCCGATTCTGTTCTTTAGAATCTGCGTCATCCATGGTCGGAGGCTGTGATTATCAAACTATTGGGTAAATATGTCGGGTATCTGACTATGAAAGACAAGCTTCGAAAGGTATGGAAGATATCTGCTGGTTTTGATCTTCTTGAAGTAGGGAATGAGTATTTTGTTTGTAAATTTGATAATGTAGAAGATCGAAATAAGGTTATTAGTGAGGGTCCATGGATGATTTTCGATCATTATCGAAATAAGGAGAGATGTATCACCAAAAAAAGAGAAAAAAATATATTCAAAGGAAAAATGAGAACAAGATCTTTTAGACAAAAATTAGAGAAAACTATCTTACTATTAGTCGTAGTTTTTTTTTTTTTTTGCCTCAGTAGGATTATATATTCATAAAAATACAGTTTTGATGACATTAGCTCTAAGTAGCATTATAAATTATTTTTTTTTATCAAATAGGCAAGTATTTATTACATTAAAAATTAAAAGTGTAATAAATACTTTTTTTCAGTAAAAACTTTTGACTTTTTCTATTTTTATCCTCTAATTGATTAATGAAATAATATATTAATGTAAATTATTTAATATTTGATTTGTGATAAAAATGGAAATATGATTAATGCATAACTACTTTTTTTTATAATCCAGAAAATGAATTAAAGGGAGTAGAAAAGGTATTTTACTCCAACCCACTGCAAAGTTTTAAGGCAACATACAACCAGAACATAAAAACCCAAATCAACTACAGAATCAATTAAGCAAAAACTAACAGCAACAAACAAGAGATAACATGTCATAAATCAACACCCAAATAAACCCCACCAGTAGCCTAGAATAGAATCAACAAAACATCACCAGTAGGAAATATAAACCTTAACCACCAAGTAGAAAAGACATTTCATATATTATATTCAATAAATATAGAATTTGGGGATAAAATATAAAAAATTCAACTAGGAATTGAAATTTTTAAATGGTACTTTGAATAGTGTTTCAAAAAACATTTTAGAAAAATATTAGTAGCCACTAAAAAAATTACTTCACCAAACATAGCTAAAATGCTTTAATAAAATTTTCAATTAAAAATTTTAGCTTTCATTTAGCTAAACTGATATGTCAAACACACTCTTAAAAATAATCTCTATCCATAGACAGTAGACACGTTATATTCATGTTTCAAGTAAACATGGATCTACCCGGAATGATATACCAAAAATGATATGAAACTAATTCGCCATAACTAAACAAGTGTAATTAACTGGGTTTTCCAACGTTAAAACAAATACGCTTAATCAACCGTTAAAGTAATTGTTGAGGAGTTTTTCTTTATTTTTTTTTCAAGGTTTTCTCCTTTGTCTACAATGAATTGTGGTATTCGGATATTTTTCAGCTATCTAGTTTCGTTAACAATTAATATTAGATATTAGATATTTAGGAATTAACTACAAAATAATTTTATAATTTAAATAGGTAGCTAATTTCTAGTTATTTAATAATTACTACTGATGAGAGCTTGACAGCTCAAGAGGTTTCAAGTTCGCCTCTCCCTTCATGACCATTATTTTCAGAGAACCAGATGCTGATTTAATTGATTAGAATGATGCGCGCACTAGAAGACTACCGGAGATGGAACGAAATCAAGTGCATATGCACATTGCTCATGAGAATATGATCAGAAGACAATATCAGCTTTTGGAACAAAGTGCACAAATTCAAACAGACAATGAAGGATTCAAGGCTGCGGTGCTGGATAAAATTGCAAATGTCAAGGATAGTTTAGTTGAAACAATATTTTCTGCCTTGAAAATGTGAATACTGCAATGTACAAATTAAATGGGCACTGAACTTTCAATGGAAGTTTCAGAAATATCATGTGTGTGTTATATCATGTCTTTAGCACTTTTAATAATGCTTGCTTGTGATGAATAATTATTTGTTTTTCTGAAGTAACTTAATCATAACTACGTTGATTATGGTTTAATACATAGACATTGATTATCACCCTTTTGATTGATGACAAAAGGGGGAGAATTACTAACTTTAAATCTAAGATGAAATATGTAGTTCAGGGGGAGCATGATCAAAGAGCAACTTGATCTAAGAAAAGAACTTAAGCTTGAAGCTTAAAGGAGATGTCTAACTCACGGGGAGTCTTTTTATCTTTACTCTGTTTATAACCCCTTGTCAGATTTAAAGAAATAGTATATTTGAGTTTGTCATCATAAAAAAGGGGGAGATTGTTTGATGAATGCAAACCTAAAATAAACTAAGTAATAAACTTCACAGAATGACTAATAAATGCTTTGATGTTTCAGATACACAAAATAGCTCATACTCAAAGAATCGTTTGAAACATGTCTATGATCTGAAGAAAATTTGTCTGAAATCAAGTTAAGATTTGAAGTTAGTCAAAGTTTTGAAGACTCAAGTTCTGAAGATCGAGGATCTGTCTGAAGTAAAAATTGTAACACCCCAAAATTTAGAAATTTAGAATTATAATTAAATACTTATATTTGTTCTTCGATGACGTTAGTTATAAAAATAAAAGTTTTATAATAGTAATAGTAAATATTAATATAACAATATTTATGATATGATAATGATATAATATTATAAATATTAGGAGATCGAAATGTCATATTATTAAGATCTTAATCAAATTTGATTGTATTAAATATAATAATAAAATTATTATGAGATAAATCATATTATTAAGATTACAATTAAATTTAATTGTTATAAATATGGTATTATTATATTAATATAATAAAATCATGATTAATAATGATAATCTTATGAGAGATATGTTTTAGTATTTTAGTTTAGGATCGGATTTTAAAATAGGAATAATGAGGTCGCAAGGATTAAAGATAAAAATTAATAACAAATTTAGGATAATGTTTAATTATAAGATTTGAATTTGAGTATGTAACACCGTTTTTTTAAATTATTGTCAGTATTATTAGTTATTTATTTAAATAAATTAAAGGGTGAAAAGTGATTTAAATATATATATATATATCTCAAGAGGAGATTTCGAAATGATTAGTTTTAAATTTAAAAAGTTGTTATAATTTATTAGTTTTTATTTTATATTATTTATATTTGTTAAGGAATAAGATAGTACAGTTATTTTTCTTTAAAATAGAATCTGAAAGAGAGTAACCCTAAGGCCTCTTATTTCTCATAATTGGAATTGGGAGCTCTCTAAAGTGGGATTTGGTGATAAGAGAATTGTCAAGTAAGGGAAGCTCATACTTTAATTATAAAACCTCTAAATATCCTTATAGAATATTGTTTCTACAATGGAAAATATACAAATATATATGTTATTAATTTTTTTATAAATTCTAGAAAATAAATTTCTTTTGTCATTTTTGGGATTTTTCCTCAACTCGAGAAGTATTGATTTTTATAATGTGATATTGTTGGCAATAACTTTGTTGATGTTGATGAGAGGTTGTTGGAACTCTTAAGATTATGTAATTAGTGTGTATTCATTGTAAAGTTGTATGTCAAACATATCAAGACATGCATCCATTTTGCATAAGTTGAAAGTTGTTTATGAGTAGGCACATAAGCGAAGGCTGCTTGGTGGGGCCTTAGCCCGTGCTTTGTTGGGCCTTGAGGATAAGTGGGCGGGCGAATCCCACATGAGACTTTGGTAATGCAAACCATAGTCGTGGTAAGCCACTACCTACGATCACTTAGTCCTACAAATGTCACAATCTTCCATAGGGTTAGGTGTGGACTCCCCGAATCACCGTGTTGTTAGGTCATGTTAAGGGATTGTGACCCACAATAACCGCTCAGTTGTTGTTGAAAACCTCCACGGAGTCTTTGTCTACATTTCATTTGCATTTTCATTTGAATCATTGTTTTAGATAAATTAAAAGAGGTATATAAGATTAATGTCACATCCGTTGGACTATTGTCATTGTTATGGAAGATATAATGCCATATTAATCTGGATGAAAGATATGTGGTTTTTTTATATATATTTATATATTTATTTTATTAAGAGAGATTACCCTTATTTGATTGTGTGTGACTGCAGTGATCGTGTTTCTTGGCACGTGAGCATGTAGTGAAGAAACCGTTGAAGAGTATGAAGCACGTGGCTGATGCTTGATACTTAGGAGCTATTTTTTTTTGGAGTTGTAGCATGGATCAGCTTAGGATCTCTTTCGAGTTGTTTCATTATGATGTTGAACGCTTGTTTTACCTCTATGAATTTAATAGTTCACAGTGCCATAAAGCACATGGTTGACCTTAGTATATTTTTATTTAGTTTGAGACTTTATTTATGATTTCTCTTGTACGTTTATGATGTTTTTAATTGAATTAGAGTAGAACTTCCGCGTTGCTTAGTGTGTTGTTATATGACGGTCAGTCAGGTCATTACATTTATAAATATATTTTGGAATTATATTATGAACTATTTTGAAAGTTTAATTTTTTTCGCAATTATTTATTTGATAAAATTAAGGGTGTTACAAAAATGGTTCAGACGATGGTTCCCATCTGAAGACGACGCTTGTCTAAAGTATAAGGGTATCTTACATGGAAAGTCAAAACTTGTACTAGAACTACACGCAACCTTTGTTCACCAGAAAAGTAAGTCAGGAAGACAACTTTTTGGCTGAGTTTCCAAAAGCAAGCGCGAAAGAGGAAACACTACCTGCAAGAGTTGCAAAAATCAGAAAAGGTACTGCAAAAGTGTACTTCTGTCAGAAAGCTTTCTCAACGGGCAGAAGCCATCTCTAAACGTCTCTCTTAACGGATATCTCTAACTCAAGCCTATAAATACAAGTATCAGTGAAGTTGAGAATATAGGTGAGTGAAGAACTTGCACACAGAGACAACACATATGTGAGCATTGATGCTAAAATGATGAAAACTTGGAAAGCAGCAAATAACCTCATTTCAAAACAACAACATGCTACAACAAGAAGAAATTGGAAGGATATTGCTCAACAAATCTTGCTATTGACGATGAAGATAAAGATACAAAAATGAAATGGTGAGTAGCAGAGATAAAGAGATAAAAATCAAGGATTCCATTATGCTGCAAGAATCACCTAGAAAGAAGACTTCAAAAGATGCTCAAGCTAAGACACATACCCATAAGATATCATATGTGTGTATTCAAACCAAGCACTAAGACTACAAGCTTGAAGTATCATTGAAGAAAAGAAAAATGAAGAAAATAAGGCATCTGACTTTGTTTTGTATATCCAGTGTTTTATACTGTTATCTTCTTTGTTCAATTAGAACTGAGAACATGTGTTCGAAGTTCTATTTTCTTCATTTGTATTCATCTTGTTGAAAGAAGCCTGAAGAGGCGGGTGAGGAAAAGAATACTTGTTATAGAGGCTGGAGAGGCTTGATAGAAAAAGAATATTTGTTGTAGAACCTAGATAGGCTTCATAGAAAAAGAATACTTAGGAGCCTGAAGAGGCCCTGTAAGAAAAATACTTGGTAGGAAGTTGAAAACAAAGAATACTTGTAACTTTGAAAAAGTTAGTGGAAAAGCTCACGGTGTGTGAGGACTGGATATAGCCCAAGGTTGTGGGTGAACCAGGATAAATTGGTTGAGTACCTTCTCTTACCCTTAACTCTTTGTATTCTCTTTATCCTAACAAGAAGAGGTAATTTGAACTAAGTTTTATAAGTTATCTTGCGAAAACTCTTTACGAAAGGCTTTCAAAAACCTCTGTCTGAAATCTTCAGATTGAGACCCAAGCTTCAGACAACATTTGAACTATTGTCTGAAAGTCTTCTAAACTTAGTTTTAGAAAAAGGTTTCCATAAAAACGATTAGTTTATAAAAACACTATTCAACCCCCTTTCTAGTGTTTTCCTGTGTGTCCCTACAATGATCATCACATTCCTTCACTTGATATAACTTCAGCTCAAACAATTCAACTTCAATTACCAAACACAAACCCTTCCTCATCTACAATTCCACAACCAACACCTTCATCCCTGCCTACAATGTCTATAAGAATTCATAGACCTCCCTCACACTTGGCAGATTTTTAGTGTCACTCCAGCACAAGCAATTATCCAATGCAACACTTTATTGGATATCAAAAGCTCTCTCCTTAATACCATCATTTTACAGCTCAAATTTTGAGCCACACTTTTTTATATGGCTGCCAATTCTCCACAATGGCAATCCGCCATGCTAGAAGAACTCCAAGTTATGGAGGCTAATCATACATGGGATGTTGTTCCACTTCCACCAGGAAAAACACTATTAATTGGGTACAGGTAAATGTACAATATCAAGCATAGAGCATATGGTACTATAGACAAATACAAAGCCCAACTTGTGGCTAAAGGATTTACACAACAAGCTAGCTTGGATTTCGTTTAGACATATTTTCCTGTGGCCAAACTTACATTTGTCGAAATTTTACTTTCCCTGGTAGCAATTCAAGGTTGGTCTCTTACTCAACTTGATGTCAACAATGCTTTTCTAAATGGGAATCTCTTGGAGTAAATCTACATGGATTCACCCCAAGGTTATTCACCTAATAAGGAGACTCATTATCATAGGGAAAAACTTATTTGCAAGCTCAACAAGTCAATTTATGGCTTAAGGCAGGCTGCTAGGCAATCGCTCACTAAATTTGCTACCTGATAAATATAAATCTTAAACATTAATTATCCCTCAAATTTAACCTTTTAACACTTCCTTTATGCTTAATTAACAAGTCATAAGCATATTTTTCCAATTCAAGTTCATATTGGGCTTAATTGCATTTTTCAACATAATTGAAAAATTACACTATTTTTGTATTTTAAGCATACCTCGAGTTCTAGACATCTAAAAGTTATGAAATTTATGTTGTAGGAAATCTAAACAAAATCCCTACAAATTTGTTGAAGAACCCAAAAATCGAATCGAATGTTTAGTGGATCAAAATGGACTTGGAAGATGCAACAGTCAACATTACATAAAAACCTGAATAACACTCAAAGATTGAGCCATAACTTGGGCTAGAAAATCCTTTTGGGCTCATATCAACAAAATTTGAAAGCTAACATCCAAGACTTGATTTCATCTGAAGACAACTTCCTTGGATTCGACCAGGTCAATTATGCAATTCTCGGTGAAAATGGGATACAAATTGGTGAATGATAGCCATGATGGATTAATAATTAAAAGTAATGGATAAAAGTGCTAGATAATTGATGAATGATTCCATTTGTGAACAAAACATGTTGTGTCATGGCTGAATGATCATTTTTGGAATGGTATCTTTTCACCTCCTATATATAAGAGGGCTTGCTAGGTAGAAATTCATCCAAGTTGTAATAGAATGACTAAGTCTTTCATTCACTTTCACTTTTCCCTTTAATGTAAAGCCTTAATGGAAGGATAAGTTTTTGTTCAATTCAAGGATTCAAGCTTATTTTCATCGTGGTTCTAAGGTTTAATCTTCACTTACATATGTATTGAATTATTTGTACCTTGCTTTTTCTACTCCACTCACTTCAATTTCATATTTCTTTGATCAAAGCTTGATTGGTTAACATGTTTTGGTTATGAAATTTGTTTTTGATGTATGTTGTACTATTGATTGGTCAATCATCATGTGAAAAGTAAAAAGCATAGAGTAAGTAATTGAATTGAAGGTTTTCATTTGATTAATTACTTCAACTGGGTTCCAATTATAAAATTGATTTGGATCTAACATAAGATTTGGTGGTTATTTGATCTTATTAATCTTAATCAATTGAATACTAAAAGTTATTTCAGTAGTGAAGCTGAGGATCCTTTTGGAATTCCATATGATCCTAAGTTGATAGATTTAATCTCTTGTATGCATGATTTAAACAACTAATGATTAACCATGAAAATAGCCTATGAATTCCTTGGATTGATCTTATCTTAAGTTGATTCAACCTTTTCTATTAACTTGAGCTTTATTTTCTTCAATTTATTGCAATCAATCAAACCCCCCAATAAGGAATATTTTGAGTGGATCTTCAGGGTTCGACCCGATTTGTGCCATTCTACTGCAAGTTGTTTGCAGATCGGATAATTATAATTATATTTGTGCACAGGTTCGACAACTATCACTACCTTATTGATAAGTATTGGATTTACTCAATCCGAAAATGACTACTCTCTTTCCATTAAGGGAAAGGATCAATCTTTCATTGCTCTTTTGGTATATGTTGATAATATTATCATTACTGTCCCTAATACTTGTTTGATTGTAGCAACTAAGCAACATTTAAAGGAGTTATTTAAGCTCAAAGACCTTGGTGATTCGCATTATTTTCTAGGTCTTGAGGTAGCTAGATAGAGTAAGGAATTTTCCTATGCCAACGAAAGCATATTCTCTCTCTTCTTAATGACACATGATTTATTGGAAATAAACCATCTTATATTCCTATGGACCCTAGTATGAAATTAACTTCTTAAGAAGGTTCTCCCCTTCCTAATGCTTTTTTGTACAGAAGACTCATTGGTCACCAATTACATTTGTTCATCAGTCGGCCTGACATCAGTTTTGTAGTCCATAAATTGAGTCAATTTGTGTCTGATCCTCGAGAACCTCATCTTTAAGCAATCTATTATCTTTTGAGGTATTTGAAGGCTACTCCTGGATTAATGCGTATCCTCTCCAATACTATATTTCTCCGGTATGATGGCCCACCGAGTGTGTGTATCTATCTCACTCATACTGGAGAAATCTAGTAACGGGAGAGAGCCTATTTCTCTCCTAGATAGGGGTGTTCATATCTAATTCAATCCAATGTAAACTGTAAAATCGAACAGAAAAGTCGCAAACTGTCGAAAACTGAATTAAACCGAAAACCAAAAAATCGAAAACCGCAAAATTGAATTATTTTTTGGATTGGATTGGTTTTTGAATCATATGTTGAAAATCGATTCAATCTAATCCGAACCGAACTTATATACACATATACTATTTTACTTATAAAATAATCATATATATATTTATGAAATTGAGTAAACCATCACTTTAGTCCCTGACTTTTTCCTAATCGGGAAGTTTAGTCCCTGACTTTTATAAATCAACACGTTAGTCCCCAACTTTAATAAAAACCCATCAGTTTAGTCCCAAAGGTGAAACGCCGTTAACGGAGATGTGAAATGTCACGTTAAGTGACATGTAGGAATCCACCCTGGCTTGAAACGACGTCGTTTATGCTTAGGGACGTTGGTCAACATGTCAACTCATTTAACACGCACATTCATTAGGGAATTTCTACAGAAGACCAAAGCTGTGAGATTTCATTTTGAGAAATAGGAAGTTCCAAAGCTCCGAACTATTGCTGCCATCACTGTAAAGCATCAAAGGGTTACCTTGAAGCTGTGAAGGATTTGGTTTGAGGATGGATGCACAGCTAACGTACTCCGGACTCCATAGCTCTCTGTTATTTTGATTTAGTGCTTAAGTTGTCTTTTATTTTGATTAGAGCTTTGGTATTGTGGATGGTTGTTGGTATATTTTTGTTGCCAAACTTATGGGTTCTCTGTTATTGTGCTATGGGTGTTGTTTAGGGGTTTTGTTCTATTTTTTTGGGGCTTGTGGTTTTTGGATTTAGTGTTGACAGACAAGTACTTTGGGAGGGGAGTAATGTGAGTAGTGTTGGAGAGTGATGGGTGGAATCTTGAATTTGTTTTTTTTAACTCGTAGAGACTTATGAGGAAGGGTGAATATGGTCCCCTAATGTCAAATGCACAATAATGCACCCCATGTGATGCAATTGTTAATGCACAGTAGGATACACATTTGATTAATAAATTATTAAATATTTAAATAATTAAATCATTATTGTAATGAAGCTATTAATTAATTATTGTTTGTTTGTTGACTAAGTATTTATTAATGCACTCCATGTCTGACAGTGTGTGTGTTTGCATGCAGAGAATTGATGTGCATATTCATCATGGTGGCAATTTCATTGAGGAGAATTCAGGGAGAAAGAGATATAGGTGGGGTAAGGTGGAAATTTGGGGATGGATTGTACATGATGAAGAGTGATGCTGATTTGTTAGAAGCAATTGAAGTAGCTAAGAGAAACAATGGAGAATTGCATGTTTATTATGATCATGAAGTGTTTGAGCCTGAAGTTGTGGATATGGATTTTCTACTGGAATCCATATATGAGCCATTTATTTTGAAGCCTGTGAAGGAGATAGGGGTTTCAACTGTTCATCGACATGCTGCTGAGGGTGAAGGAAAGCAGAAAGTTGGAGCTGCTGATATTGGTGTGGTTGTTGCTGAGATTGTATACGTGGGACTTATGTGACTACTTTTTAATTTGTTAGGGACTATGTTGAATGATTTTTTAATAACCTAGGGACTAATGTGCATGATTTTTATTAATCCAGGGACTAATGTGCATGATTATTATGTATTTTGCTTCCTGGCCATTATTATGTATTTTGCTTCCTGGCCATGGTTATTATGATATGAAACATTATCACTTTTATCTAGTATGAATGGTCCAAAATTACTCATTATCACTCTTATTATGATATGTTGATTTGCTCGTGTGGTTATTTTGGTCATATTTGCCACATTCTAATTTTCACACAACAAACAACAATTGCAATGAACAATGATATGGCAGAAAATAAATGTCCATTCATTAATAATTGTCTAAACTTGAACAAGATATTTTTACATCCAACATCTTTGAAAATAAAAACATGTCTACTGCTTTGAAACTAATCCAACTACTCCTACTTTTTCATACTACAACCAACCAGAAAATAATTGCAGAAAACAACACACTAAAGACAAATAACATGCATATCATTACTCTCCTAATTTCTATCTCTAAATTGCAAAGCTTTTGTGTTACTATCCTTCTCTATTCTTCATCCTCGAGAGATGCAGTAGCCATCACAAATGTGGCTTCATTTACACTATAAGTGTCTTCTAACCCACTCTCATTATCCACCTATAAAAAGAAGCCACATGTAACGTCCTAATTCCCAGAATTTAGAAATTTTGCCCGTTGGAAGCATAAGTTCCAAATTAAGGGAATCATTTTCGCGACATTAACGATATCAATAACTATGTTACAAGCATGCTTAACTAAATTCAACGTTTATTTAAACATGACCTGTGGATTATTACATACAATCACATAAAGGATTTTACAATACATGTGCCTCAACAAGTGGAAGCATAAAAAGTACACATGTACTGAAAATCCTTCCAAAAAAAAGAAATATACATTTACATTCATTTAAGAAAATACAATAAAATGGGAGGCTCCAAAGCCATCAGAACTCTGAAGCTACAACTGTACCATGATCCTCACGACCTACCTGGGAATCTAAAATGTAAACCCACAACGGGGTGAGACTAATGCCTCATTGAGCAAAGAAGTGCATACATACATGACATCCATCCAGTGAGCATATCGAGATAAAGGTGACATGTGATAGCAACTTAAATAAAATAATCAGTGCTAATAAACATGAAAGTGGGCATGATGCACATATGACAGGATGCAATGCTGGACTCTAATGACCATGATATATTTTAGAAAATAACTTTAACATGATATCTTGAAAATCATTTTAACATGAACTTCTAACCCAGCAGTAGGGGTCTTATCACTTGCCACATAGTTAGACTGAGCTCAGACTACAAGGGATATCGCCCTTGGGGACATTACGTCGCCACCGTTACCATGACGGTCGAAGCCAAGTTTTAACATGATTGGTCCAAGACCCGTGATGGACGAAGCCTTAACATGAATCTTTCACTTGAATATTAAGTAGCTTGATTACTTGAACATGATGGTCCAAGACCCGTGATGACCGAAGCCTAGTTTTAACATGATTGGTCCAAGACCCGTGATGGCTGAAACCTTAACATGAATCTTTCACTTGAATACTTGAGTACTTGAAAACATGAATGGTCTTTCTTAGAACTTGAACATGATTCATGGAAACATGTGTATTTGATAATGAACATGAATATGAACATGAGCATGAGCATGAGCTTGAGCCACTTGAACAATGAATCATAATCTAGGTTTCTAATCATGCAACATTATCATGAACAAAAACCATTATATAAAGTCCCCTAACTTAGGGTTCTCCATCAATGAGTCTCAATCACATTCAACACAATACATACATCCATCATATTCATAATATCCAACAAATACAAGCAAAAGCTCCAAACCCTAGAAAAATCCCCAATTCCAAACCCTAAGTGGGGTTCTAACTTCAATCTCTTTCAAATACCCAAAATAATTAAAATCAATCAGTGAAATATCATGAATAAACACATAAAACCTAAAGAAGGGAGAGGGAGAAATGGGTTCATGGAGGATTTCTCACAAGGGGGAGGTGAAGTGTGTGAGCTCTACTCACCTCTAATGGAGCTTAAAATGGAGAAGGGAGAGGAGGTTGAAGAAGAATGGGTGGCAAGAAATCCATGGCTTCCTCTTCTTCCTCTTCTTTCCCCTAACAGAGAACAAGGAAGATGAAAAACCCCAAAAGAACAGCTACTGTACGAGCTGGATATCTCTTGACTCAGATCTCGTCTTGCAGAAACACCTTGCACTGTTGTGAGCCCCATATTGTTGTTGAGAAGATCTAGATCCCCCACTTCCATTCGACCTTCTTTTGTCAGTGTTGGAGGCCATGATTCAGAATGCTGAGGAAGAAAGATGAAGAATTTATACACTGGTTTAGGACGAGAAAGAAGAAAATTTTGAAGATTGAGGAGGAAAAGAAACTATGAAAACCCAACAGAGAAGATGAACATTAGGGTTCATTCAATTATGGACCTTTACGATTTAAATTTATCACACCGGGTTTAATTTTTTTGTTTGTTTTTTTTCTCACAAAACAACACAGTTCTTTGCCACCTGGAGCCCCCATATATGACTCAACATGCCACATCAGCTATCACTTAACGGTAAACAGGGCTTTGGATTAAACTGATCGACGATGATGGAAGTTGGGGACTAACGTGTTGATTTATAAAAGTCAGGGACTAAACTGCCCGATCGGGAAAAAGTCAGGGACTAATCTGGGGGTTTACTCGTATGAAATTACTTATATTAAAATACATTTTATGATTTTACTATCTAATATCATGTTAATATATTTATAAATATATTAATTTTTAAACTAGTTTTAATTTGGTTTTCATGCCTCATGTTTTTCTTTTTATATAATTGTTTTATTTATATTAATAAATATAAGTTCTAATAAAAAATGTTTACTATTATTTCATAATTTTATCACTTTTATCTAATATTTACCGCCTCTTTAAAAAATCGTAAACTGATCCAATACAATTTAAATTGCATTAAATTTGAAAATAATCAAAACTGATCAGATGATAAAAATGACAATATCGCAATGATTGGATCGGATAATTTTTGTCTTAAAATCGATCCAAATCGAATCGCGGACACCCTTACTCCTAAAAGTTATTATATTTTCAACGGCTTTCTTCTTTCAATATTCATGCTTATGTTGATGAAGATTAAGCGATCTACAATAGATTTATGTGTTCATAAGAGATTCTCTCGTCTCATGGAAATCTATAAAGCAGAACACTGAGTCGATCATCTACTGAAGCGGAATATAGATCACTTATTACTGATGATAATGAACTTAATTAATTGGGTTTTTAATCTCATTCGAGACCTTGGTGTAGCTCCTAAACCCATTATACTGCACTGTCACAACCACGTTGCCATATACATTGGCACCGACCCCACATTTCATGAAAGAACGAAACATATAGAACTTGACTATCATTTTGTTTGAGAGAAGGTGAATTTAGGCTTAATTCGAATGGTCCATGTCAGAACTCAGAATTAACTTGATTACAAATCTCTTAACAAAGGCTTTGCCTTCTTCCCAATTTAATTTGTTTTTGTCCAAGTTCACAACATTTTCCTTCCATCTTGAGGGAGTATTACACATTAACTATATTAGTTAGATAATTACCTATATATTTGTTAAGTAGTTAGTTAGTTTTCTTTTATCTACCATTATATATTTGGATTAAATATGTTTTTTTTGTTTAACCATAGGTATCCTCCACGGGAGGCAATCCTGTTCGATCCGGGAACATCCACATCATGGTGGGGCTAGCTCTCACAGCGGGAATATTTTCCATCCACAAGACTCGAATCCGAGACCTTGCTTAAATATGTTTTTAGTCACTCTAAATATAGTGAGTTTTGTTTTTAGTCCGTCTAAAATTTTTCTTTGACTTTTCATCCCTCAAAAATGAAAATTGCATATTTTAGTCCCTGTCATTTAAACGGTGCTGACATGTCTAACAGAACACCATGTTAGTGCTGACACATGGACATAATTAGCTGACTTATCCAAACTTTTTAGTTCATTTAGATGCTGACTTGGATAATTAAAGAAAAACTTTTTATTTATTTTAAAAAGTAATAAAAATTAATAATTTTTTCATCAACAATCTTTCATCAATACTATCACCAAAAATGACTATCTCCTGCTTCTAACCACCATGAATAGAGACCCGTTCATCGTCACCCACTATTATGAATCACTAAATCGGTCACCACCTTTGAACCCTCAATCACCGCCTTATGCCAAGCAATCAAACCTACCTTGCCACCGCGTTGTTGGTTGTCCTCCGCATCGTTTCTTGTCTAAAATTTGAATCTTAAATAGCCACCCGAGAGTTCAGAACTCCTAAAATTTGAATCAAGAATATTAAACCCAAATCAAATAGTCACATAAAGAGGAGTTAAGATATAGGGAGAGGTGTGGGAAAAGGAAGCAACAAGGAGCGAGCAACGGTTCGGGAGAGAGAGATAGGCACCATCGTAAGGGATCATGGCCAATATGAGGTGCGATGTGATCACGTAATTCTCCCACAACACACCCTTTCACCAGAATCCCCATGGACACTGCACATCGCAGTTCTGATGTGTGGGCAACCATCGTGGGAACGGTCTTCAGTTCCCTGCTTCTTCTTACCACACTAGAGTTCAACACCGACCGTCGTGGATGACAGCAAGTCGAGTCCTTGCCAACCAACTTGTTCTGCTTCTTTCCCATGTGCCTTGTGAATCTTTTCTCCAGCCACCCTCAACATTGGCCTCTACATGTTCCCTCTTGTTGGGCTAGCTACAACCATGAGAAACCCTAGCTTTCTCCCCTCATAAGTGTGGAAGATGGAGGCACCCTAAAACTGTCTTTTTAACACAAAAAACTATTAATTTTTAATTTTATTTACTAAAATAAAGAGTTGTTCTCTAATTTAATCTCAACCAACATCTAAATGATATTTAAAATGGACAAGTCAGCTTATTGTGTCCACATGTCAATGTTGACATGGTGCCCTGTTGTACATGTCAACATTGTTTAAACGACAAGGACTAATAATAAACACTTTTAATTTTTAGGGATGAAAAGCTAATAAGTGCCAAATATTAGGAAATTTTTACATGGAATTATGGCACTTATGGGTTAATTGCATTTATTTGACATTTAATTTCTCCCAATTTTTGAGTTTTGATTTCAAGTAAGTATTATCCGAGTCTTGGTTTATTTGAAGCATTTTAATCCCATTTTGTGTTTTAATTGCAGGAAACCAAGAAAAGGAAAGAAATGAAGAAGAAGAAAAGAAGAAAATACTCTGTTTTAATTTTGGCCTAAGCCAAAATTGTCCAGAGGGAGTGAATTTTGGGTGTCATTTTCGCTTAAGCCAAAAATTTTGGCTTAAGCGAAAATACCTTTCTTCACCATGAAGCATTCTACTGGCTTAAGCCAAAATTCACTTACGCAGAAAAATAAAATAGAGTTGGAAAACAGTGCGGGGGAGTTCGTCACAGATTCTAAAAAGGGAAACTTAGAGGTTCGAAGACGAAAAAAAGCTGCGGAAGCACGATCCTTCATCTTCTTTGATTTCTTGGTTGTAAAAGCTACTATGAGTAGCTAATCTTTTCTCTTAGGATTGAATGTAATCGATTCGAACTCAGATGTATTCTAGTGATATTTATATATAGTAGTCTTGTTTCTATTCAATATTGGTATTATCGTTCTATTCTTCATCCCTGATTCTATCTGATCAATAGATTCTTGATTTCGATTTTTAGATCTAACTGGAAAGTATTTCTGAAAATCCGATCTGAACGAAAATACTCGATATATCGTAATACTAGGAATAGATTTCGATATATCGATTGCGTATAACACTTGAACGTAATGTTGGATAATCTGTTGAATATTTGAGGAATCAATATTCAGGGGATTAATCTTATGGATTTTATACTTGAGGAATCAATATACATGATTTTTGTGTGTTGCATCAATATTGATAGTTTCAAATGCTATATGTTTATATTCATCCAGAATACAGAGGAGTGAGATAGATGAAATTCAATCCCTGTTTCCCTCATTGAAATTTCCCTTAATTTCCTTGTTACTTTGCATTACTTTTATACAAGTCTAGTTTAATTTAGGTAAATCAATCATGAATCCACTTATCAATCTTGTTTTTATGCTTTTTGAGTTGAACTTTAAATTTTAATTGAACCTGTTCCTCGTGGGATCGACACTCCTACTTTATAAATCATTATATTATAGTTGACTTTTGGTACGTTTGCCAAGGAGTTAACAAGTATTTTTGGCGCCGTTGCCAGGGAACGGTGTTCTTTTAAAGTTTTTAGTTAACTCATTAAGTATTGTGAATAATTTTCTATTTTTAGTTAGTTTTTGTTTAGATTTTTATCTTGTGCTAATACTTGCTTGAGTTGTCTTGATTTATGTTCTTAAGAGGTCAGGTACCTAAAGATCAATTGGAATTTGACCCTGAAATTGAGAAGACGGCTCAGAAGAATAGAGGTAAAAACAAAAAGAAAAAGCAAGGACAAACCACAGGTGAATCTTCCAACACTCCCAACACACTAATTCCAACAGATCAAAAAGTTGAAAATATGGCCGGAGAAAGAAGAGATCCACCAAGGAGAACTCTGGGAGACTATGCTTTGCAACAGGGTCCCAGAAATTTTTCAAGCATTGTAGTACCAGTTGCAACAAAAGCAATATAAATGAAGCCTGCATTCCTGAGCTTAATCAGTGCCCATCAGTTTCATGGAATGGATCATGAGGATCCATATACTCACCTTTCCATTTTTTATGAATTAATTGGAACAATGGGTTTTGAGGAAGATGATCTAGAAAGTGTATACTTACGTTTGTTTCCTTTCTCATTGGCAGGAAAAGCAAAGGAATGGCTTAAATCCCATCCAAATCAGAGTTTGACTAGCTGGAGTGTAGTAGAGGCAAAATTTTTGAACAGATTCTTTCCGCCCTCTCGCTACATCAAGGCTAAGGCAGATATCTCATCATTCAAGCAGGAACCGGATGAATCTCTTTTTGAAGCATGGGAAAGATTCAAATCCTTGTTGAGGAGATGTCCCAACCATGGATTTGAAGACATAACTCAATTGAATACATTCTGCAATGGTCTATTGCCTGATACTAAAATGATATTGGATGCGGCAGCTGGAGGGACTATGTTATCAGTAGATGCAGAACAAGCAACAAGAATAATTGAAGGCTTAGCATCTGCTGATCAACAGGCTCAACGTGAAAGGAGTACAATGCAAAGAAGAGGAGTGCTTGATCTGAGTACTACTGATGCTATCCTAGCCCAGAATAAAATATTAACTCAACAGATTGAGGCACTCACTAAACAAATGTCAAAGCATCCTCAACAATTACATGTTGTGCAATCAAATCCTGGTCAATCACAACAGCAGTTAATATGTGATTTCTGTGGAGGTGACCATCCTAATGGTCACTGTTATTATCAAGATAATCAACAGGAAGAACAGATTAATTATATGGCCAATCAAGGGAGACCAAGTAATTTCTCCACTAATGCTAATAATTATGCTAACAATTTTTCACAGGGATGGAGAAACAATCAGAATCAGAACTTTGGATGGAGACAGGAAGCTGGACCTTCTAATAGACAACCTCCTTATCAACAGCAACAACAATATTATCCTTCTGTGCAAGAAAGAACATCAAAATTGGAGGATACATTAGAAACATTCATGCAGACTTCCATGGCAAATCAGAAGAGTACCGAAGCTGCAATCAGAAATCATGAAATACAAGTTGGACAGTTGGCCAAGCAGTTATCAGATCAGCAAGCAGGACATTTTTCAGCCAACACTCAAACCAATCCCAAGGAGCAGTGTCATGCTATCACTACAAGGAGTGGAAGAGTTGTAGGGAGAGGGATTGGTGACAACCTAGCTGTGGAGGAGGAAGTCTTGGAGGAGAAAGAGAAACAAAAATAAAATGAGTGTGAGGGAGAGGAAGAGCAAAATAAAGGTGAGGTTGTATATAAAAGAGAAGAAAAAGAAAAACAGAGAAAAGAAAGAGATAAGAAAAAAGAGAATTATGAGGGTATTGTGCACCCATTGAAGAAACTGCCATATTCGCTTAAGCCCTCAAAGAAGGATAAAGAAAAGGCATTCGCTCGCTTCATGAGTATTTTCAAAGGCCTTCAAATCAACATGCCATTCCTTGAAGCATTAGAGCAAATGCCTACCTATGCCAAATTTATGAAAGACCTCTTGACTAAGAAGAGGAAATTTACAGAAGAAGAAACAGTGGAGTTAGAGGCCGGTTGTAGTGCCATTATTCAGAAGCCCCTACCACTGAAATCAAAAGATCCTGGTAGCTTCACCATTCCTGTCACTATTGGTGCCTTGCCAGTAAGAAGGGCTATGCTTGATCATGGAGCTAGCATTAACCTAATGCCCTTATCTATGCTCAAGAGAATTGGTGACTTGAATGTGAGGCCTACAAAAATGAACCTTCAATTGGCTGACCGGTCCATCACACCCTTATGGCATAGCTGAAGATGTTTTGGTAAGGGTGGATAAATTTGTTTATCCTGTGGACTTTGTGATTATGGACATTGAGGAAGATCGTGATGTGCCTTTAATTTTGGGTCGACCATTTATGAAAACTGCTAAGGTGATTATTGATGTTGATAACAGTAAACTCAAGGTTAGAGCACAAGAAGATGAGGTCACCTTCAATGTATTTAAAGCCACTCAACAACAAGAAGGTCAACAAGAGTGCTTTAAGGTAGACTCTACTGAAGGAGTCTTTCATGCTGACAGTAGGCCACAATTACATGGGGTTGAGAAATTGGGAGTTGATTGTCATGAATCTCCCGAGCTTCAGAAGAAGAGAACTCATGCAGATTGTAACAAGAAGCCAAAGAAAAGAAAATTCAAGCGAAGAAGGTCAATGGTATGGTCCAAGTCCAAAAGGAGGTCAAGAGATTCAAAGTTAACTTCTGTCAAGGATTTGAAGGAGGCCATAGGATCTTCGAGTTTGTTGTCAAAAGAAAGTGGTGGTGTAGCACCAAGGCTCACCACAAAATTTCAATTCCAACCACCATAATTGATACAGGCATCAAGCTAAGTGACGTTAAACGAGCGCTTCATGGGAGGCAACCCAGTGTTTAATTTTGTTTTGCATTTTTAAATTTCACTTTTGTGTTGTGATTCTGTAAATATTTGTGTGTTTTTGTGTCAAAAGTCAATTTTTAGCATTTAGGTGTCTCAATTGGACCAAACATGCATATTTGAGTGTTTTGAAGTTAATTGGACAAGTTTTGCATGGAAATGAGTTTTGGTGCTAATTTGAGACTATTGGATGCTAAAAATTGCCTTTAAGTTGGTCAAATTTAGAAAATTGAATTTCAATCTTGATTTTGAGTTATAGATTGTGAAACCTTGTCAGATCATAGAGAATGAGGTAGGGAATGAATTCATGTGTGAAATAGAGTTAATTGGGTAGAATTGATCAAGTATTGATTGGGTGAAAATTGGAGAAAATTTGGAAAAGTGTCAAAAATGTAAAAAAAACAGTTTATGAAATTTTGGCTTAAGCCAAATGCTTTGGCTTAAGCCAATTATGCAGAAAAATGTAAAAAAAATCAGTTTATGATAATTTGGCTTAAGCCAAAATAGGGGTGAAAAATTGAGCATTCTGGACTAATTTGGCTTAAGCGAAATTGGGTGTAAAAATGATGATTCTCTAGATGAATTTGGCTTAAGCCAAATGGGTTTGGCTTAAGCCAAAATGGGCACAAAAATGATGGCTCTCTGGACTGATTTGGCTTAAGCCAAATTGGTTTGGCTTAAGCCAAAATGATACATAAAAAATGGGCATTCTGGGCTATTTTGGCTTAAGCCAAATCATCTAAAATGCGTTTTTACGCACAGTAAAAGGAAAACAGTTTTCATTTCAATTCTTCCCTCTCAAAGACCCGTGAAGAACATGCTTCCCCTTCCCCTAGGGCAACAAATTTCTTTACTTTTAGCACCAATTTCACTCTCCAATCTCCTTTTCCCTTCTCCAATTGCTCTCTAAGGTAAGTTTCACTCAATTTCTCTTCTCCTTCACCGAACATTTCACGATTTTCATGCTTAAAACAAACCCTAGGGTAGGAACCATGTGGTTTGATTTGAAATTGTGGATGTTGTTCGAAATATGGTGATTGTTTGCTATAAAGGAATGCTTTGAAGTGTTCATTATTCAATGGGTTAAGATATGTGTAATGATTCAAGAAATTTGAATGTGGGTCTTAGAGATACATGCATAGTGTTTGACAAAATGTCTCAATAAAATGTCCCTATGTGTTAAGTTATCACTCACCTTGTTCTGAATTTGTGAAGATACATTATGTTATTGAATACTTGCATATGGTTTTGATTTTTTGAATTAGAATGGAAAAGAGAGCAACATGAGAACAAATTGATAAAATGCTTAAATGAATTCACATATGTTCTTGTGTATTGATGTTGATGGAAGTATGCTTTGAAGTTAGCTTGTACCTTTGCTATGAACATAGCACTATTTAATGTTAACAAGGTACATAGTTAACAATGTTACCATGTGGAAATGCACTTTGAGTTTGTGAATACATTGTGAATACATTGTAAACAATATATTCACATGTGACTGTTTGATTACATTGTGAATTTTATTTCAATGTAAATGCTTGAGTGCATGAACTTTAGTGCTTACCTCGTAATGTCAATACTTGTCAAAGAGCACTCATAATCTTGCCAATTGCACTTTGGTTTTTGAAAGTTCAAATCTTATTAAATGTGCAATTTGATCATTGATATCTAAATATGCAAATTGCTTGAATGAACTATATTTTGGAATTAATTGGTTGTTGTTGGTTGTTTGATTCTAATTTTACAGGAAATGGGCAGAACAAAGACCACGGCAAAATATGACTCCTTCTTGAATGGCATTATCAGAAGGAATTGAAGGATATTAGCTAATCTTTTACCCAAGGGACCCTACCCAAGCATGACATCAGAGGAATTTCAGACTTACCTTCAGTGGCCTGGGGACAGTCCAATTTTTCTAGGGGGAGTGGAGTTGCTAATTATGATGTGAGATATTCTGGAGCTTTACTAGTAGGAGAGGGACCCTAAGGAGATGCAGCTGGAGATTATGTAGTAGCTGGACACATACCCTACTATTCCATCTTTCAAAACTCCATGACATGGTTTCATTGTTCTTTTGATTGATACTTTGAGTATTGTTTGTGTGATTGTGTTACCAGATAACTCTAGTACCGCAATGTTTTGGTGTTCTTAAATAGTAGTTGCTTTTGTGATATTTGCATTAGTTGTTTTTCACTTAGATGCTTGTTACTTTATTTTCTTAAGTTAGGATTAACTATTTTACACTGTTTTTCACTTAGTATTTTGGATATAATATTGGTAGATACAGTTAAAATTTTTTGGGAATCACATAAAAATTTTTCTTGAGGAATTGGTTAAAAAGAAATCAGGATTCAGTAAGTGTCCTAAGATAGAACAGATGAACAAACTGGACAAAGAGGAGAAAAAGGAAAAATGTAGTTAATTGCATAATCAAATAGGATTAGGACATTGGTGCATGATAATTGACCAAGATAAGTAATTATAACAATACGTGATATAATCAAGGAAACAAGCCACAGATAAACCAGTGAGTATGTGAATCCATAAACAGATTGAGCGTTTCACTGTTAATTGGCCAGTTGATATTGCTTGAGTTTCCTTTTTGATAACATCACATAAGAGGCATGGAAATGATTAAGGCAAGTTTTGTTGAATGTAAATAACCTAGTGCCAAATAGCCAACCTAAAAATGATCACCTTTTTGTAATAAGCCCATTAGAGCCTAAGTGTTCTTTGATTATGTACCTTGACCTTAAATTGAAAATTTTATCCTACCTTTACACACTAAAGGAAGGAGATCATAGGTGCATTTAATCATTACAATGATAATGGGTTGGTGAAAGTGTGTTTATAAAAGAAAAATGGTTTGGCTATACAATTTACTCCTTAATATGTAAATAAAAAAAAGAGAAGAAAAAGAGAAAGAGAAAAAAAAAAGAAAAAAGACAATGAAAGTAAAAAGGAGTGAATTGTGAATGAGAAAAATTTGGTGTATTGATGTGTTAAGAATTGAGAGTTGATATAGAATGAATTGAAATGTAGTTATGCTCTCTTTTCTTAAGTTGTGCTTTTGATTATCCTGAAAAACCATAATTTTTGGAAGCCTAGCCTCATTACAACCCTTTCAAGACCTTAAGATCCATGTTAATTGTGTGATTATGGTTGAATTGGGAACGACTAGCAATTTTGATTTGTGCAATTTCAGTGAAAAATAGAGAGAAACACTCACCAGTAAGACTTGAGAGAAAAATTTCCTTGATTAGAATCAGTTAATTGTTATAATTGTTCCTTATTCGTGATTGATTGCACTTTTGTCCTCCTTCTATTTGATATTGGACTTACCACATGTCTCTGAATTCAAATCTTTAGTTTGGAATGTGAAGTCTGTTTATTGAAGGACCATGAAAATGATTTCCAAATAACCAGTTTCAGAAAGTGAATCATGAGTAGTTGGATGATATCTGTTTACTTTGCTTGAGGACAAGCAAGATTCTAGGTTGGGGGGAGTTGATAAGTGCCAAATATTAGGAAATTTTTACATGGAATTATGGCACTTATGGGTTAATTGCATTTATTTGACATTTAATTTCTCCTAATTTTTGAGTTTTGATTTCAAGCAAGTATTATTCGAGTCTTGGTTTATTTGAAGCATTTTAATCCCGTTTGTGTTTTAATTGCAAGAAACCAAGAAAAGGAAAGAAATGAAGAAGAAGAAAAGAAGAAAATACTCTGTTTTAATTTTGGCTTAAGCCAAAATTGTCCAGAGGGAGTGAATTTTGGGTGTCATTTTCGCTTAAGCCAAAAATTTTGGCTTAAGCGAAAATACCTTTCTTCACCATGAATCATTCTACTGGCTTAAGCCAAAATTCACTTACGCAGAAAAATAAAATAGAGTTGGAAAACAGTGTGGGGGAGTTCGTCACAGATTCTAAAAAGGGAAACTTAAAGGTTCGAAGACGAAAAAAAGCTGCGGAAGCACGATCCTTCATCTTCTTTGATTTCTTGGTTGTAAAAGCTACTATGAGTAGCTAATCTTTTCTCTTGGGATTGAATGTAATCGATTCGAACTCGGATGTATTCTGATGATATTTATATATAGTAGTCTTGTTTCTATTCAATATCGGTATTATCGTTCTGTTCTTCATCCCTGATTCTATCTGATCAATAGATTCTTGATTTCGATTTTTAGATCTAACTGGAAAGTATTTCTGAAAATCCGATCTGAACGAAAATACTCGATATATCGTAATACAAGGAATAGATTTCGATATATTGATTGCGTATAACACTTGAACGTAATGCTGGATAATCTGTTGAATATTTGAGGAATCAATATTCAGGGGATTAATCTTATGGATTTTATACTTGAGGAATCAATATAAATGATTTTTGTGTGTTGCATCAATATTGATAGTTTCAAATGCTATATGTTTATATTCATCCAGAATACAGAGGAGTGACATAGATGAAATTCAATCCCTGTTTCTCTCATTGAAATTTCCCTTAATTTCCTTGTTACTTTGCATTACTTTTATACAAGTCTAGTTTAATTTAGGTAAATCAATCATGAATCCACTTATCAATCTTGTTTGTATGCTTTTTGAGTTGAACTTTAAATTTTAATTGAACCTGTTCCTCGTGGGATCGACACTCCTATTTTATAAATCATTATACTACAGTTGACTTTTGGTACGCTTGCCAAGGAGTTAACAAAAGCCAAAGAAAAATTTTAGAGGGACTAAAACCAAACTAGTTATATTTAGAGGGGCTAAAAACATATTTAAACATATATATTTAGTTGTAATTTTTAATTTTCACTCACTCATTTATAATAATAGAAGTTCTTCTTCTCCTCTATTCTACTGTTCAATAATATGACTTGCTATTAGTGATAATTTGATATTTTACCGAGAGAACGAATAAGTAAATAAACTTATAAATGAACTAAAACTTTAAGCAGAAAAATCAATTTGCTAAACAAAAGTAAATATTTTGATTGATTTTTTAAAAATTAGTGTGTCATTTATCTTAAAGATACAAAATAATAAATTTTTAATAACATTTTTTTAGATAATCAATATAATAACACACTAAATTTTTAATTAAGGACTAATTAATTAAAAGTTTGATCTAAAATTGAAATGAAATACCAAAAGAAAAGAGATACACCGGTATCGGTGTAAGCGGGTCCGACCCAACCCGCGAACTCAATGGACCAAACTCAATGCGAAAGATATCTATCGGTTCGGGTATTCAGTTCGTAAATTTTCTTTCAAACCCGATCTGGTTCGGTTTAGGTCTCGGGTTTGCTTGTGTTGAAACCGATAGACCTAACCCGAACCAAACCAGAAAAAGAAGCTTTAATTTTAATTCATTTTCCTGCCCGGAAGAACAAAAATAGGCACAACGACACCGCAAGCAGGTTTGGTTCCCCGAACCCTATTTCATTTGCTCCTCTCATTTTATTTTTCCCTGTTTCTTTTCTTTTTTTCATTTTATATTTTAATTTCATTTCATCTTCTGCATTTTTTTTATAAACAGGAAAAATGCTCATAACCCGATAACCCAACCCAACCCAGACATATATTCGGGTTGGTTCAAGTCGGGTTACTCACACAAACAATGTAAAACCCGAACGAACCCAACCCACACCACCATTTTATCGGTTCGGACTTGATGTCAGTCCAAACCCAACCCAACCTAATTACACTCCTGTACATCATTACTTTTAGTTGCTCTTGAGCAACTTACCATTACCATCGATTTAAAGGAGAAAACGTAAATTTTGGTTAAAGAATGATAAGGGTGTCAGTTATGGGTTAGGATTAATTCAACTATACTTTCAATTTTGTGATTATCTAATGCCTTGAGGCTAGACATGGCAAACAAACCCGAACCCGCGGGTACCGACCCGCCCCGCCCCGACTTTGACGGGGAAAACCCGCTTTGGCCAGGTTTAAGTAAAACCCGACCCCGAACCCGCCCCGCCTTTAACAGAGACGGGAGAGGGTTTGAGGGGTAAGAACCCGCCCCCGCCTCCGAACCCGCCCCGACAGAATAATTAAATAATTTTAATATACTAATAGTTAAATAATAAAGATAAATTTATATATTTTCCTTAAAATATAATATAGTTCTTAAGTTTCTTATTTTTCTAGTATTATCAATGTTTATATTTACATGTTATTTGAATTAAAGTATATTAGATATATATAACTAATTTAAAAACATATATTTAAGTTAAAAAAATTAGAGAAAAAAATTAAAAATAGAGAAGGAAAAATTCCCGCGGGTTTCCCTGAACCCGACGGGGACCCGCCGGAATGGGGTTGGGTTTCATAATTTCGCACCCGCTCTTTTTAAACCCGAACCCGAACCCGCCTCGACTTTCACGGGGGCGGGGAGAGCAAAACCCGACCCTGTGACACCCTTCTACCCCAAGCTCTTATACAATTAATAAATCGAGATATAGGAAAAGATAACGTCCCACAACGGGTAAAAAGGTTCACATTTCTCTTCATTTAAAACTTCATTCATTTAAAAGTCATCTCATATAAAATAGAAATAGAAGTCGACTGTTTCAAAATACTTTAAGCAGCGAAATTAACATTAAAATATCCAACTGGCCATGTAAGGCACTTAAAACAATTTACAAAATCATTTCCTAACTAGAAACATAAAGTGAAAACCCTCAATAATATGCCCTGATGTCACATGTATCAGAGCGACACTCCCTTCAATCAATACTCGACACCAGTCGTGTCATCATCATCACCTGTAAAATTAACCACAGTGTAACAGTGAGGAAAAGAATACCACTCATACATACACATAGGAGGCTACCCTATCCTCACCCTCATATAAACAACATCATTATTAATCACCCACATACTCAAACTTCAAGTAATTCATCATATAATAATCATCTATAATTCATCATATGACAAATCATCGATATCCTCATATAAATCTCACATCATCATTCACCAAGAAAACACATGTTCTATTCTCAACACATAATACTCATTTCATCACTAATACTCACATCATCATCATATAATTCAATTTCTGCATCAAATATAACGCATGTTCATTCATCATCATATACACCGAAACGCCTCAACCTCGACCCAAGGATCATGACTTAGAACTCCGCTCAATGGGCGTACCTCGTCAATCCCCTTAGTTGTTACCGATGATGGCCCTACCGTTAATCACCACACAGGCTGGTAGGTTGCACATCGCCCCACTCTAGGCTTGTACAGAGACATTCGACCCCCATCATCATCACCCCCACTCTAGGGCTAGATGACTCACATTGTAAAAACTCCCTATTTAGAGTAAATACATCGAATGTCCCCCATCATGGTCCCTGCACTCCCGCAATGGGTCGTACAGTTCACCTCCTGAGTTGCACAACACCCCACCCTAGGCTTGTGCATCTCAAGTACAACACCTCCCTGAGTTGCACTCCACCCAACTCTAGGCTTGTGCATCTCAAGTACAACAGCTCCCTGAGTTGCACTTCACCCCACTCTAGGCTTGTGCATCTCAAGTACAACACCTCCCTGAGTTGCACTTCACCCCACTCTAGGTTTGTGTATCTCAAGTACAGCACCTCCCTGAGTTGCACTTCACCCCACTCTAGGCTTGTGCATCTCAAGTACAACATCTCCCTGAGTTGCACTTCACCCCACTCTAGGCTTGTGCATCTCAAGTACAACACCTCCCTGAGTTGCACTTCACCCCACTCTAGGTTTGTGTATCTCAAGTACAGCACCTCCCTGAGTTGCACTTCACCCCACTCTAGGCTCGTGCATCTCAAGTACAACACCTCCCTGAGTTGCACTTCACCCCACTCTAGGCTTGTGCATCTCAAGTACAACATCATATATGCTCAAGGCATCATCAACATCGTAAGGTTATAATCATCGTCATCGTTAACATCATCACACATCGTCAATCATCGTTATCATCGTTAAATACATCATCATCATCATATAAACATCATAATCATCATCATCATCATTACCATCATCATATAAGCATCATAATCATCATCCTCATATAAGCATCATAATCATCATCATCTTTATCATCATCATATAAGCATCATAATCATCATCCTCATAAATCATCACAAGCATCATCAAGCATCGTCATCATAAATCATCATAAGCTCAATGCATCAATATATTATCATCGCACATCACATACCTCTTACACTCAATACATCAATACATCGTCATCATACATTCTAACAATATAGAAATCTAACATCAAGGGAGATATTAATATCACCATACTCAAACCCCAATCAATACACTTTCAACATCCAATTAAATCTCTCAATTCCACAAAATAACACTTATATTAAATACATATCAATCTAAAATTCATGTGATAAGGAAAACCATCCTCACTCTGAAAAGAACTCATCAAAAGTACATCAAAAATAGGAATCTGCGAGCTGCAGCGCAACTTGCAGCGCAGATTACAGAGGACCATGCTTTACTTGCGCTGCAACGCAAGTTGCAGCCCAGGTGTCGTAAAACGCGACTACATTGCGTTTTTGCCCCTTTTGAACCCTTTCTTCAATCTCTACTCAATCCTCATCGTTTATACTTCAATCACACACGTTTATATCAACTAAGCTCAGTAAAAACACCAATCTTTCCACAGGTTATACAGTTAATCCATCAAAACCTCAAATCATCAAACCCTTATTTCCTCCTTTTCACTATTCTCATTATTCTCATTCAACACCATTCAAGATTCATCAAGATTCATAGAACTAATCAATAATCACAGGTTTTCATCATCCATACTCAATATAATCATTAATCAATTCGAATTCAAAGTCTTAAATCACTACCCAAGCACCCCCACATGCACATACAAGCAACACCCTCTCCCCCACCGTACCTTGAAGGTGAAGATCGAACAGCAAAGATTGGCTCTTTCTTGATGATCACTCTGCAGCAACCTCCTCTTGAGACATCGTTTCTCCCCTCCTTAACATTTCGCTCTCCGAAGATTTGAAAAATAAGGATTAGGGTGAACTAAGAACCCCTCCTTAAATAAATACTTAATTGGGCTAGGCCCACTCTCAACCCACTTATCCTCTTTTAATTAGAAATAACACTATTAATAGAAATACTAATATTACTAATATTATTATTTATTTATTTCTCTAATTCTATTAATTTTATTTTTTTTAATAAAATTAGGATGTTACAGACCCCGACCCGCCCCGATGCCATGCCTACTTGAGGCTCGCTGAAGGAGACGCTTCCGATGCCAATTAATGAATATCATGTCATTTTACATTAATCAGTATCTGTACTTAATTATACTTTTTTTTGGTACAGGAAGAAAAGAAAGAAAACAAACAAAAACAAAATTACTGTCTCATGAATTTCACCCCAGCAGCATCCCCAAGGAGCAAGAGGTTCATATCCTGTAAAGGCTCATTGAGCATGACAATATCTTGATGATGAAGAGCCCCCCTTTTTTGCCAAATAGTCTACGCACACATTACCCTCTCTTAAGGTATGTTGAATCAAAACTTGCCAGTCCTCAGAAAGCCAGTGTCTTATATCCAAAATAAGAGCAGCATACTTATGATAAGTAATGTCCCCTTTAGAAATTAAATGAATAGCTAGAGCAGAGTCAGAGTAACAAATTAAGTTGGTAATGTGAAGGTCCCAAGCATTTTTTAGCCCCATTAGTATCCCCATTAGCTCCGCATGAAGACAATCAGAAAATCCCAAACCACCATAGAACCCTAGCTTCCAATTTCCATGGATGTCTCTGATAATCCCACCATACCCAGACCTTCCAGGGTTTCCAAGCGAACTCCCATCCGTGTTCAGAGCCATTTGATCTGCAGAAGGAGGCACCCAAGATATCATACGCGGGGTGGATTTGGTGGTGTTGTCCGAACCTAAGAAAGAAGCAATATCAACCCCCAAATTCCTAATTGCATTGAAGATCTTGAATAGCGGCCAATGATCAGCAGCTATGGAGATACGATTTCGATTCGCCCAAATGTTCCATAAAGTGGCCGTGAAGATCAATGGGTTGCTACAGGCATTTTCACGGATCCAGCAACGAAATCCTCATCTGAGATTGGAATCCCAATTCGCACTCCTACTGTTCGCCAAATGTCCCGAGCCGAGCTGCAATCTCTAAGGCAATGCATGATAGTTTCTGGTTCACCATTACAGCAGCTGCAAGCGTTGGATTGAGCAAGACCCCGAGCAGAGCGGAGGACATTCACAGGAAGAGCATTGTGGGTGATTTGCCACAGAAAGAATCTTATCTTCTCCGGAACTGTGAGTTTCCAAATCCAAGAATAGTAGTTATCAATATATGTTGTTTGGGTAGCATTTGTAATCCATTTGTAACCTGAACTTGCTGTGTAGATTCCTGTGGTAGACTCCTGCCAAGTAAACACATCTTTTATATTCTCATTGAGATATAGATTAGTTTGAAGGATAGATTGCTTAACTTCTTCAGGTAAAATAGTTGCTACATCCTCGAGATGCCATTGTCCTCCCCTCCAAATATCTCTAATAGAGAGATTGGAGTCTTGGAAATTGACATAATCTACTAGGTTACTAATCCGGTCTCCATTGATCCAAGGATCAAAGCAAAAGGATGATGAACCATCCCCCAACCTTAGGCTATACCCAGCAGCCAGCTTATCTTTAGCCTTGCACAAGGATAACCAAACATGAGAGCCAGGAGAATTAGAATTTAAAATAAAGGGAACAAAAATATTATACCTATGAAGAAGAAGCTGAACCCACAATTTATCTTTGTTATTAACCATATCCCAAACCAATTTACCCAATAAGGAGATATTTTGATTCCTAGCAGATCGAATACCAAGACCTCCTGCTGCCTTAGGAAGAATAACTTTATCCCAATTAACTAGATGCAACCCTTTCCCAGTATTACTACTCCAAAGAAAGCTACGAGCCACACTATCAATTTTATTACAGATACCTTCAGGCAACCATTGAGTTTGCATAGAATAAAGAGGAATAGTAGTAAGGACAGATTTAACTAAGGTTAGTTTACCTGCCTTATTCAAAATGTTTTTTTCTCCAAGAAGCAAGCCTAGTAGAGATATTTTCAATGATATACTGATAGTCTTGGATCCTACGCCTACCAGGCTTAACAACGAAACCCAAATATTTTCCTAGATCACTAGTGAAACGAACACCGGATATAGAAGTAAATTTATTCTTTTTAATACTAGTAACCCTTTTAGAAGTATAAGCTCTAGACTTGTCATTATTAATCTTGAGACCAGACGCTTGACAAAATTTATTCAGAATATCATTCATAAGCCTTACCTGGGAAACTTTACCTTTGATAAATAAGAGAGTATCGTCAGCAAAGAAAAGATGAGAAATAGAAGGCCCCTGTTTGGAAATTTTAACCGGCTTCCAAGACCCATCCTGAACAGCATCCTGAATCCTCCAGGCCAATCTTTCCATAACTAAAACAAACAGGTAAGGAGAAAGAGGATCTCCTTGCCTTAGACCCCTTACCGGGGAAAAGGCATGGAGCTTGATACCATTCCAAAGCAAAGACAACGAAGAAGATGTAACACAATGCATAATAAGATTGATAATTTTCAAAGGAAAACCAAATTGAAAAAGGGTATCCCTAAGAAAATTCCAATCAACCTGATCATAAGCTTTCTCTAAGTCTAACTTCAACACTAGGTCCCCTTTTTTCTTCTTAGAGTGATGCATATAATGCAGAATCTCTTGAAGGATAATAGCATTCTCTTTAGTTCCCCTTCCAGGAATAAAGGCACTTTGAAGAGGCCCAACAATATCCTAAAGATAGGGACGAAGTCTTTGAACAATGACCTTAGTAATCAACTTATATATGACGTTGCACAGGCTAATAGGTCTAAGGTCCTTAAAACTGTTAGGAGAATCAATTTTAGGGATAAGAATAATCATGGTTTTAGTAACTTGTGAATCAAACGAGCCATGCTCGAAAGCATCCTGAACCAGCTTCCAAACATCATCCCCAACAATATGCCAATATTGCTTGAAGAAGAGAGCTTGGAAACCATCTGGTCCTGGTGCTTTCAAAGGCTTCATGGACATAAGAGCATTAAAAACCTCATTCTTACTCACAGGAAGACTCATTTTAGAGATGGCATCATTAGATAAATTAGCAGAATGAGTAGTGTTATAAGAAATAGAACCCGAATTGCTGTTGTTACAAAAAAGGGTCTTATAATACTTAATAGCTTCCAGCTGAAGAATAGTAGGATCGTCACATCTTTCCCCATTAGGAAGAGTAAGAGTATGGATTTTATTTCGTCTCCTTCTTATAACTGCTTGAGCATGGAAATAGGATGTATTTTTATCCCCAAGTCTAACATGATTCTCTCTAGCCTTCTGAAACCAGTGAAATTCTTCTTAATCAAGCAACTTGTTGTATTCTGATCTAAGATCATCTTGTAGATAATATAAAGCTGCTGAGTCAACTGTTTCAAACGCTCTTTGAATTCCTTGAATTCTTCTCTCCAGAGTTATTTTCCTGCGTCTTAAATGTCCAAAAACATTATGATTAAAGGATATAGAGTCATTTTTTACCTCCTCTAAAGATTGCATGACGTTTCTAGCACCTCGAGACCAAGCCTGAGAGACTATGTTCATGTAATCTTGATGACTAACCCAAGCAGCTTCAAACCTGAAAGGTTTGGATCCTGTTGTCCTTTGACCCCCAACATATCTTAAAAGGAGAGGGTTGTGATCTGAGTGCAAACGACAAAGATTTTCTGTAATAGCATTTTGAAAAGTCATTTGCCACTGGATATCACCTAAAGCCCTATCAAGCTTTCTCGAAATAATTTTATTGCCTTGACAGTTCCTTGTTCCCCACAGTATGAACAACAAGAAGATTACAGTGATCCATGACATCTGCAAAAGCTGCAACTATGGAAGAATTAAAATTACCACCAAACTGGTCTGAGGGAAAAAAGAATCTCATTGAAGTCACCAATAAGCAGCCAAGGCTTCTGAATAATATTGCTCAGGTTTTTTAGGTAAGTCCAAATATCATTTCTAACTGTAGGGATAGGGCTGGCATAAATACCTGTACAAATCCACTCAAAGGAAGATTTAGATATTAGTAAAGTAATAGTGTGAGCACTAGAGCCAAGAACAGTAATATTACAATTCAGATTAATGTTAGCTAAGGCCCAAAGACCACCAGAATGGCCATTGGCCTCAATAATAAAGATTGGGTGGAAACCACATCTTCTCCAGAAGGCCTCTGTCTTATTAAACTGGATGTGGGTTTCCATACAAAAAATCAAGGATGGGTTATGCTTAAGCATAAGACTCTTAAGGTGCCGTTGGCTAATCTTGTTACCTGCACCACGAACATTCCAAGACAAAATTGAGAAGTTATTAAATTCAGAATTCATATTTAACAATTTAGAAAAGGATAAAGGGATACAACTCTTGCAATCTATGGTTGTTATTGTGGGTTAGTCTCCACCACTATGTCATCATCTAGCTCATCATCGGATGTCTCATCCATATCTGAATTATCATTTCCATCAATAAAATTTGAATCTGGTGGTTCTGGCTCATGTAACAGTAATCCACCAGGCTGACCAATTTGTGACTTTGAAGCTTGAGAACCATTCTCTAAATTATTTTTTGCAGGTTCAGCTTTGTCTTCCACCAAAAGGTTGCTGACAGAAGATATCAACTTGTTAACGCTGCCCCTCTGCATAGTATGATTAGGTGCAGATTTTTTACAAGTATCTTGAGGAGCAGCCACGTCAGGTACTTTGATCAGATTAATATTTCCTGATTGGGTGGTATTTTTTCCTTTGCGTGCATTAGCCACTAATTGGGCTATGTCAACAGTTAAAGGTGCGATCTTGGGTCTCTTTTTTCTAACCCATTGCTTTTTGTTTCCTTCTTGAGCATGATTGGGCGTTGGCTGATTGAGATTGTCATTGATAGTTTCCTTTTCTGAATCATCCTTTAGCACGTTGTATTTATTTCTGATTGCATAATCCCTTCTCTGATTGCCCACATTATTTTGGATTTTCTTTCCATTAATAGGTGGACGTTTCTTGCGTGTAACCGTTAACCAATCCCCATGAATCTGCAAACCTGCATCATTAGTATTAATAGCAATTGAATTGTTACCTTGAATAGAATTCTGCCCGTTAGAATTAGGCACTGCCGGAGGAGCATCATCGTCCCTGGCTGTCGGAGGGGACGTTTGGCTCTACCTTGTCTGCTTGGTGCAGTCCCTAGTAACATGGCCATAACAGCCGCAATTAGAACATATGATGTGTAGACCTTCATACTCTATATTGTACCATTGATTCATGATTTTTATTTTCCCAACAACAGGTTGATTCAAATCGATTTCAACGCAAATTCTTGCAAATCTACCACGTTCAACCTATAGAGTATTCGTATCCACTCGAACTGGCCTTCCAATAGCAGAGGCCATAGCCATTAAGAAACTTTCATCATACCAGGCAAGATTCAATGATGGAATACATACCCAAACCATTGTTTTGTGAACTTTAGCCTGGGAAGAGACAAAGTCCGGGGACCAAGATGAAACAGCAAGATAATGATCGAATAACATCCATGGCCCTCCATCCTCCACCTTTTCCCTGTCCTCTCTATGATCAAACTTAACCATGTAAAAACCATTGTCTACATCCATTAATTCAAATCCACCTGAAACTTTCCACAATCTGGGTAGCCTGTCTTTCAAAGCATTATAACCCACCATTTTTCCTAAGAGCTTAATGACAAGAGCATCATGCCATAGTTGTCACAACTCAAGAAAAACCTTGTCATCAACATGAACAATAGGAAGGAGTCTGTTGCCATCTTCATAAGTGATCTTTACCAAATTCTGGGACAATAGATTTGTTTTGGGCCTTCGCATGGGTGAAACTTTATCCCCTAGAACCTTGTCACGGAATGACACCTTAGTGATGGACTTGTCCGGTGGCTTCTCTGGAGGATCCACCTTCCGAACAGCAGAGAACTCAAAGCTAGCCATAATCAGTAATATTCCCAGTGTTCTTATTGTCCGGTGGCTTCTTTAATTATACTTGCTTTGCTTATATAATAATTTTAGTTTGTTGAGAATATAATTGTTGATACGACATTATATTTGAAGAGATCAAATGTATTTAACTTCTCCATAAGTTAAAATTAGTCTTTGTAGACCACCTATTCCAAAAGCTCTCCCATTTAACTTCTTCAAAAGTAACTAATTTTAACTTTTGGAGAAGTTAAATGCATTTGACATCTTTGATTCATGTTAATTTTTTTACATAGAAGTACTTCTGCAGAAGTTCCACCCAAACATGCTCACAATAAAAGATTTATGTGTTTTAACTTTGTTCTAGATACTACCACATTTGACAAAAAAAAAAGATATATACTAGCTACCACATGTATTTCAAATTATATAGAAAACTAAATTATAAATATAAAAGTCATAAAAAAAATTCTTCTTTATGCAACTATTTACAAAGTTAGTTATCAATGAAACTTCCAACATGTATGTACATAGTAGATAAGTCTTTCTATATCTATCAAATTAAATTCTTTTTAATTGTCATTATATTAAGTAATATTCATTTAAACATAAAATAGTTAATTTAGGTAGTAGGTACGTTGTAAACACAAATCACTTCTTTTTTTTTTGTAAGAAAAAAATTTATTAAAATGAGTATAAGGGGTATTCCAATTTATTACAAAATCAATATTAAAAGTGCTCTCTTCACCGATACAAATACCAGAAAAACAAAAGGAACACCTAAACCAAATACCAATTCAACGAAAACTTTTAGGCACCCTATTAGCCAACACCTTACACGTACAGCAATAGGAAAACACAGAATACTTCAAAATCTCTTTCACATTATTTTTTTAGTCATAATGAAAAGTAATATTTTTTAAAAAATTATTAGAACCAATTAAGGTTAAAGGTTCCTCAATCATATTATCACTTTATCTTTGTTCAGGCCAATATTTCTTAATCATATTATCATTCTATGGACGCAACTCTTAGGTCTTAGCTAGTACTAATAAAAAAGAAAAATGAAATCAAAATAAATTAATTAAACAGATTGACTTTATAACTGGCAGTAATTGCATTCTATTATAAGTGGGCCTCTAGTCCTCTACACCTATAGACATATCAATATATTATTGCAATATATATTAATTAATACTTTAAAAAAATAATTTAGAAAAGAGAAGAAATAGCTTTGACAAAACCAATTGTTTGGAAAAAGAATTTGGTGAACTACTACTCCTTTGCCAGTCAAAAAAGAAATGAGCTAGCATTCGATCTTTTGTTCCATCAATAATATGACCATTAGCTTTCCTTATCAATGAACTAAATTAACATGCTTTGTGGGTGGGGGGCCTCCCCCTCCTCGTTAACTCGATTGGTTTCCTACTTTTCCATAATATGCTCCCCAATCTCCCCTTTTCCCTTACTCTTGACTCATAATTTGCTTCAATAAGGTGTGATTAATTTGCATGGCTACCCAACCAAACAGTTGATTTTTACATAATTGACCATTATCCTAATCCTATTTTCTGTTGAGCCAATCAAAGTGGAGGACAATTTGTGACAATTTCTGTTGATTTTGGTCTCTAAATTAAAATCATTTGGGTCCCTCATATTTCGGAATCACGTAACTTTAATATCCCTCCCCTTAACACTGTTAACTTTGACGCTGACGTGACAAACAAAATTTTGTGTTAGTTTGTCGTGTCAGTTTGTCGATCGAGTCAGTTTTTAGTGACCATGATGTGACAATTGAATTACACCTAAGCTCATCTAGTCAAATTTTATTCAAGGTTTTATTAAATTTAACTTCATATTTTTCATGAACGGGAAGACAACAAAACTAATTGGATGAGCTAAGGTGTAATTTAATTGTCATATCATGTTCATTGAATCTAACTGGACAAGCTGACATAGAAATTTGTTTCTCATGTCAACATCAAAAGTTAATGGTTTTAAGAGGAGGAACTAAAGTTACGTGATTTCAGAACACGAGATACTCAAACCAACGAAGGGACTAAAACCAAATTCAAGTCAAATTTCATGTACTAAAAATATATTTAACCCTAAAATAAATTACCGTAAACAAGTATTAAGTTATTAAAATAAACAAGATGCATTCTTGTATATGTACCGAATGCTTATAATTAAGGTTTCTTCTTATTCTTCCTTTTTTTATTTGTGAAAAAAAGAAAAACCCTAAACAACCATATATATTACCATCCACAAATGTTTGGTGGATGAATTATGAACAATTATATATGCACTTCTTTGAATACTCGATCACTTATCAGTGACAATTATTAAGCAAGTTAAGTAGCTAGATAGGTATAATGCATGCAAAGTATACTTCAACATTTTCCATTGTTTCCACATAGTTCCGAGCTATAGAGATCAAGATAATCCATACTGATAGATATGTTTGTAAGCATGGCGTGGACTCAAATCAACACACAAGTTAGTTTTCACAATTACATCTTATTTTTATTTTGTCCCTGTTCTGGGGTTATTAATTTTGCACTTATTAGATATGTCTATGTCTTTGAATGTTTGGTGCAAGTTCAGAATTATGAATTTAGATATTTATTTAATAGTTTTGATGTATTACGTACTCACCTTGTTATATTGGGCTTGTCGTCCAGCTTGGCTTTTATCTATTATCTATCTATTATCCTATAAGAAAATTGTTCACCCATGGACACGTGTCATCATCTAATCCATTTTCTATTTTTTTAAATTTTTATGTCTTTTCAATGCTGGATTGCTGATACACGATTTCTCTTTCTCATCTTTTCTTTTTGTTTTAAACACTAGCACTGGATTTTAATACGTTTCTTTTTTTAATTTTTTCTTTTTTATATCACACTTATATTTTTTATTTTGTTATTTAATTTTTGGGTTAAATATGTTTTTGGTCCCTACAAAATACCCGATTTTTACTTTTTGTCCCTCAAAAAAATTTCTTTAGTTTTGCATCCTCCCAAATTTTTTTTTTTTGCTCATAGTCCCTCTGGGCAGTTAGTGTGTGTTGTGGGCTGAGTTGGCACTCTCTCTTTCCTATTCAGCTTTCCTACGTGACCCATGAAAAATCCAACCTGTCATTAACATTTTTAACATGATAAGAGCAAAACAAAGGGGGCTGGAGCTCCATCTCGAAAGAGCTGTATTTTCTTCTTAATGACCACAATGACACTTTCAACCCAGTATGAACCACTTTAGACTGTAACGGTCCTCACAATTCCATCACCCACAAAAAACAAAGCAAGGAACAGAGAAATAAATAGAAATGAAAAACAGAGGAACAACAAAAGGAGGAGGCGACCACCATGGCCACAACTCTTCCAGCCAAAGCAACTTTCGCCGCACCACCGCCGCCCACCACGCGTCCAGCCGCTGTCCTGGTCGCACCACACCAGTCATCCCTTCCCTTTTCTTCATTTGTCACGCAGCTGCAGGGGTGTGCATGGATGATTGGATTAGACCCAACAAGGCCTAGAACAAGAACAAACAAATGATGAATTGAAACACCTCCAAATCACAACAACCGAGGCTCAGAGAATTTGACACCAAGGCGAGCTGCAAGGCCAGCAAGATCGTGTTCCACGTACTCAAAAACCAAATAAAGACTCGATGATATTCTTGAAGTAACTAAGCCCTCAAGCTTTAGAACATTTGGGTGATCATGCCTCCTCAAAACAAGAATCTCTTTGGCCATAAACTTCACACTTTCTACCTCCAAATTATCAAATCTAACTTTCTTCAAAGCCACTATCTTCCCAGTAACAAGGTCTCTAGCTTTATATAGCTGTCCCCGCGGCCTCTAGTCGTCGTTGCTGCTGTGAGATTTCCAGTCGCCATCTCCGCGCGGTTGTGCCTTCATCGTGTGCGGCCATAAGCGCAACCTTACTCCGCCCCTGTTACGAGCGATCACTGCCACGCGGCCTCATTGTTTCCCTCGTTGTGTCAGCCCCTGTGTAACCATGACTATAAGGCCACCTCCTTGGCTCTCTCTCTTCCCCAAATTGAGCTCTGCAAACACTAGAAAGAAAGTCTGGTTCTGCTCTTACCTTTTCTTATTTCCAATTCATGTCAAAAATGTCAAGGGGTACGGTTCCTAAAAGCAAAACCGGGAATAAGGAGGGAAACTAAGAATTTTTACCGGGAAAGATTATTGGATCTTAATCTAAGTTTTAATGTAATGATTGATTAATTAATTATAATTAAACCGTTAAAAATTTGTTAAAGACGAGTTGGATTTCTCATAGGCCACGTAGGATAGCTGAATAGGAAAAAGAGAGTGTCAACTTAGTACACAACACACGCTAACTGTTCAGAGGGACCATGGGCAAAAAAAAATATTTTGGGAGGATGCAAAACCAAAGAAATATTTTTGAGGGACCAAAAACAAAAGTCGAGTATTTTGTAGGGACCAAAAACATATTTAACCCTTAATTTTTTTCTCTCATTATTCATTCATATTTATCACTTCCATTACATAGAAACACATATTGAAATATATAATAAATATATTAATTTTTTATTTAATTTAAATTATTTTCAATATATAATTTATCTTTCTTTTTATTCATCAATATTTTCACTTATGATCTATTTTATCTATTCTATCTACCCATTTATGTTCTATCTTAAAAACGTTGTTATAATACACGTGTTACGTTTCTCAATTTAGTGTTTTAAAAATTTTTATTCTCATTTTAATAAAGTAATTTTTTTAATAACCACAATTTTGTCCACGGGAGGCGGTTCTCCTCCCATCGTCTTTTTTTTTCTTTTTTAATCACACTTTAATTTTCTTTTATTGTTTTTTACTCTTAATTTTCTTTATTATTATTACTATTATTATTAAAATAATTTCTCTTATTATTCATTGATGTTTATCTGTTTTATTACATGAAAACACATGTCATGTTTTTTCACATGCGTTTTTTATTTTATTTATTCCCAATCCAATAAAATAATTTTTTTATGATCCACGGGTATTCTCCACGGGAGACAGTCCCGCTCCTATCATTTTTTTCTTTTATTTTTTATCACACTTTCATTTTCTTTTTATTATTATTGTTGTTATTGTCGTCGTCGTCGTTGTTGTATTTTAATGTTTTTCTCATTGTTTGTTATTATTAATTTGTTTCATTAATTACAAAAGTGGTTTTTTAATGAACAACATGTACATGAGACAATTTTATTTTTACTCCTATTTTCCTTTTTTTTTCCTTTTTTCACACTTTAATTTTCTTTTTATTATTGTATATTAAAACAGTTTCCCTCATCATCCATTCACGATTACATTAAATGTTTTAATTTACATTAAAATTAAAGTGTCTTTTCCAGTATATAATTTATCTCGATTTCTAATTTATTCATTAATGTTTTCATTTATTATCTCTCTTATATATTCTCTTTATCTATGTACTCTTTATTTTAAAATTGTTTCCGCATTACATGTGTTACATCTTAATGAGTTTTTTAATTTTTTTTCTCATTTTAGTAAAGTTAAATTTTTAATAAACCATGATCTACGGGTATCCTCCACTGGAGACAATTTTTAAATCACACTTTATTTATGTTATTATTATTATATTAAAATAGTTTCTTTCATTAAAATAGTTCCTATTTATCACTCTCATTACATAGAAACATAAATTAAAAAATATAATAAATGTGTTAATTTAAATTAAATATAAAGTGTTTTTTCAATATATCATTTATCACTCTTTTTGTTTATTAATGTTTTCACTTATTATCTCTTTTATCTATTTTATCTATCCATTTACTTTTTTTTCTTAAAAATGTTCCTGTAATACACGCGTCACATTTTCTCACTTCAACTTTTTTTTTAATTTTTTTATTCTCATTTTAATAAAGTGCTTTTTTATGAACCACGGTTTTGTCTACGGGAGGCAGTTCTCCTCCTGTCGTCTTTTTTTTAATCACACTTTAATTTTCTTTTATTATTATTATATTAAAATGATTTGTTGTTTATTTGTTTTATTACATAAAAACACATGTTATGTTTTCTCACATGTATTTTTTTAGTTTATTTATTCTCAATTCAGTAAAGTGACTTTTTATGAACCAAGGTATTTTCCATGGGAGGCGGACCCGCTCCTATCATTTTTTTTCTTTCTTTTATTACTTTTTCACACTTTTATTTTCTTTTTATTATTATCATTATTAATACATTTTAAAGTGTTTTCTCATTATTTATTCTTATTAATTTGTTTCATTACAAAAGTGATTTTTTTAATGAACCACATGTATTTTCTATGGGAGACAGTTTTGTTCCTACTACTTTTTTTCCTTTTTTTCACATAAAAACATGTGTTTTTTCACTTGCGTTTTTTAATTTCTTTATTCTCACTTCAGTAAAGTTATTTTTATGAACCACATGTATTCTCCACGGGAGGCGTACATGCTTCTGCCATTTTTTTCTTTTTTTTTTACATTTTCATTTTATTTTCTTCTTATTATTGTTATATTAAAATATTTCCCCTCATTATTCATTCTAATTGATTTGTTTCATTACAACAGTGGGTTTTTTAATTTAACGAAGCACAAATATCTTCCACGGGGACAATCTTGCTCCTACCATTTTGTTTCCTTTTTTCACACTTTAATTCTTAAATATCAATATATTTTAAATTTATAATTATGTTAATGATGTATTGGTTACTATTTTTTTTCTATAAACATAATAACAATTTGTTCTTCACATTCCACTAATTAATATATATGATTATATCATAAGTTAATTTTATTATAAAAATTAATAATATATGTAAAAACGAACATCACTAGCAACCTAGCGTTACCCGTGCGAATGCACGGGTACTGTGCTAGTTTTTTTTAAATTAGTACCTTAGATATCATTAAGTTGAAAAGGTAAAAACTGACAATTGATTAAATTTGCATCCTTAAATAAATAAATAATATATCGGGCAATTGACATTTAATTTGATTAGATTTGGCAGATTTAGTTAACGTGAACCAGGTGCACCGACCTTTTCTATTTTGATTTTTTTTAAATTAAAATGATAAATTAGTTAAATTTAATTAATATTTTATATAATATTTTATTTACTGTTATAAATATTATATAACTCCCTTAATTTAAAAATAAAAGTTTTACCCTTCTTTTCTTTTCTTTTCCTCTAAAACCTATAATACGAACACAATCTTAGGATTAGGACATGCAATGAGAAAAAGATTAATAATAATTTGATATTTGTTGTTGATACCGGAGAGCACATCAGAATGAAAAATGGCCCAAAAAGATTGTCCCTAATTGTGAGAACAAAATAACAATGCCAATATCATTACTAATTGTTGGGTAAGAACAAACAATTGAAAGCTTAAGAAAAATAAGAAGAATCAAAGAACACAAAGAAAGAAAGAATATGCAAGAGAAAAAATAAACACTTCTCTTATTTCAGACAATCAGCTTCAGAAGGTTCAACAACCTTCAGCAGGTTACTTCAGTAAGCACTTCAACAAGTTCACTATAATCGTTCTCACTTCTATTCACTACTTTCCCTATACAGCAAGATACTATATATAGGCAGTATTGGAGAGCAACGACTAACAACCTAACTGGAATAACTAACTCATTCCTAAGTCATAACTAACAATTCTCCACCTTGACTTTGGAATGACAGCATTCAGATGAAGCCCACCAAGTTTAAGCATTTCTCAAACTTGCATCTTGGTAGTGTTTTGGTCAACATATCAGCAGGATTATCTTTAGAGGCAATCTTCGCAATCCTCACTGCCCTTGTTTCAACCACTTCTCTGATAAAGTGAAACTTCACATCAATGTGCTTGGTCCTTTCATGGTACATCTGATGATTGGCCAAGTGAATAGCACTCTGACTATCACAATGAATCTGAACACACTCCTATTCAATTCCCAACTCATTCGGCATGCCTTTCAACCATAGACCTTCCTTCACTCCTTCAGACAACGCAATATACTCAACCTCTGTTGTAGACAATGCTACCACTGATTGAAGGTTTGCCTTCCAACTCACTGCAGTTCCAAATAGGGTAAACACATACCCTGATAAGGATTTTCATGTATCCACACACCCTGCATAGTCTGCATCAACGAACCCTTCAATTGCAGCTCCACCTTCTGAAAGGTACTTTTTCTTCTGATATAGCAACCCTGAATCCAGAGTTCCATTCAGGTACCTGAGAACCCACTTCAGTGACTCCCAATGTTCTTGTCATGGGTCTCCGATGAACCTGCTGACAACACTCACAACATGAGTCAAGTCTGGTCTAGAACAGACCATCCCATACATGATGTTTCCAACTCCACTAGCATGGGGAATAACATTCATCTTCCTCCTTTCATCTTCTGAATCAGGAGCTTGACTCCTTGAGAGCTTCATGTGGTGTCCCAAGGGTGTGGCCACAGGTTTAGATTGATGCATCCTAAACCTCTCCACAACCTTCTTCAGATAGACCTGCTAAGTTAGTTGCAGAACACCCTTTGACTCATCTCTTACTATATCAATGCCAAGTATGCGTTTGGCCACCCCAAGATCCTTCATCTCAAATTATGAATTTATCCGTGTCTTGAGCTGATTGATCATGTGCTTGTTACGGCTAGCCACCAGGATATCATCTACATACAAGAGTAGGTACAAAATGTCTTGTTCTTCTCTTAAAGTGTAGACACGGCTGTCATAACTACACCTACTGAAGTCCATCCTCCTCAGAAAATCATCAAACTTCTTACACCACTGCCTTACGCTTTGTTTCAGACCATACAATGATTTTTGAAGTAGACACACTCTCTGATCCACAACAAACCCCTCTGGTTGCTCCATGTATATGGTTTCATCCAGATCTCCGTGCAGGAAGGCAGTCTTGACATGCAATTGCTCCAGGTGCAAATCAAATTGGTTTACAATTGACATCAAAATCTTGATGGAACAATGCTTTACAACTGGTGAGAATATCTCATTATAATCCACACCCTCAACCTGTGTAAATCCCTTAGCTACAAACCTTGCCTTGAACCTCGCTTTCTCAACACCAGGGATCTCATCTTTCTTCTTAAAGACCCATTTGCATCTGATTACCTTCTGTGCCTCAGGTAAGTCTACAAGTCTCCATGTGTTGTTCTTCTTCAGCGAATCAAGTTCCTCCTTCATGGCACGTTGCCATTGCTGCCTCTCTGAACTCTCTTGTGCCTCTCTGAAGTTTCTTGGTTCATCTGAACCATGTATCTCTTCAGCCATACTAAGAGCATAACAAATAAGGTCAGCATGTCCAAACCTTTTGGTAGGTTTTGGAACCCTCCTTTCTCTATCACGAACTAGCTGATAGTCATTCTCAACGTGTTCTGACCTTCTGAAGTCTTCTGACCTTCTAAAGTCTGAACCTGCTGAAGTATCATCTGAAGTATTCATATGATCCTCTCTGAGACTGCTTGTAGATGCCTCTACCTTAATGTGAGCTTTCTCCCTCCCATTTTCAAAGTCTCCACCAAGCATTCTCATTCTCGTTTCATCAAATGTTACATCCCTGCTGATAATAAGCTTTGAAGGTTTAGGTTCTAACCTCCATAGCCTACATCCCTTGACTCCTTCAACATATCCAAGGAAGATACACTTCTCAGCCCGTGCCTCCAGCTTATCCTGCTTGACATGTGCATATGCCAAAACCCCAAACACCGTCAGATTAGAGTAATCAGATGGTTTTCCACTCCAAACTTCCATGGATGTCTTGTACCCTAGAGCAGATGAAGGACACCTGTTAATCAGATACACAACAGTGTTTACATCTTCTCCCTAGAAGATCTTAGGCATCCCTGCTCCCAAGAGCATGCATTTGACTCTCTCCAGAAGGGTCCTGTTCATCCTTTCAGCAAGTCCATTTTGTTAGGGGTGTTCACATCGAATCCAATCCAATGTAAACCGCAAAAACCGAACCGAAAAACTGAAAACGAATCAAACCGAAATCCAAAAAACTGCAAACCGCAAACCGCAAAAAATAAATTTTTTTATTGGATTGGATTGGTTTTCGGATCCTATGTTGAAAACCGATCCAATCCAATCCAAACCGAACTTATACATACATGTATTATTACTTATAAAATAATCATATATTTATACCTGTATACATATATATTTATAAAAATACTTATACTAATATATTTTTTATGATTTTATTATCTAATATCATGTTAATATTTCTATAAATATATCAATATAAAACTAGTTTTAAATTAATTTTTATGTCTCATGTCATTCTTTTTATATAATTTTATAATAATTTAAATAAATATAAGTTTCAATAAAAAATGATTACTATTACTTCGTTATTTTATCAAATATTTATTGTCGCTTTAAAAAACCGAAAATCGATCCAATCCAATCCAACTTAAATTGGATCAGATTGGATCGGATTTGAAAAATATATCAAAACCGATCGGATGATGAAATGATAAAACCGCAATGATCAGATCGGATGATTTTTTGCCTCAAATTAAATCGATCCAAATCGAACCGCGAACACCCCTACATTTTGTTGAGGAGTCCCTGCTACAGTTTTATGCCTTTTGATTCCCTGGTTCCTGCAAAAACTGTTAAATTCATCTGAAACAAATTCCATCCCATTGTCTATTCTCAGTACCTTCAGCTTGGTCCCCTGCTGATTTGCAATATGAGTATACCACTCTCTGAACTTCTGAAAAGTCTCTGACTTGTTCCTCAGAATGTAAGTCCATACCCTCCTTGAGAAGTCACCAATAATGCTCAGAAAATAAGACCCTCCACCATGTGTCTGAGTCCTAGATGGACCCCATAGATCTGCATGTGCATATTCAAAAGGTCTGTTAGAAGTGTGTTTACCTGTCCCAAACTGCACTCTATGAGATTTACCCAAAACACACTGCTCACAAAAATCCAGCTCCTGAAGCTTATCACCCATCAACAGTTGTTGTTTCTCCAACTCCACCAAGCCTCTCTCACTAACATGTCCCAAACGCAGGTGCCATAGTTTAGTCTTGCCTACCATTGACTGACTTGCAACTGATGCATGTGCAATGACAATTGATCCTTCTAGAATGTACAACCCATTACTTCTTCGTCCCTTAGCAACTATGGATGCTCCATTGGACACCTTCATCATTCCACCCTCCACCTTGGTGGAATACCCCATGACATCAAACATGCTAATGGACATAAGGTTCCTTTTGAGCTCTGGAACATACCTCACATCTTGCAGTACCACCTCTCTGTTATCAAACATCATCAGTCTGATTGCCCCAATGCCCTGCACCTTGCAAGCTTTGTTGTTCCCAAGAAGTACAGGCCCATACTCCTTCAATTCTAAGGTCTCAAAGTAATCTTTCACAGGGCACATGTGATAGGTACACCCTGAATCCATAACCCAACTCTTCAGAGAGTCTTCAGACGAAGCAACCAGAACCCCTGTAGATTCATATCCTTCAGAAGCCTCTGCAACATCTGCAGTTTCCTATATCCTAGGCTCCTAAGCATCTTTCTCAGGACAATGCTTCTTGATATGACCCATCTTCTGACAATTGTAACATTTGATCTGCTTCTTGCCTTCAGACTTTGCCTTCTTTCCTTTACCCCTTGTTTTCTTTCCCTTACCCTTCACAGTTGTCAGCCCAGAATATACCTCCTCTGCTCCCTTCAAATCTTGAATCTTCTGTAACTCTTTGGTTCGAATTGAGGTAACGACCTCCTCCAGAGTAATCATCTGATCTTTCCCGTACAACAATGCATCTCTAAAATGCTCAAAGGTCTTAGGTAAAGAATTGAGGGGAATGACGGCCTTGTCCTCATCTTCGAGCTTCACACCAATGTTTTCAAGGTCATCAACAATCTTGTTAAAGACTGCCAATTGCTCTTCAATCGTTCTTGATTCCACCATCTTGAACGAGTAAAGTTGTTGCTTCAAACAAAGTCTATGGGCCAAAGACTTTGTCATGTACAAAGATTCCAGCTTCGTCCACATACCTGCAGCTGTTTTCTCCTTTGCCACCTCTCTGAGTGCCTTATCACCAAGACACAGAACGATTGCACTCCTTACCTTGTCAACCATATTCTTTTTCTCTGCCTGCTTCAAAGATGATGACATGTGCATCTCCCCTTCAACGCTTCTTCACATCCTTGTTGTATCAAGATAGCCTGCATCTTGATCTTCCACAACCCGAAGTCATTGGCTTCAGAGAACTTCTCAATATCAAACTTCATTGCCATTCTTGATTATCTTTTCCTTTCAAGTTCCCCACAGACGGCGCCACTTGTTGGGTAAGAACAAGCAATTGAAAGCTTAAGAAAAATAAGAAGAATCAAAGAACACGAAGAAAGAGAAAGAATATGCAAGAGAAAAAACAAACACTTCTCATATTTCACACAATCAGCTTCAGAAGGTTCAACCACCTTCAACAAGTTACTTCAGTAAGCACTTCAGCAAGTTCATTGTAATCGTTCTCACTTCTATTCACTACTTTCCCTATACAGCAAGGTACTATATATAGGCATTATTGGAGAGCAACGACTAACAACCTAACTGAAATAACTAACTCATTCCTAAGTCATAACTAACACTAATAACAATGACAAAATGCGCAGAAAATTAAATCAAAGACACAATAATGTTTAACGTTGAAAACACCCCTCAATGTGAGCGAATAAAAATTACGGGACCAATCAAGTCTAGATAATTTTCCACTATGTAAGGGATAGAGAAACAACAGCATAACTTATATATTAGTTCACTTTTAAACCAAGAGCTACATCCAATTTTTGGCACACCACCAAGTGTCCCACTAACTTTCATAAAGTTACATGTATCGACTCCACCTCCTCATGTTATATAATCACCAAGTATCTGACTTCTCCTCCTCATACTAACATACAAATGAAATAAATGAAGTTTACAAGAGCTTAACTCTCTTAAAATCTACCGAGTGAGCTAAGGATTGGAAATTTAATACAACAAAAAACACTAAAAAATATTTTCTAATAGTTGTACAAGTTGTGTATAGGATATACCATAAATGAACTTAGAGAAATAAATTGAGTTTTCATGGGATAAATGACTTTGAGTACAAACGGAATGGTAATGGTTGATCTGTGTAGGGTACTATAGTGTCCGTCCTCATACTCACGTTTTAAAAAAAAAGCCCGTACCCGAGGTCGTGCTCGCGTGGACAACAATTTTAATGTCCGTCCTCGTACCCGCGTGCTGGACATCTATATACTCATACCCGAGCCCGTTACCCTCAATTTAGTGAAGTAAAAAAAATAACTAATTAAAAATATTAATTAAATAAAATTATAGCTCAATTGAAAAATTAATCACTCCAAAATCATCCCAACATAATTAATTAATATTAATGACACAAAATTTAATTAAATCGAAACACAATACATTAATATTTTAAAACACAACACATGATCTAATGTTCAAATGTTTATTAAATAGTACAATGTACTTTCACATCACACTATTTTAATTTATAAACTTGGATATCATGTGTAAGCATTCTCCAAGATTTACAAAAAAAATATTATTAACACTAATTAGTCATATATTATAAAGTAAAAAAACACAAATAGGTAGTTTTAAAAATATATTTTTAATATGTAATATATGATATATATCAATTTTACAAGTATGTATAAATATATTAGATATTTTAATAAAATTAATATATAATTATATGGTATTATCAATTGAATAATTTAATATGTGTGCGTGTGTGAGTTCGGGTATGGGGCAGACTAGGCATCATAGTTCCCGTGCTCGCGCCCGTCCCCATGAAAAAATGCGGGCTATTACCCGTACCCGAGTCTATACCCGTTTAGCGGGTTTTTACCCTGCCCATTGCAATAATTTTTTGCGGGTACCCATAGGGCTTTTGCTCAATTGTTATCCCTACATATTTTAATCTTCAGAAGGTTTCAAACGCCTGTTAGACACAAGTGTTGATTTAATTCGAACATTCGGGCTTTGCGTTTAAAGCAATAATTCGTTGCGTTATGCTTTTCACCTCCGTTTTCAGTTTTCTGATGGTGTGTATAATGGTTCTGCTAAAAAGTTGGCACTTACAGTCAGTAGTCTTTTTAGAGTGGTTAACTCTAGTGCTTCTTTATTGGTCTTCGGTTCCTTTAGTGGATACTTAATTCTTCGAGGGTATAAATGATATTAGAGGCTTGCATAGGAGAAGTGTCAACCTTGAGCTTTTACATCAAGTTTCACTTAGGGGGCGTTTGGAAAATCTTATTTGAGCTTATCTTATGACATAAGCACTTATGTAAAAGTTTGGATAAACTTATGAAAAGAGCCCATGACCTTCTCATTATAAGCATTTTTAGCTTAATTCAAAAGGCTTGTGCAGAAGTTAAGTGCCTCGTCCCTCCTTTAATTTGCACCAATTCCCTTAAGAGCTTATGGCATAAGCTCTTATGTGATAACCACTTATTAAATAAGATCTTAATTAAGTTGTTTTGCCAAATTCACCCTTAGGCTTTTAGGGTGACGCCCTTTGGATTTGTTTTCATATTGAACTCTGTTACATTCCCATTAGATGATATTTAGCATAGTTTAATAGACGCAGGGCTAAGTCGTGTCATACTATCCCCAGTTTCGTACCGACTCAGTTTTCATTATGAAGAATTTTAAGTTCTGACTTCCATTCTTAATTTCAAATACATCGAGATAACGAGTTAAGTTGTAATCATTAAAAATGAAACTTTTGTTTTACATGAAAACTCCTTTAGAAAGTGTTACTAATTTCCATTGAGACTTAAAACTTGTTACATAAGCAAGTGTGTGGCTACATTCGCCAATGGGTTGATTGTAACGTCCTAATTTCTTGATTCATGAATAATGCCCGTTGGAGACACTATTCTCAATTTTGTGAAATTATTTCGTGCCATTACCGATAACTTTCTTAACATAGTATAACATTTATACAACGATTTTCTCATCAAGGGATACAAGATAATATCTAGGGGTAGGGAATCTACTCTACAACTTCAATCCTTCCTTCAAGCTTCCAGCCAAACCATCTTGCATAACTAAAATGTATTCCCACAACGTGGGGTGAGACTACGGTCTAGTGAGCAAAGCATGCAACAAGCAGTGTGGGGGAGACAGGCATATGCAATGCAACACCCAGCACAATTCAATAAGTCATACATAACTATTCTAATCACTTTGCATCATCACCTCATGTTTAACCCAATTGGAATATCATATAAATTTAGCTTGACACTCAGTAACTTGTCATGATAAGAAACTTAAACATGAAAGCACATAATCGGCCTAACCCAGCCGACGGGTCTGCATTACCCAGCCGACGGGGCCTTTTCACTTAATTAAGGGAGGCTAGGCCCTGAGCTCAGCTTACCAGGGTACTAATAATCGCCCCCGATTAAGCTGAAGTTTCGTTTTCTCATTATCCAGGGCCAAAGCATTATTTTCATTCCCCATGGCAACACTGATGACCTGATTCCCTTAGCTAAACTATGGCGCGTACGCCCTCAACGGAGCTGTGGCGCATACGCCCTAATTTGAACTATGGCGCATATGCCCTTCTCTGAATTGTAGCGCATACGCCCTCATCTGAACTGTGGCGTATACGCCCTCAATACAATGGTTAGAGCTCTTCATAAAATAGTAATTAGTTATAAAAATATTTTCTTTCCTCTAGGTCTCACATTCATGTAACATTAGTTAGAAAACCCCCATTTCCATCCCAATGGACAAACCCTAGGGGTTTGGCCTCCCAAAACGTTTTCAAATATCAGTTTCTAAAAAAAACCCTAACTTAATCCGCATACCATAGCTACAAACAAAATCAATCGCAAAACATTCACATACATGCTTCAGAAAGGGAAGACAAGAAGTAGGGTTCATAAGGGAGGGCATACATAAGATGAGGTGAAAGTGTGTGAGCTTTACTCACCTCTAATGGAGCACAAATGGAGAAGAGGATGGAGGGGAAGGTGAATCCAAGCTCCAAGGAGTGATGGGGAAGGATCCAAGCTAGCTTTGCTCCTCTTTCTCTCACTTTCTCTCTCTTAAAACCCTAGGGAAAACAAGAAAAATGAAGAAGAGGTGGATCTGCGCGTTTAAAAAGACAGAGGCGCGCACGCCTTAGTGCGCTTGAGCACGCTCCACACAAGGACGCTGCTGAGACGCGCGCGCTTGAGCGCGCCTTAGTGCGCTCAAGCGCGCTCTGAACAAAGGCACACTCCTGACGCTGCTAAGTCGCACGCTTGAGCGCCCTTTAGTTAGAAACTCCTCCTTTGCTGCAAAGATGGGCACTTAAGCGCGTCTGAACGCGCTTGAGCACGCTTAAGTCAGAGACTCCCCTAAAAACTTGATTTTTACCCCTCTTTGATTCTAACTCAATTCCCTTCCACTCAAACCTAATTCCTCTCCCTAAAACCTTCTTCTAGCTTAACTTTTCTCATCCGAATCTCTCCCACATCTCATACCACTTCCAACTCTCTGTTTCTTGGCCGGAACCACAACCTAAGGTTGCTACTATAGTTTCTTGGCCCTAATTTTGGGATGTTACATTGATGATAACGTACTAAACCACATTTCTAGGAAGACGCATGCCAGGATCTTGTGAGATCAGCTTGAACAATTTTATACAAAGAAAATAGGGAATATTAAGATCTTTATGGTCAAGCAGGTGTTGGCCTTTAAATATCAAAATGGGACTTCACTTGCAAATCACACTTTAATGCTTTCCAGGGAGTCATGAATATGCTTTTCTGCTATGGGTATTAAATTTGATGAAGAAATTTAGGGGTTATTTCTACTTGGTTCTTCATTGCTAGAGTTGTGAAAGACATTCATAACCTCTTTATCAAATCCTTCTCCTAATGGTGTGTTGTAAATGGATTTTGTCAAGACCAATATTTTGAATGAAGAGATGAGAAGAAAATCACATGGCTCCTCTTCAAAGTCAAAAGTCTACCTTACTAAGTCAAAGAGGAGAAGCAAGAGCTTGGGTTCAAATAACAGAGACTAGAGTAGAAGTAAATCTAGAAATAAATACAAGAATATTAAGTATCACTATTGAGGTAAAAAGGGGCATATTAAGAAATTCTACAAAGTGATAAAAGGGGAGAATGAGGACAAAGATAAAAGGAAAAATAAGACAACGTTGCATCTGATGGATTCTTGTTAAAGATTTTGACAATATCAATGTTTCTAACAATACATCTAATAGGGTAATTGATAATGGTGCTTCAATACATGTTACATCCACGAGAGACGTTTTTAGTCCTTTTAGTCTTGGTGGTGAAGTGAGGTTAGCTCTTGAAGGTGTATTAAAGTGTGTTTGTACTGGAGAGGATAGTTTGGAGATTTCCAATGCACCAAACTTACTCTCAGGTGTGTGAAACAAAAGGATTTGAAAACCGGACTGGCCAGTTCGACTGGTCCGACCGTGAATCAGCCTGGTAACTGATCTATTAACCCCTAAAAACTTATGCTCTTAAGAACCGGTGAAAATTGGTAAAAAAAAAACGAGTACAGAAAACCGGTCAAATCGATCCTTTTCGAAAATTTTCAATTTTTTAATTTTTTATTCAATCTAAAATATTTTAAAATAAATAAATACTTATGTTTAAAAATTACACATAAATATCTATTATTTTATCAATTATTATTAATTTTTTTGTCCTATAAGACTTATAATAAGGTTATTTATATAATTTACAACTTTATGTATCTTAATTTCTTATAATTTTATGTTATTTTATTATTTAAAAATTATATAATTTTTAAAATATATATTTAATTTTTATCGGTTCGAACACGGTTGAACCATTGAACCGTGAACCAGTGGCTTCACCGGTCAGGTTTTTAAAACATGGTGAAACATGTTCTAAAAATTTAGTTGAATTTGGTTTCGGTGGCCAATCTTTGTGATGAAAGCAATGACAACTTGTTCTCACAAGATGGACGGAAGCTCATCAAAAGCTTTATGGTTGTCACTCGAGGTACAAAGTACTCTACGCTTTACTTGGTACAAGAAAAAGTTAACAGAGATGTTGTTCATGCAGTAGAGGCTACTGAAGGAGTTGAGTTATGGCATCAAAGATTATGTCACATGAGTGAGAAAGTATTGATAGATTTAGCCATAAGAAATGCGTTACCTAGCATGAAGAATCCTCACTTACAAAAAGTGTTCTCATTATTTTACTGGGAAGAAAAATACTCTTTTTTAAAAGTCATTCATTTACTAGGAAGTAAAAAATTCTTGATTTGGCGCATTTTGATATTTGTGGTTCTATGCGTTAGGACAATTAGGGAGAGTTCATATTTTGTGATATTTATTGATGGTCACTCAAGGAAGACTTGGATGTATACATTGAAGAGCACACATGTTGTTTTGAGTGTGTTCAAGCAATTTCAAGCCTTAGTTGAGAGGGAGTCTAGGAAGAAGATGAAACACATATGCATAGACAATGGAGATAAATACTTGGGAGCATTTGATGCATATTATTGAGAAAATGGAATCAGGAATAAGAAGAATCCTCATAAGACCCCTCACTTGAATGGTGTAGCAAAAAGGATTAATAGAACACTAGTTGAAAAAGTTATATGTTTGCTTCCATAGGCAAAGCTTCCTAAATCATTTTAGGGTGAAGCATTGAGTATTGTTGTTCAAGTCTTAAATCTTTCACCATGTGTTCCTTTAGGATTTGAAGTTCTCGAGAAGATTTGGTTAGGTAAAAATATTTCTTATGATCACATGCGTGTCACTGGATGTAAATTCAGCCTTTGTGCTTGTCCCAAAGATGAAAGGTCTAAGGTAGATATGAAGACCATATAGTGTATGTTCGGTTGTTATGGTTTGGATGAGTTTGTGTACAAGTTTTGTGATCCTTTTGGTCAGAAACTCATTAGAAGTTGTGTCTTGTGATGCTTTGTTTATTGAAGACTAAAGGTTCAAAGACATTGGCAATGAAAAAATTTCAATGTCCAGTGACAATGGTGGTTAAGTGGATTTTGATCTATTACTATCTCTTGTACGCAGAGAGGAACCATAAAGAGTTTAGGCTAATAATCAGCTACATGGAGATGTTTTTTTATAACATTGGCCAATATGATAACTGTGAGAATCTTCATGAAGAACAATTGCAATAACAGACAGATTCTGTTACATTGAAAAGATCCAACAGAGATAGGTTACTTTCATTTTGTTATGCGCTCTAGTACCAACAATGCGCCCTTGCTACCCGGGTTATGTCACGTTGCTTTGTGTAGCTAAGGAAAAAAATGATCATAATAAAATAAAAAGGGTAAAATATGTTTTTCGTCCCTATAGTTTGGGTCAACTTTGGTCTTCGTCCCTATATTTTATTTCCTTTATTTTTTATCCCTGAACTTTATAAACCCCCTAACTTTGGTCCTTACCTTTAGTGTGCTCTGTTAAGTTGCTGACGTGGCTAACAGAAGTTCCTGGTCGGTTGGCCCTCCTGGTCGGCCGACTTATCAGGAAGGCTAGCCGACCAAGAAGGTCGGCCGACCTAGGAGGAAAGGAGGCATAGGTCGGAGAGAGTAGAGACAAAGATCACATTCTCACCGAGATCAAGGAGCAAAAACAAAGAAAAATATTGAGGCTCTTCAACATAATGTTATAGTTAAGCAGTTCAGGATATATCTACTTATCAGCCTTATGTCCTACCATTCATAGCTCGACTATTGGACACCCGGATTCCATAAATGTTTCAGAAGATGGCAGTATCTATTCCCCCATACATAGGGGAGACCGATTCGGGTAGGCATTTGGACGTTTTCATGAACGAGATGTTGTTCTACCAAGCTAATGAAGATTTTCAATGCAAGATATTCCCTCGATCTCTTCACGGAGAAGCTTTGACCTAGTTCAAATCCATGCAGCCAAACTCTATTGATGGTTGGGAGGATTTAGCTTTGGCGTTTTCTAAGTTTTCTTAGGACGGGGAAGTTTCGAGGGATTCCCAAATTCTAAATAAGGTGAAACAAGGGGAGAAGGAGTCCTTTAGATCATACTTGTCCAGATTCTATAAGGAAGTTGCACTTACTCCGAACCTGTTGCAGTTGGACATTGCCCAGTCCAACCTAGAACCAAATGATCCACTCGCTACAGAGTTAGCAAAGAATAAGGTTAATAGTATGGCCAAGTTCAAAAGCAAGACTGCACAGTTTGTTCAACATGAGATGCATTTAGAAGAATCCAACCTGGCCAAACAGGTCGAGAAGGGTAAAGAGAAGGTAGAAAGAGAATCGAAGGAGAAAGATCACAAGAAACATAAAAAGAAGTTGAAGGGAAAGTGTGAAACTTATTGCCCATTGAATTTACAACCTTCCTGGATATTCAAGGAGATGTATAATACAAAGTTCTCTCAAGTGAAGCGACCTTATCCAATGAAGAAGTATTAGAACACTGCCAAAAATAAATATTGTGCCTTACATGAAAGGCATGGTCATGACACAGATAAGTGCATTCAACTCAAAGATTCCATTGAGCAATTTGTGTGAGCAGGTAGGCTAGGCCGATACTTAAACAGAACTAGGGATGACAAAAGTGAGAATAAGAAAAAACATAGTGATCATTCTCCTAGTCCTGATGATAAAGGCTCTCGGAGACGGCAAAATCAACATCTCCTCGTAAGGAGAGGGCCCACCATGTAGATAGGAGGGAAAGATCACTTGCCTCAAGTAAAGGTCCAAATGAGGAGACTCCTCAGATTCAGATTAATACCATTAAAGGATGCTTTGCTGGAGGCGATCCTACATCCAATGCTAGAAAAAGTATTTGGAGGACATTATGTCTGACGGTAACTTTTAGTGATGATGATTTTAGAGACATCAGACGAGATCATGACGATCTGATGGTGATCCAAGCAATAATAAGTAATTCTGATGTTGGGAAAGTCTTAATTAATTAAGGTAGTTTCACTTATGTTATGTATGATGATTGTTTCCAGTTGATGAATTACAAAACAACAGATTTACTTTCCTATAATGGGGACGTGGTCGGATTTGCTGGAGAGAGAATTTAGCCTCGAGGATATGTGTCGACCCGAATAATCATATCCAGAGAAGGGTGAGAAAATTATAAATACCAAATTTTTGGTAATTCCTTGCATTACATCGTACAATGTAATTCTCAGTCGATCCACTTTGAATGTGCTTGAGGTGATTGTATCCACGGTGCATCTAGTGATGAATTTCCCAAGTAGAGAAGGTCAGATAGTCTCAGTTCGAGGAAATCCGAAGGAAGCTAAAATCTACTACAATGCAAGTCTCAGAAATATGGATGATTTATTGGATATAACACCTACAAAAAAATGGAGGGCAAATTATATACCATCTTCGAGCAAGGAGGTATTACTAATGGATTTAAATTCGAGGATAGATTTTGAAGATTCTAACTTGAACCCAGATCGACATTAGCTTGTTGGGGAGTCTGAAGTGTTTCAAATAGGAGATAAATCGGACAAGACAACAAAGGAGCAAAGCTAGATTTGAAGGTAAAGGGTAAGTTGAAACAATTACTGCTAAAGAACAAAGACATGTTTACATGGAGTACTGTTGATATTTCAATGATTGATCCGAATTTCTGCTGTCATAAACTGGCAGTAGATCTTCAGGTCAAACAAGTTGCACAAAATAAGAGGAGAATGGGCCCGGAGAGGCAGCAGGTGATTGTTGAACAAACAGATGAGCTGTTGAAGACCAAATTCATATGAGAGGCCCAATATGCTACATGGTTGGCTAATGTGGTGCTCGTAAAGAAATCAAGTGGAAAATGGAGGATGTGTGTGGACTTCACCGACCTCAACAAAGCTTGTCCAAAAGATCCTCTTCCTCTTCTCAACATTGACAGGTTAGTAGATGAATCTTTAGGCTATCAATTCCTCTCATTCATGGATGTTTGTTCTGGTTATAACCAAATTTCCATGTATTCCGAGGATGAGGAGAAAATGACCTTCATCACTGATAAGAGCACATATTGCTATACTATGATTCCCTTTGAATTGAAGAATACCAGAGCCACTTATCAAAGGATGATGATAAAAGCGGTTAAAGAGCTTATTGGAGATGTGGTGGAGGTATAAGTAGATGAAATCATTGCAAAAACATCCCGAGATGGAAATCCCGTGGCCGACCTTGAAAAAGTCTTTAATAGGTTGTGTGAGCACAACATGCGCCTTAACCTATTGAAGTACACATTTGGCGTCCCATCCGGGCATTTTCTTGGATTTCTCCTTGCCAATTGAGGAATTGAGGCCAGTCCAGACAAGTTCAAAGAAATATTGGAAATGCTACTTCTGAAGAGCGTGAAAAAAGTACAACTGACGGGGAGGATAGTAGCCCTTACCCAATTTCTTGCAAAATCGGCGCATAATTCTTTACCTTTGTACTAGTTATTACGCAAAGGTAAAGACATTGAATGGTCCAACTAGTGTGAGGTGACCTTTAAAGACTTGAAAAAAGGCATTGACTTCCCCTCCTATTCTTATCCGACTCGATTATGGGGATCATTTAGGCTTTTACCTAGCAGTAGGAGATGAAGTTGTAAGTGAGGTTCTCATTAATGAGATCAATGAGTATCAAAGGCCAATCTATTTTGTGAGAAAGGCATTTCAAGGGCCTCAGACCCGATATTCAAAATTATAGAAAGCAACTTTGATTGTTGTTTTTACAGCTCAGAGACTGAGGCAACACTTCCAGGTCAGAGCTATCCTTTCTAAACCTGACTTGGCCGGAAGGATGATTTCAAGGTCAGAGAAATTGTCAGAATATGATATCCATTATTAACCTAGGAAAGATCTCAAATCCTTAGTCTTAGTTGATTTTATAATAGAAATGACTGGTGCGTTTGAGCATCCCCCATCAACATCTTGGACTGTGCATGTAGATGGTTCTTCCAACACTCCAAGTATGAGGCATGCCCAGTCGGGTTGAAGACAACTAAGGATCTTGGTGCCATAGTTGTAACTATGCAGTAATTCCCAATTTCTCATATCCCAAGTTAAAGGTGAATATCAAGCAAAGGAGCCGATTTTGCAGGTATATTTAGCCTTGGTTAAAAAGGAGTGTGAACAATTCGACCGAGTAGATTTTCAACATATTCCTCGGGAGCAAAATGTGAGATTCAACGTCTTGTCAAGGTTGGCATGGACAAATGGTCGGGCAACACTCGGACGATTATTTAGAAGACTTTAGCTGCACCCAATATTGCACCATTCTTAACTGTAATGGTTGGAGATGATCAACCGAGTTGGACAACGCCCTTGAAACAATACTTAACAGATGAGACACTTCCCCAAGATGAAAAGGAGAGTTGGCGAGTCAAGAGAATGGCTCCTCATTATACCATGATTGGCCAAAGGATTTTTAAGAGAGGATTCTCAGTGCCTCTACTTAAATGTTTAGAATCTGGGGAGATTGATTATGTCTTAGCTAAAGTTCATGAAGGGAGTTGTGGCCATGATCTGAGTGAATACTCTTTGGCAAATAAAATTCTTTGAGCCGGTTACTAATAGCCGACTCTAGAGAAAAATGATAGAGAGTATGTCAAAAAATGTGATGCTTGCCAGAGATATGCCGACCTACATAAGGCCCCTTCAGAAGAATTATCTATAATGGCCATTTCATCAGTGGGGTCTTGACATCATAGTCCCATTTCCTCCAGCACCCGGACAAGTGAAGTTCTTAATACTAGCAGTGGATTATTTTACCAAGTGCATTGAGGCGAAGACACTTGCTACAATTACCTCGGCTAAAGTCCAGAAGTTCTTTTACAAGAATATTATCTGTCGATTTGGGGTTCCCAAATCCGTTGTGACTGATAATGGAACACATTTCACTGATAAAGGTTTTCAATCATTGCTTGATGGCCTTCATATCTGACAACACTTTACATCTGTGGAACATCCTCAAATGAATGGTAAAGTCGAGGCTACATATCGATGTATTTTGAAGGGGTTAAAGAAAAGGTTGGATGATGCTAAGTTACAATGGGTGGAGCATATTGGTCATGTATTATGGGCTTATCATACAACTCCTCACTCATCCATGAGAGAATCCCCATTCTAATTAACCTATGGAATAAAGCAGTAATCCATGTAGAGATCGGCGAGTCGTCTTGGCATACAACAATGATCAATGAAAAGGAGAGGGATAAATCATTATGGGAAGAGCTTGATTTCCAGGATGAAAGAAGGGCTGTGGCTCATATCTGAGGCAAGGCGGAAAAATGTCGAGCCGCCCTACAATACAAAAAGAGAGTTATCCTAAGGAATTTCCAAGTTGGAGACCTCGTGCTAAGGATATCTGATATGGAAATAAAAATGCTTCCCAAGGAAAATTTCCTCCAAATTGGGAAGGACAATATTGAAGGGAATCGAGCATGGTCAGGGTGCAGTGGAACATTTGGATTCCCCTTATTCAGCGTTATTGTGAGAAACATGCATTAAAGCTTCAACATAAAATCGATTAATATTATTATACCTTTAAACTGCAAATGGGGCAGTTGCAGCCGCGTCTCTACACGTATCTACGCCAACACGCGAACTAGGAAACCCTCCTCACCTCTGCTAGTAGTGTTTGGAGAGTAAAGGGCGACTACTCATGCATATTAGGTTGTGCATCCTATGCAATATATATAGAGTGGTGGCTATGGTTTTTAACCATCACTCATTAACACTATCACTTATGAGCCTGGCCCATTATTTTATTATTCTAATCTGATTAGAATCTCTAACATTCCTAGTGGACTTGTTGTTTGTGTGTGACCCAATAGGTTCTCTTAATATTTGATTATAATATTAAACTAAAACCTTTTATATTTAATATCATAAATAGTGAGTGGTATCTAGCAATATATCATTAATGCCCAAATATTGAGAATGTCAGCGATTTGACGTATCTTATTTTGTGATAATATTCTATATGAATCATCCCTTTGTCCAAATATCTAATTGAACACAAGGGCATGGAATGTGTCATCCTTGTATAGTTCAATTTACGTTTTCTTGATGCCCAAGCAGACTATACAGAAAATAAGCATCTCATGTTTACCCTTTTGAGCATGGTCATGCATTTTGTAGTCTAACTAAAAGGCCCATAGATATAACTCATGTTACATATATAGGAGGGACAAATCCCATCTAGGTCACTCACATTCCACCACATAATTTATTATATGTCTAAAAATCAACTTTATAATCACCCTGTTATGTAAGACGTTTGATGATATTAAAACATATAATTCCTCATGTAGGAATCGTAATGATTTTAGGTCAAAGGACTTCATATAACACTATCAGTTTAAGAATCATTCAGGACACTTATGTAACAAACCACCCAACGTTCTTATAGAGGTCAGTCTAGTACATCATTACTCTTAATATGTACTTATGTGAGTATTAGATATCTCATATCCATGATCCCTGAGATGTGATCATCAATAAACTCACACACTAGTCTTAATGCATCAAATTTTCCTAAGATGATGCTTGACTAGGGACTATTTTAAGAATAGTTCTTCATAAGATCTCACGATCAAGTCGTCTACTTGATTTCTTATGAAATTTAAACTTACTATTCTAAGGACATTTAATATATTCCATTAAAAGAAATAATAAAACTGAATGGCCTTTATAAGAAAAATAATATGATACAAGTGATGAATGTTCAAAACATATGAGTCTCTAGTGCATACACTAACAAATATTGAGTCGTTAACTCGTCTGGACGAGGTGCTTATCAACTAGAGATGTTGTCCAGAGATCCTATTCCGAGGCATTGGAATGCAACTAACTTAAGAAGATATTACTGCTAGGAAACTTAGCTTGTAAAGAGTTTTTGTTGCAATAAATAAAATAGTTACATTCTTCCATATTATTGTTTTAATTTGATGGTGATAATAGTTTATGATAATTGATATTGACGATAATCAAGTAGAGAATTGGATGGTGATGAAGGTCGTTCCCCTAAATGTTTAAGAGATAATAGGGCCTATAATCTGATCTCTCACACTTAGGAAGTTGCATGACACTTTTGAATTGTTTAAGAGGACCTCTCACACTTGAAAGGATAAAATCATTGCAAATTACCATTTATTTAAGGATATTTTGATCTTCACAAATTGGTTGAAATAAAGTTTACGATGATGATTAAAAAATCGAGCATAAATGAGATAAAAAAACATGTCATCAGAGTAAATTTCATTTAAATCAGAGAACAAGTAAAGATAAAGGGAGCAGAAAACAATAACTTAAAGAAAATAATGATAAAGAAGACGGTGATAAAAAAGAAGATGATATTAAAATATTGTTTGTTACAAAAATTGTTACAAAAGAGAAAATAAAGAAAAAACTTTAATCTAAAAGGATGGCTTGATCCTTGGACTCCACTTCCTCTTCACCGTGAATCTTTGGTTGGTTGTCCGAGGCAGCCGGATGAGTGTCATTTTCAACCGGATCTTGTTGAAGACCTTGGTCGGGGGCATGATTGGAATCCCTAACACCTTCACATTTTCTTTATGAGGAATAAAAGGAATGGGCCCATTTTGACCATCATTATCAATTACCCCATCTTTTACATAGACATAAGGATCTGATCCTTCTGTTAATAGAATCGGGTTTAGAATCTTAAACTGATCAATGGTATTGAAATAAGCATCCATTCTGATCTGGGTCACTGTATTGTTATATTCGGTTTCCCAGGTGACCAGTTCGAATTTAGCCTCTTTAAGCTTCCCTCTGGTCAACTCAAGTTAGACTATGGCCTCTTCAAGATCCTCCTTGGAATTCTCAGCCTCAGACTTAGCCTCCAAGTATGAATGCTTGGAGTTCTTCACTTGCTCCTTCAAACAATCAAAATCCTTTTTGAGGCTTGCCTTTTCTTTGTATACCAAGGCCATGAATTGTTTCTCCACTTTTAAATTCTCTGTAGTGGTATCAAGGTCCTTGGTGGTAGCCTCCAACTTCTCGTTAAGATTCTGAACTTGCTGAGCAAATACCTTATTTTCTTTAACATCTACTTGGCGCTCTTGCTTCAAAAGTTCAAATGAGGCAGTAAAATTTTCCTCAATATGTCGAGGCAATCCGAAGAGACTGGCGGGTAGCAAAACGTGTCAGGTCTCATATGCTTTATTTTTTTAGATATTCCCTATCATGGGTAGTATACACCAAAGCATTTAAAACCCCTCAAACTTAGGCATGAGAAAAGGTAAATTCATCACTCCAAACAGAAGGAGAAATCTGAACCTCTTGGTTGGCCTGAACTTCACTCGCCAAAGTATAAACCGGAATACTCCCGTGGTGTGGTTTCTTAGCCAAGTCGGTTGAAGGGTTCTCGGATCCGGATCCACTTCCTTCTGCTTCTGATTCTCTGCCCCTGAAGGTTTAGACGACCAAAGAGCATATGTTGGAGCAACAGGCGTAACCTTCTTCACAGCTGGAGTAGTGATCTTCGGCCCAGCCGATCCAGCCATCTGACCTCCAAATGCCAAAGTCTTATTAATCGGCAGAGGCGTTGGATTTGTCGGGGTTGTCATCGGAAATTGTTATTGTTGACATTGAGGCTTGATGCGCCCAAGCTCCGTTAAGGTAATTCCTTCGGACATGGAATCTGAAAGAAATAAAGATAAAGTTAAACTATATGTTCCACATAATGCAAAAATAAACAAAACAAAAAGCGACCTAGAAAAGCTGTCACATTATCTCCAGCGACATCCAATATTTCTTGGCCTGAAAAGAGGTGATGAGGCGATAGCTTAGCATTTTCAAGCGCCTTTAAGAAAGTTTCTTACATCGAACCTAGTTTTGTCCAAGAAACATAGTATCTGTTTGATGCTACATTATAGTGGGTGTGTGTCCACCATTTGTTGAACATCGGCTGGCCTGTTCTGGTGTTGGTCCAGAACGAAACAACGCTAGGTCAGCTCGTCACTTTTCAGAACTCGTAGAGAAAGGAGAAGTTCTTCCTTATGTAAGTATCAATGTGCGGCTCGAACAACTTCCGATCATAAGCATTCCTCATAATTTTCCAAGCATCTTTTCCTTTGCTAGCTCAGGTATATACATTGTACATGGAAAAGGTGAAGAAAAAGTGTAGTGGAAAGGTAGACCCCAACATAGTCACAGACTATTGATAAGTGAAAAATATATGATAAATTAGAGTACTTTTTAGTTCACTTATCAGGGATAAAATGGTATTTTTGCCCCAAATTAATCCTTTTTTATTAAATATTAGATAAATTGTATTTATTAGTCTTGAATTTGAATTTGATGCTATTTTAATATAAATTGTGCTGATTTGTGCAGATTATTGCAAAGATTTGATATGGAGAGAATATAGCATTAAATGAGGGAAATGCCTGCAAGATTTAAAGTTTAATTGAAGACAATTAATGAAGATTTGAAGTTTATTTGAGACCAATTAATGAAGATATCACTGCCAATTAAACAAGGATTCTGCAAACAACCTTCCCAATTAAATTCAAGAGGCTCAATAAATGCAAGATTTCATCAAGAAAGGGAAACAAGGAAAGACAATCAACCAAAACCTGTCTCGGGGAGAAATCAATTAAAAATAGAAAGATTGAAGTCGTGCAACTCGCGTTGCGCGCTTCAACCTGCGCTGTAGCACAGGGTGAAGCGCAGAACACGTAACTCTTGCCTTGTTGCCATTTTTAGATAGATTTCTCCCTAATTTTCTTTGTCTTTCCTTAGCCTATAAATAGGACCTTCTTGCACCAGATCAAGTGTGCACGATTATTGTAATTCAGAAATATTCCAGTGATAATGCACCACTTTTAATTTTAGAATAGGAGAGGCGGAGCACTGCACGAGGATTGAAGAAGGTGACAGATTCTTCAGTGGTTTGTATGACTACCATGAGTAGCTAACTCTCCAGTAGGATTGAATGTAGTTGACTCTATCCCCAAGTGTATGTAAATTAATCTTATTATTTATGAGTTCCTTATCTATAATATTGGTAATCTTATTCTGTGCTTAATTCCTAACTTCCGCGCTTGCGCTAGAGTTATAGGCTAGTGTCTGTGATACAACATTCCGACTAGGATTGAGAATGAGGGAGCCTAGGAATAGGAAACTCAAACTCTGAGTGAATAAGAGTACTCGGTAACCAGTGCCTGAAACATGGGCGTAGCTAATGATTGATGGGTAGTGTGAGTATCCTAATGAAGGGCATCTAAAGGATAAGCATGGTTTATCGATGGTAAAGGTTTGTTGATAGTAATACCAGTGCCTGAAACATGGGCGTAGCTAGTGATTGATGGGTAGTGTGAGTATCCTAATGAAGGGCGTCTAAAGGATAAGCATGGTTTATCAATAGTCCTTTAACAAACGGAATAATAAGAGCAAAATAAGTCGAGGGTAATTTGTCGCTTGGGAGAGCCCGCATGGATTATCTTTGAGTGGTAAGGCTGTTGGTGACTCGGGGTCTTCATCAATCTAGTTTGTCTATAGTATTATAGATCAAAGCCATAAATAATAAATAGTTTTTACATACACGAAGGGTGCGATGATACGAAGTTCAATCCTAACCCAGGTAAAGTGTTTCCAACTCCTCCTTTCTATTATCTTTGATTATTATTCTGCAATTTATATTCTTCGCATAACATACTCTCACAAATCTGTTGTTTTCCCTTGATAAATAGATCACGAGTACACGCGAGTTGACCGTTCCCTGTGGATACGATATGTTACTTACTATCATACTGTTGGATTTTGGGTTCGCTTGCCAGAAACCCATCAACTATCTGAAATGTCAGAGTGAAGGCCCATCAGTTTGGGTGAAATTGCATCAGACACGTATACAAAGCGTTCAAAAGCCTTACCTCGAAAATTGAGAAAGGCATCCAGACCCAAGAGTCGTCATACAGTAATTGTACATGTAGAACCAGTCCTCGGTAGACTCGGAATCAGGACAGTCGCAAACCCTAACCTCCATGGTTGGACAAACTAATTCGAAGGTCGGGGATTGCGTAAGGCTAGCCATATAAGCCACTGCATCATCCTCAGACATAACCGAGTTCGCATCTCTCACACCATTGTCCAACCAATCATAACGATGAGGGACTGGTGAAGATTCTCATTGATGACACGACAGTTGTCCACTTGTGCTTGACTTTGGGAATACCTAGTACGAGCCATGAATAAATTATTTGCAGGGGAATACAAATGTTAGAACCCACAGGAAAGTCACAAAGACTTGAAGCCATGTCGCTGACGCCAACCCCTTGTTGTTCATAAGAGTTGGGGTTAAGGGTTCTAAACATCAACCTCTGCATAGTGACCTCTGTGTTACAGAGGTTCACCAAAAAACCCTTATCCCCTCAAAAGGAAAATTCCATAAACAAAAAACAAGCACAAAAGAGAAATAAGATAAGAAGAATACCTGATGAAGGAAAGGTGGAGAACCACTTTGAAGAAAGACGAAGGAACGATTGGGCAGAAAAAATGGAGAACAACAACAAAGCAGAGAGACGAGGGAGCAGAGAAAATTTGGCAAAGAAGAACTCGGGTTCGAGAAAGTTTCTAAAAGGATTTGAAAAGCCTATTTATAGGCCATGAAGAGAGAGAAAGTAAATTGCATTACTCGAGAAAACGCAATGATGGGGCGGTATCACTCCCTAGAAACGGCTGCACGATTTACTTGTGCAGAGAAACTCTCCATCCTCGACATGCCACATGCCCCACTTCTAAGAACCGTTGCAGTAAATGGAGCAGTTGCAAAATGAGGTAAAAATTGAAACGTATTTCACAAGTTTTTGAAATTTGGAAAAAAATCATAAAATTGGCGCTTCGACAAAATCATAAAAGCCATTGTAATCGGCTCGGTTACTTCTTACCTTGGCCTCGATCACGACCTCGGCCAAGTTAGGGGGCATCTGTTCGAGGGCAACCTGGATCCGAACTGAGATCTAGCATCAACCATCCAGGTCGAATGCAAGGCCTATCCGAACTTGACACTTGTCTGAGGCATGAAGCAACATTCCAGTCAGAATCCACATGCATGTTGAATCGCCTCTTTTACTATATGACATGTTATTAATTCGACACATGAATGTAGCAAAATCCTCTCCATATCCAAGAGGACACTTGGCATAACCACCTCAGAGTGAGGAGGCATCACCCCACCATCTCATAGAAGCTTCTACGAGCTCTACAAATACCTACATGCAACCTATAACCAGGTATGCTATCATTCCATATTTTTCCAGCACTCTGTTAAAATACATATGGACTTATGGATTGAGTGCCTTTATAGGTACCACACTCATTTTCCCCAAACACTTGTGTGAATCTTGAAGAGTTGGGGTATACAGGGTCGAACATTCAACAAGGCAATTAAGACTATTGCCTAGAGCCCCCAAATTTATAAGGCCCCCCAATTTTTTTTTCAATAGTAGTATTATTGATATAAATTATTTTTTAAAAAATTAATAATGTTTGAGATTGGGCCCAGTATTTTCTAAGGCTCATATCTTACATTTTTTATATCTCTTTTTTTCTTATCATTTAAACTACTCAAAAGTCCACAACCCCATTTATTAGTTTTTTGCAAATGAAAAGTCACTCAACACTCAATGGTGAGTTTCCTTATATCGGTAGCCGAGCCGATAGATCATAGAAAAGAATGAGCTATCTCATTATTTTTGTATATATTATATCAGTCTATTTCTTCTATTGATAGTTGATTTGAACAATTTTTAGAATATGAAAACATGTTTGGTTTTTTATTTGATCCAAATAAATTTAAAACTTTAGAGGAAGATGAATTGAAAAAATATTGTATCAATCTTGAAAAGATTTTGAGTTTTGAAGACCATTATGATATTGATGGTCTTGATTTGTTTTCATAATTAAAGTTATTGAAAGAAATTCTAACAAATGAAATTAACACACCATTAAAAATATTGAATTATATAAAAACATTAGGTTCTTTTCCAAATACATACATTGCTTAATTATAGAATATTATTAACATTACCTGTAACTGTCTCGACCCCTAAAAGAAGTTTTTCAAAATTAAAATTGATTAAATCATATTTAAGATCAACTATGCTACAATATAGATTGAATGAGTTAGCTATATTATCTATTGAGAGTGAGATGATATAATTATTTGATTATAAAACTTTAATAAATAATTTTACAGGTCAAAAAGTCAGAAAAATAACATAAAATTATTAATCTATATTAACACGGCCTTTATCTTAATTTTTGCTTAAGATCCCAAAATTATTAGATTAGATACGGCCGTGGGGTATAGAAAAGGCTAAAGACAGGAGGATTGTTTAAATCATTGGAACATTGGAGATCACTCATGGAGAAACGTCTCTAAAAGCTTCTTTTTGAAATTTATCCCTTAAAATTGTTTTTGTGGTGCAAACTTGCCTTTTTATGGCTAAAGCTATGTGTTTTTCCCTACCTTTCCGTCTTTGGAATCAACTTTATTAAGCATTAGAAATTAGAAACAAGCATCCTAGGACAAACTTATGGTCTTGAGTCCCCACAATTAAATTTATTTGAAGGATTGAATCCTACGTACATATTTATAAAATTTATACGTTTTGTATTCATCCTATTTAAATTGCTTAACTTTGTTATATAGCTAACTTGAAACTTGCAATGAGATATAATTATGCATGTAGGACCAAGAATTATGAATGCTAGGCACGGAATACCTCTCTCTCTCTCTATATATATATATCCTCAATTCCAAAGTGACCACTTTGCACTGTATAAAGTACTCATTCCCCATTTTTGAGTTATCATTAGAGCAATGGTGAGTGCAGGAGTATTATTAATATGAATGCCGGGGGTAACAATATGATTGGTTCTTGCCACAAGTTGAGATGCAGTTTCCAAACTTCAAAGTGACAGAATGACTTGGTCTTTATGTTCATAAGCAAAATGATAAAATGTGGTGTCCTAATAACATTTAAGAAATTAAAAATAATTTTTTTTATTAAAATATGTAACATTAAATATTATATAGATGTTATTAATATCGTGATTTCTAATAAATCCTTAACTAATGTATATTTAAAACAGTGATTAACATGACTCAAGATCTATTCATAATAGTATGAGATATGCTAGCTAGCATAGGTGGCTTAGTTTCGGGAACATCATGTTATTGCTAGCTAGTCTATGCAAACTTTATCTCTTTCATTATGTTTGGCATTGGATTGGCTATCATTTTTGTTGCAGCAGCATGACTGCCAAGTAATCACTGCTTTACTGATTTGGATTCCTTCTTTCTTTTTAAGCTATTGATTTGAATTCGATCCGTCCTACAATGTAGGCCTCACACCATTAATTTATTATATCTAAAGAATATATTTTTTAATTATTTATTTTAAAAATAAATTGACTTTTTTTTTCTGAAAGAAATACCCATAAATTAATTTATTTTTTTATAAGCTAAGAAATTTAAATAAAATGGTGTATAAAGGGTACTCCAACCCATTACAAAAATACCACCTCTGAGTATAAATTACATCAATTACAAAACAATTCCAACATAAACTAGGGAATATCTACTCCACCTAAAGAAAGCACCAGGTCTTTAGCTAATACAAATGAATTGGATACAACTAGTGTATAACCCGTGCAATGCACATGGATCACTTAAGAAATTGATTTCGACAGAATGGTGAGAATACTGGTTTTTTTAAATTGAATTTTGTGTATACGCGGATGGTACGATAGTAAAAACACAATCTGACTAAATGATATAGGTTATAGGGAACTCGAGTGGTAATATATAAGATCTAGTGAATGTTTGTAGTAAAATTGTGTATATCCACCTGGGTTTGCTTTAGTCGATGTGATACCGGTAAGACTTTAAAAGGATATCATCATTATATCACATTATAAGGCTAAATGCAGGAATCCGAGTCACTGACTCTATGTATTGTTTTGTTATTTCATTTTGCTTTTTATTGATATATAAAGATAAAGTATCAGACCAATCTATCATATTAACAATCATTGTTCCACGTAACAAACCCTAAACCCTAAATAATATCTCAGCAAATAAATTTGTACTCATGTGCATGTTGATGATTAATCTCTCATCTCTTTCAATTTTTTTGTTTTAGTACAATTTTTTTATTTAGGGTGGTTTGGTTCGGTTCGGGTAACAGATCCAGTATCTTTAATCCGTTACGTACCAGAACCATCATTAACGAGTTTGATTGGTTCGGTTCGGATCCAACCTTATTTAGCTAAAAAATTCCAAACCAATCAGATTGGTCCGGTAGGATTTAGAGTTTATCGGGTTCGTCGGATTGAACCAAACCAATGAACACCCTAAATAATATATCAGGAAAATACATAATAAATTTGATGTAAATCAACACATTTTATTATATTACCACATCCAACCTTTAGTATCAATCTTAACAAATATATTTGTACTCATGCGTATCAATATCTACAAATTAAACAATTTTAATGTAAATAAAATAATAGAAAATACACAATAAAGTTTGATGTAAATCAACACATTTTATTATATTACCACATCCAAACTTTAGTATCAATCTCAACAAATATATTTGTACTCATGTGTATCAGTGTCTATAAATTAAATAATTTTAGTTTGAATAAAAGAGATGACACGACTTTTGAAAAAAATATTAAAATACCTATAGGATTGTATAATTATAGATAGATATAAATTAACATATTTTGTTATAATACCACATCTAAACTTCGATATTAATCTCAACAAATTTATGTGTGCTTATCTGTATCAATGTCTGTATCTTAAACAATTTTACTTTAAAAAAATGGCAAGACCTTTGATGACAAAAAGTAGTAACAATAATAAAAAAATAAGTAATAAAATATTAGAATAAATTGAATGAATAGTGAAAAATATTAAAAAAACCTACAGGATTGTATAATTATAGATAGATTATAGATAGATATAAATCAACATATTTTGTTATAATACCACATCCAAACTTCGATATTAATCTCAACAAATTTATTTGTGCTTATCTGTATCAATATCTACATCTTAAACAATTTTACTTTAAATAAAAAAGATGACACGACTTTTGATAACAAAAAGTAGTAGCAATAATAAAAAAATAACTAATAAAATATTATAATAAATTGAATGAATAGTGAAAAAATATTAAAAAACCTATAGAATTGTATAATTATAGATTGAAATTAAGCTCCCTGCGCATCAACAGCAGCATGAGAGATCTAGTCAAACTAAGAAATAAAATTTAAGCAAGCAAAATTAATAAGAGTAGTTTTTTTTACAAGAAATTAATAAGAGTAACTTCATGTTGCTAGTAAGGTCCCATTCCATGCTCTAGAAAGAGTACTGATTGCGTAATTTTCAAGTAAAATATATGGGTTAAATATGTTTTTAATTCTTGAAATATAGTTGACATTTATTTTTAGTCACTTTAATTTAAAATCATTGGTTTTGACTATATAAAAATTGAAAATACACCAATTTATTTTTATCGAAAAAAAATGTAGCTATTTCGTAGTAAAATTTGTTGCAAAACTATGTTATAAGGACTAAATTGGTATATTTTCAATTTTTGAAAGATCAAAACCACCGATTTTAAATTATAGAGACTAAAACCAAATCTTAACTATGTTTTTAGTCCCTCAAATATAGTCGAAATTTGATTTTATTCTTTGTAATTTAAAACCAATGGTTTGTCCTTTAAAAATTGAAAATGCACCAATTTAGTCCTTATTGAAAAAATTTGTAACTAATCCATAGTAAAACTGTATAATAATGACTAATTGGTGTATTTTCAATTTTTGAAGGATCTATACCACCATTTTTAAATTATAAGGATTAAAAATCAAATTTTGACTATATTAAAAATATATTTAAGTTAAGTACCAAAAAAAAATTTAACTTTAAAAAAAAACTCGATCAATGTAATTTTTTTCTGTTAGGATCAAGGCGGGGATTTATCCATATCCATGAATTAGGAATTTTTTATTTTCACCATAGGTATCCTCTATTATTAGGGTAATCATACTCGAGGATCAATTATAATTAAAGTTTTCCACTTCTCCCTACGAGTGTGTTTAGTCTATCAATTAGGATTTGACTCTGATTCTTATTTTGGAGGTAAATCAAAAATCAATCATTTTTCTTTGGCTTAGCCTCACAGGCCAGGGAACTAATTTGCTTTAGGGTACGTCACCTTAACTTAAGTTCTCTCGTGGCAACGATGGTCAATTGGTCATCTTGCTTCGTGCCTATTGTCTATTATAGCCCCTGTTTGTTTTATAGTTATAATAGTATAAAATTATGATTTTATAAAATTGATTTTAAAGCACTTTTATCTAAACTTTATAAAATATACTACTAAAATTTTGCTCATTTTTTACCGATTTTCCTATAAATTTTATCTATTAGCTCTACTTTGAATTTGGACTCAAATTGGTTGATTTTGGTTAGGATTTGGTTAGTTGGATATCATGACCTTGGAACTTGGTTACTTTGGTGTTGGAATGGTTAGACAGAGTGAATGGTAATGACTAAGTGTTGTTGATGTATCAGACTTATTAACTTGAGGTGGAACCAAGGATGAACTTCTAAAGTGAGGAATTAATCGATTACATGCCTTTTTGATTCTTTCCTTATAAGTCTCATTGAGTTAGTTTATTTTGATCCTTCTCTTTACTTCAATTAATCGGTTTTTTATATCATTTCTCTTCCATTTCTTAACTCAAACCAAACAACCCACCTTCACATCTCACTTTTATTTCTCATCTATCTCACTCACACCAAACAACCACAAAATCATCTCTATTTCTTCTCTATTTCTCTTCTTCCCACTTCTCTTTTTCTCATTTCTCTTCTCTCTATTTCTCTAATCACACCAAACAAAGCAGTAGATTCTTTTCAGTAAATTTGGCCGCCACTTAAGGCCAAATTCGCTAAAAGTGAAAATTTAAATCTTAAAAACATTAAAAAAATAGCCGATATAGTTCATGTTTAACATTATTAAATTATATATATATTTAAATTAAATATTTTTTTAATTGTTTTTAGTTTAGTTGCGGTGACTTTTGTTTTTAAATTATGTTCTGGTGACTTTTTGGTGTGGATGTGGTTTTTTACTGGGCTTCAAGTATGTCTTTGTATTTCCCTTTATAATCTTGTTGGTATTTAATTCATGCTATGGGATGAATACTCCTTATACTTCTTATCAATATTATTTTTTACCTATAAACAAAAATTAATATTTTGTCTCTATAATATAGTCAAATTTAATTTTAATTCTAATTTTTTTTTGGTGACTAAAAGGCCCTCAACAGGCCACAAAACAAACACAGACTAGGCTCCTCTCTGGATCAGGGTCCCGGCAGAACCAGAAACATACACTAAAGTAGCAAACTTGGGGACAGAACTAAAAACCCTAATTTCCCCTTGCATCTCTAAACTTTTCCTTGCAAAACAATCCGCAAGCCGGTTACCCTCACGAAGAGTGTGATTCCAAATAACTTGCTCAAATTCCTGAACCTTAGCCTGGATTCTACGAACAAGGTGAGCAGCAAGATGGATACTAGGGCAGCTATGCTCAGCAAATTGGAGAGCGAGCACTGAATCCGCTTCAACAATAAGACGATTGCTCCCCCATTGAGCCGCCACATTCAACCCACGTAAGATGCCCCAAAGTTCAGCCTCCAAGATCGAACAAGTCCCCAAATGATTCGAGAACCCAGTGAGGAAGCGCCCCCAATGATCACGGAGAACGCCACCACAAGCAGCAGAGGAGGACGCTGGAGAAAAGGAACCATCAGTATTCATTTTAACCCAGCTAGGAGGCGGAGGGATCCACCGGATAAGTGATAGGCCACGGTGAGTGCTGGGAATCACAACTTTACTATTCTTTAGAGCTTGGAAAGCAGCATGCATTTGTCTGCAAACCTGAGCCTTTAGGGTTTCAACAGTGACTCTGATATTATTAAAAACAATGTTGTTGCGATGTCTCCACAGATTCTCCAGGATGAAACCAACGACCAAGTCTCTGCGAAGCAATCCATGGTGGGGAGGATGCTCAGAGAAAATTCTCAGTAACCAGGTACGGACTGAGGGCATCTCTAAAAAATTTCTAATTGAATCTGGAGAAAAAAATTGACACCAGAAAGCCTTAGAATCTGCACAGTCTCTATCATAGCTTTACTATTCTTTAGAGCTTGGAAAGCAGCATGCATTTGTCTACAAACCTGAGCCTTTAGGGTTTCAACAGTGACTCTGATATTATTAAAAACAATGTTGTTGCGATGTCTCCACAGATTCTCCAGGATGAAACCAACGACCAAGTCTCTGCGAAGCAATCCATGGTGGGGAGGATGCTCAGAGAGAATTCTCAGTAACCAGGTACGGACTGAGGGCATCTCTAAAAAATTTCTAATTGAATCTGGAGAAAAAAATTGACACCAGAGAGCCTTAGAATCTGCACAGTCTCTAAATAGATGAAGAATTGTTTCTGGTTCAGTGAGACACATAGGGCACAGGTCACTATTTGATAAATGTCTTTGTTGTCTGCTAACATTAGTTAAAATTCCTTGTGAAGCTATTTTCCAGAGGAGAATCCTAAGCCTTTGGGGCCCTTGCCACTTCCAAATGAGCTTCATTAATCTGTCCGGAGGGGATACCCGATCAGAGATGAGCAAGTTATAGGCAGACCCCACAGAGAACCAGCCATCACAAGCACCTTTCCAAGCCAGAGTATCCTGAACATCAGTTGAAGAGGGAGGAGGGGACTTCATAATCTGATGGCAGATAGCTTCAGGTAAGACATTTTTAAGTTTAACCAAATCCCAGTTGCCACTAGCATCAACAAACTCTCTGACTTTGGCATTGATGTCTGAGATAGGGATACAAGCATTGGAAGCAAGGGGGCCAGAATCTTGGAGCCATCTATCAGTCCAGAATTGAGCTTTTTGACCATCATGCAGTCTCCAGGTACAATTTTCTATAAACTCTTCCCAAACAGCACACACTTCATGCCAAAGGTTAGAGGCAAAATTCTTTTCTTTAACTGTAGGGATAAAATTAGAACCACAATTATACTTAGCTTTAATAGTTTGAACCCAAAGATCATCAGGATTGTGAATAAGACCCCAACAAATTTTCATCATGTAAGCCTTATTGACATCTCTAGTCTTCCTAAGACCAAGACCACCCATAACTTTAGGAGTGCAGACTTTATCCCAACCAATAAGATGGATTTTCCTTTGTGTCTCAGAATCTCCCCATAAGAAATCTCTGCATACTTTATCAATTTCTTCACAAGTAGAAGTAGGTAAGAAAGTAGTATGCATAACATAGGAAGGAATAGCATTCAACAATGATTGAGAAAGGGTTAGTCTCCCAGCAAAGGAGAGAGTCCTAGCCTTCCAAGCAGTCATCCTCTGTGTAACACCCTTCTACCCCATACTCTTATATGTTTAAGAAATCGAAGCTTAGAAAAGGGGAAAGCCCCACGATAGGTAAAAAGGTTCACAATCGTTCTTATTAAATCTCATAGTTCGAAAATGACTTTATTAAAAGAAATTAAACTCTCAGATATAAGTCAAACATAAAGCAGCGGAATCACCAATACATAAAACCATTAATAACCTACTGCCATACAAGGCATCCCAAAAGGTTCATAAACAAAATACTCCTAATCTAGAAACATATAAAACTCCCCAAATACGCCTTGAGGTCACATCTATCAGAGCATACCCTTTTAATCATAATCGACACCAGTCGTGTCCTCATCAACACCTATAAAATATATCCATAGAATACGGTGAGGAAAAGGAGTACTACTTATACATACACATAGAGAATACCCATCCTCACCCACAACATCAATACATCACGCCATCAATACATCAATCACCAATAATAACATTCATCTAAAACTCAACATATAATTGATCATCTATATCGACATGTAGATATGTCACACATTAGCCCAAACTCATCATCATAGCATCTTTCATATATCATCATATTCACTAACATTATAACATCATTTATATAACATCACACTCATTATCATCATGCATCATTCATCTATCATCATACTCATTCTCATCATTATATCATGCATATAGCATCATACTCATTATCATCATACATCATGCATCTATCATCATGACATCATTCATCTATCATCATATTCATTATCATCATTACATCATTCATCTATCATCGTCTGCCCAAAGATCCTGACTTGGAACTCCACACAGTGGGTGCACCTCGTCAGTCACTCTAGTTAGTACCAAGACAGTCTATCGGTGTTACCATACACTATCCAATAGGTTGTACCCCCTCTATGGGCCCGCACAACGACATTCGACCCTAGGTTGTACCCCCTCTATGGGCTCATACAATCACTCCTAGGTTGCACCCCCTCTATGGGCCCGTGCATCGATCGCCCCATCTTGATCCCCTGAGTTGTACCCCCTCTATGGGCCCGCACAACTCAGTTCACCTCTCAAATTGTACCCCCTCTATGGGCCCGTACAATCAGGTCTCATCACATGTGCTCATGGCACCTCTCCCAAGGTGTACCCCCTCTATGGGCCCGCACAACTTAGGTAACATCGTCATCAAAAAGGTGATATACACCATCATCAATATCATCAACATCATCGTCAAAAAGGAGATATACCCCAACATCGTTATCATCAACATCATCGTCAAAAAAGGAGATACACCCCAACATCGTTATCATCAACATCATCATACATCAATATACTCATCATTAAACATCATCATAATAAGGTGATATACACCGACATCATTATCATCATCATCATACTCATCATCAAACATCATTAAAGTAAAGTGATATACACTTATCATCATTAACGTCATCATCATGCTCATCATCAAACATCATTAAAGTAAAGTGATATACACTTATCATCATTAACATCATCATCATGCTCATCATCAAACATCATTAAAGTAAAGTGATATACACTTATCATGATTAACATCATCATCATGCTCATCTTCAAACATCATTAAAGTAAAGTGATATACACTTATCATCATTAACATCATCATCATACGCATCACCAAACATCATTAAAGTAAAGTGATATACACTTATCATCATTAACATCATCATCATGCATCATCATCAAACATCATTAAACATCGTCAATCATTATCAACCATCATATAAACAACATTCTCATACGCAATATAACCTGGTAATCGATTACCACACAGTTATAATCGATTACCAGAGACCGTTACTCAATTTTGGAGTCTTCCAGCTTTAAGCTTAATGGCCTTGGTTCACTAATTTGGAAATATCTAGAGTTCTAGGTGTCCAATTAAAGTAATTCCACTTCTATTAGAAAGTTAAGATCCTGGGCTTCAGTTTGATATATTATATGATAGTATTCCAAGTTCATTTGCACCCTTAACAGACGCATTCTTTCTCAGGCGAGAAAGCTGTCAAAACCTAGTAATCGATTACCACACAGATGTAATCGATTACCAGCAACTCAACACTCTGGTAATCGATTACAGACCCCTTGTAATTGATTACCAGCAACCCAAACTCACTCAACGCTGCCCAGAAAGCCCTGGTAATCGATTACCACACCTGATAATCGATTACCCGCGACGCAGATCGTAGATTTCACGATTTCTAACCTTTCTAAACTCATCCAATCAATCTCTAATCAATCTTTTTCGTCTAAACATCATTCATACTCATTAATAACATCCAATACTCAGTAAATCAACAATCAATTGCAGATTATATCATCAATTCATCAAAATCCCTAATTTCTCAATCCCTAATCATCCCTCTTTCATTATTCTCAATACTACCATTAATCTCATCCAAATACTCATCAATTTACATACAATCAATCATAAATCAACAGATTATACCATCATACTTATTCGCCACATAGACCATACGAATTTTAGAGCCTTTGGAGGGTCTTATGGTTGCCCTCACTACCCAATATCCCTACATGCATATACAAGCAATACCCTCTCTCCCACCGTACCTTAAGCGAAGCTTTGATCACAACGATGAAGTCCTTTCTTGGATCTTGACTTTCATTCCTCAGCAGCTCTCTCTTGAGACTCAGGTTCTCCCCTCCTTAGCCTTTCGCTTACTGACGAATGATACGAATAAGGATTAGGGTGCTCTGTTACCCCTCCTTACAGAATAACTAATTGGGCTTGGGCCCATTCTCACCCCCTTTATTTTATTTTCAAATAAAACTATCTTTACGAAATAAAACTAATAATAATAATAACCCTATTATTTATTTCCCAATAAATTAATTATTTAATTAATTAATCTATTTAATTCAATTAATATTTATCCTAATAAAATCTAGGATGTTACACTCTGCTTAGCCCTAGACACAGTAGATCTAAAGGTTGATTTGGAGACTCTCCCATGGATAATAGGCACACCCAAATACTTGCCAAGATCATTTGTTCTCTTAAATCCCAGGCCTTCAGAAATATCCTTTCTAACCTGCAATCCAACATTGTTAGAAAAAAACACCCTAGTTTTGCTAACACTAACCTTTTGACCAGAGCTAGTACAGAAGAGATCTAAAATAGTATAAATTATTTCCACCTGATCCATTCTAGCTTCAGCAAAAAGGATAAGGTCATCAGCAAAAGCTAGGTGAGAGATTTTAGGACCATTCCTGGAATTCTTAATAGGCCTCCAAAACTTATGCTCAATAGCAATATTAATAAGATGAAACAACCTTTCAATGCAGAGAACAAAAATATAAGGGGAAATAGGATCCCCTTGTCTAACACCTCTAGAGGGGGTAAAAGAGTCAAGGGCTTCCCCATTCAATAACACTTTCATATTAGGGGTAGTAATACAAGAGTTAATAACATTCTTAATATAATCAGGGATCCCAACCTCATCTAAAGTATCAAATATAAATTGCCAGTTTAATCTATCATAAGCTTTCTCAAGGTCAATTTTGATAGCCATCCAACCATGTTGCCCTTTTTTGTTCCTGATAGAGTGTATGATTTCCTGGGTAATTATAATATTATCTCTACTCTGCCTACCAGGGATAAAACTACTCTGATTAGGACCAATAACATGATTAATAACAGCTCTAAGTCTATGAGAAATAAGCTTAGTTATAATTTTATAAGAAACATTGCAAAGACTAATAGGGCTGAATTGACTAAGCTTATTAGCACCATCAACCTTAGGTATAAGAGTAATTAGAGTGTCATTAATCAGGGAGACAGCTTGGGGATTGTTAAAAACATTATGGATAAGGGAGCACAGATCTTTCCCTACTATGTCCCATTGAGTTTGGTAAAAAATGGCATGAAACCCATCCAAACCAGGGGTTTTTAAACCACCCATGGAGAAAACAGTTCTTTTAATTTCATCATCAGAAATAGGCTTATTCAGAGATTCAATATGGTGAGATAGAAAAACAGGAAAGCTCCCAGATAAACAAAATGGAACATAATCAGAATCATCATCAAAGAGATTTTTAAAAAATTCAGTTGTCATGGATTCCCATTGAGCAGGGTCATAGGTTTGGATACCCTGATCAGTCTCAAGACACTCAATCTTGATTTTTTTCTCTTAGCAATAGTTGTGCCATGGAAATAGGTTGTATTTTTATCTCCAAACTCAATCCATTTACATCTAGATTTTTGGTACCACAAAAGCTCTTCTTGGAAAGCCACCTCTTCATACTCTTTCCACAACTTATTATGTAAATGATCAAGGCTAGGATCAGTAGAGTTTAATTTTTTTCTTAGCAATACCCTCCAACCTTCTAAGAAGGATTTTTTTCTTGTGACCAAAAACCTCCTTGTTCCAATCTTTAACTTTATTTTTAAAATTGTTGACATTTAAGCACCACTCAGTGTTCATGTGCCAATTATCAGAAACAAATTCATTAAACTCAGGATGAGTAAGCCAGGCAGCAACAAACCTAAAAAGTCTTCTGTGTTTATTAACATTCTGGATAGAGTTATGTTTCATTAATATAGGACAATGATCAGATTTATAAAAAGGAAGATGGACAATAGAAGCATCATTAAACATAATTCTCCAATCCATATTGATAAGACATCTATCCAACCTTTCATACGGATTACCTCTTTTCCAAGTGAAAGGATTTCCCATAAACCCAGCATCCATTAAGCCACAATCATCTATCATACTTTGGAAACTAGTCATACCTTGGGAAGAAGGATTCTGAGCTCCACCTGTTCTTTCAGACATTTTAGCTATAGAGTTAAAGTCACCAATTAAGCACCAAGCATTAACCATAGAAGAAGCCAACTCCCTAAGATCATCCCAAAGATGAGTTCTATTTATAAGAGTAGGGCTAGCATAAATAGCAGTTAGAAACCATTTATTTAAACCATTTTTAACTTGCATATGCACAAATTTCCTAGAATTTTTAATAAAATCAATAGTCCATTTGGAGCTATCCCAAAGGAAAACAAAACCACCAGATTGACCTACTGAATCAAATATTTTAAAGGAGTCAAACCCCATACGTTGAACTACTTTTTTAGCCTTATCACCACTTGCATGAATCTCCATAAGAACAATTAGATGAACATCATACATCTGTCTAAGATCTTTAATAAGACTGACAAAACTCTTACCATACAGCCCTCTACAATTCCAGGACAAAAAATTCATATTAATGTTCATTAGTAGATTGAGTTTTACACTCAGCCACATCTTGCATAGATATGCATTACTTCATCTCAGTATCAGAGGTAGTTGATTGATTAGGTTTGCAGCCCCTACTAGCCTTATCAGGGGGTTTTGGTTCAGGATAGCTAGAGGAAAGGGCATGAATATAGTCAGTTTGTAATATAGCCAAATCCCTTCTACCTCCCTTATCCTTGTCCATATATCTCATAACTTGCAAGATTTCTTGTTCTTTCTGTCTTTTTTAGCTCAAGATCTTGTTGAGAAAGAGTACTAGTAGAGGGTTGAGAAATAACCAAACCTGAATTAGGATGGACTGCATTATTACTCTGATTACCTGGGCCATTAGACTTTTGTTTTGGACCAGCTGAAACACCAGATATGGGGGTAGAACTAGAGGGCTTGGGGGTCGTGGTTGATGAATTACCAGCCTTTGACTTGTTGGTAGAAACTTTTTGAACAGACTTACCCTGAGATTTCCTTTTATCCTGATACTGTTGAGGGTTTTTTCCTGCCTTTGGGTCACGAATTTTGGATAATGTAGATGGTCTATCTCTATTAGGAAGCTCCTCTGTAGTTGGAATCTTTTGGATTTGGTCAGCATTTGGGGTCTCAGTTTGCTGAAGTAATGAATAACTAGTCCCCAACTCAGAATTAGGTTGATAACTATCTTGTTGTTTAGAACCTGAACCAGAACCAGTTTTCCCTTGTTGTTTCTTCCTTGGCACTCTTTTAACCAACATCCAAGGGCCATATGCCCCAATATCATCTGAGATTTGATTAATCGAGCCAGAATTAATGGTTGACACAGTAGAAGTATTGACAGGATCGGCTTCCTTCTTCTTAGATTGGGAAGAATCTTGAAATTCTTGATTATCTTTTGACCCAATAGCTTCATCATTAGTGGCTGCCTGCACAGGGAACTCCATACAAGAATCTTGTTTGTGACCGTATTTTCCACAATGGAAACATACAAGGTGAAGCCCTTCATACTCGATCCTGAGAACAGTACCTAGTAGGATCTCAAGCTCTGGGATAAGCTTTTTTGATAGATCAATTTCCACACATATTCTAGCAAATCTACCCCGAGAGTGAATGGATGTGAGCCTATCAACCTTCAGCATGGTTCCAAGAATATTCCCAACCCTTGTAAGAAACTCAATATTATACAATTCAATAGGGAGGTTAGGAATACGGCACCAGACAACAACTTTCTTGACTGTTTTGGCTTCCTCTAGGAAAAGGGGTCTCCACCTTTGAACAATTAGGTAGTGATCGGCAACCATCCACGACCCATCATAAAGAACATGGATATAATCCTCTTTTTCAGTGAAATAAACTAGGTGGAAATCTTGATTCATATCAATGAACTTAATAGGATTTTGACAATTCCATAGCTTGCATAATCTGTTATGAAGGAACTGCATGTTTAATTTTTTTCCAAGAACTTTAACCACTAGGGTATTTTGCCATGGGGCACACCAACCATTATATTCATCTTCAGAGATAGGTACATATGGCCGCCCGGATCTTGATTTCTGACCTTGATAATTTTCTTCATCCATTGCAGCTTTCTCTTCATTTGTAGATTCCTCAGGGAAGACAACATCATCCACCTCAAAGAGAGGACGATCTTGAAGACCAATGTGATTGAGCAAGGATTCTTTGTATGAGCTTTGTGACTGCTGTGGGGGAGAGGCATCCCCAGCTCCTCCTGCTGTCTCCATATTGTCTTGATCAGGGGCAACAGAATCTTCTACGTTATCCCCCATCTTTACTTTCTTCCTGTTGCGGAGAAAGAGGTCTGCTTCTTGGGGAGAACGCTCAGAATCTTTCGACATTAGAGAAAACTGTTATATATTAGCATGTGTTGTGTTTACTCATTTTAATTCTAATTTTAAAATAGTAATTTTAGCCCCTCAAAAATTAAAAATACACTAATTTAATCATTATTGCATCAATTTTTCTACATATTCTTTTATGAATTTTATCGACAAAGAATTAAAAAGAAGTGTTTTCACCTTTTGAAAAACCAAATCCACTAGTTTTGAATTATAGAGACAAAAAAATATATTTAATCCTATATTTTTTAACTAAATTAATTTATATTTTAAGAGTAGTAAAATTTTATAATATATTTTCTCTTGGATAATAATACATGTCGTTTATTTTTTAAATTTTAAATTTAAACTCTTTACATTAATTATGCATGTATTTTTATAATTTCAAATAATTTTTATCTTTAAATTAATATGTTTCATTCTACCAAATTAATTATACATATATTTTTATTTATATTTTTAAATTTTAACTAAATTTTAAAATACTCCCGTAATGTACAAAATGCTTAATAATTTATATAAATAAATTTTAATAAATAAAACTAATGATCTAGGAATACAATTTAATTTTGTGTGAGCAAACAATGCTATCTAAAAAAACTTTATGGTACAACTACCCTTGAAATGCTATGCCTAAAATAAATACAATGGATTTAATTCTTGAGTAAACCCTGGACCTTGATTTAGTGCATTCTGTTTTTGGTGTAGTTGGTGCAGTCAAGAAATATGGGTCGTTCGATTTTTAATCGGACAACTTAGATGTTGAGATGTTAAATCAGTATTGAAAAAGTATCTCGGCATATGAGTCATCCGATTAAGATCGAACGACCCATATTTCTTGATTGCACCAACTGCACCAAAAACCGACTGCATATAATCCAAATCTGTAAACCCTCATCTTGATCTTTAAAAGATTTGAGGTGAGTCATATTAGTCTCTCAAAGATAAAATTTTTATTTTTTTTCTTGAAAAATGAAAAAGTCATTCAATTTAGTTCTTTTTAGGGACTAAATTGACGTTTAGATAAATCTTTCAATGACTAAATAGAGCAATTTTTTATCTTTCAGGGACCAAAATGAGGATTTAATCTTAATTCTAACATTAACTAAATATTCCCTCCGATCCTAATTATGATACAATTTGGACCAAATCATACTAGTAACTATTAAGAAAAGTAATTAATATATTGATTTCCAAAAAATTACTCTACAATATTTCAAGTTTATCCCTATTTAAAATTAAACTTCATTATCATGGTAATTGTGTCGATTTAAAACATTTAATGGTAAACAAGGATATATATATGAAAAAATATTAAATGCTTCTAAATTTGTGTGCTTTATTTTATAAATGAGACCATAAAAAAATTCAAATATTGTCTTATAAATAGGATCGGATTAAATGTAAAATTTTGATACTATTATTTATTTTTATATTATTAAATCAGCAAAAAATTGATTATCATAATTCAATTATTAAATTATTGAGTATTAGTATAAAAAATTTACATTAACAATTAATGCATTGAATTCAAACTCAAATATAAATTATTAACAATTATTAAATTATAGCTTGTTTTACATTTGAGGAGGTTCCAACCGTAATAATGAAAATAATAATTAATTTTACCCAAATATATTATTTTTACCCATAAGTTACCACACCACCATGGGTGAGTTTAGATGCACTTTTACAGAAGAACTTTTTAAAGAGGTCAAATGAATTTAACTTCTCCATGAGTTGAAATTAGGCTTTGTAATCCATCTTCTCCAAAAACTCTCTAATTTAACTTCTTCATAATTGACTAACTTCAACTCAAAGAAATTAAATTCATTTTACCTTTTTTATTCATTCTTTTTTTCTTCTAAATTTTTTTTACTGAAGTGTATTCAAACTGAGCACTAAGAAAAAACTTTAATTTAATATCATTATTATAGCACTAGAATTTTATTCAACTTTGGATTTGAAAGGGAATAGTCACATGGGTTGAAATGAATCAAACATGCTTTGGGTTAAAAGAATTTCTCAAAACCTGTATGCCTTGAACCTATGCAATTCCTTCCAAAGTGAAGATTCTCAGTCCAGTGTTGAACAAATTCTGAATGGAACGTATCAACGCAAAACGAACAACAGAGAGAGTGGTCATTTCTTTTCTTCATCTATCTCCTTTACACGTGCTCTCTACTTTAACCTTTAAATCCACTGTCTCATTCTCACAGGATCCTTCCTATCTACTATTAGTACTCGTCGATGGATTAAATGCACCTACAGCATCCCCGAACAGTGTGCTTTACCAAAGTTTTAAGGATAGTCATCTTCATAACTTTTAAGAGAGAATTCTCCATTTTTTTTATCATAATGGATTTCATAACGACATGAACTCATAACACACCTAATAGATTTTAGTTTTCTCTAATATTTGAAATTCATGTTGAATTTTAACTAATCCGAATTTTTATTTATTCACAAAATTATAAATTAAAACCTTATTGAATGAGGATTAAACTTGTTTATCACTTAAATCTAAATCGAAATATTGTTAGAAAATTTTAATTTTTAATATTTAATTTTGTGGGTTACATGTTAAATATTAAAACATTTATATTAGTTATTTACGTCAATTGAGTTGATTGTCAGTTATCTGCATTAGGTGAGCCCGTTTAGACTACCGTTCGTAGGTATTAATGTGAACTCATATGAGTGGATATTAGGTTTGACTTATTTCGGTATAGTGGGAACCTAATACACCACATAATGCATCGCCTCCCATAATCCTTTATATCAAGATTCTTGGCACTTTAGTCCCTATTTTGGGAATTCAAGAGATTTGCTTGAGGAAGACCACAACTTCACATTTTTCTTTAACCCTCTTAATTTTGCTCCTTCTCGTTCGATATTCAATTCGCAATAGGAGCATTGAGGTTCATGATGACGCTCGTTATCTATTCAAAAGGTTTTCGCTCCATTTTGACATGCACAGTCTCGAGCGTAATGGATACATGTATGTGTCATTATCATTAACTCTGTAATCTGACACAACGGATCTCTAAACAATAGAGGACCTCTATTGTTTAATGCAAAAATTTCTATTTGACTTGAAAAAATTATCCCATAAATCCTAATAGATTTTTTGGTCGAATATACCAATAAATTGACTGAACATCAGATTAACATTGGCTTGATCCTATTGACTTATTTGACCCTGTTGCCTCTTGCATGCTTTTTATAACTAGAGAGGATGCTGAATGGGATTCAGAGATTGACTAAAAAGTTAATTCGTTAGAACATAACACAATCAGGACTGGCGACTCACGACCTCAATTTGGCTTCTCTTTTGCATCCTTATATATCCCATGTCTTTATTATCTAGCACTAATATATATCTTAGTCAAAGTCATAAATATTATGACAAACAAAACACAATTAGTGCCACTAAAGCAAACGTGTAAGGAAAAAAAGGAGATTCATAGGCAAGTTCTAATACACTTCTATAGAAGAATTTTTAGAAGAAAAAATTAAAATGAATTAAAGAAGTAAAATAAGTTCAATTTCTTCCATAAATTGAAATTAGCTACTCACTACCACAAAATTCTTTTTTTAGTGGCGCAATTATTTAGTGGCAATAGGAAAATGACTATTAATTTATCATCAAAATAAAAAAATTTCTAGCTAATAAACGTTTGTCAGTAGTTATTCATCTTATATTGCAATTGACATGAATCGCCGCTAAAATTAATTTTATTCATCGACCAAGTGTTTTTGGTTAAGATTTTGGATTCTTCGGAATCAATTCTGCAGAATTGATTTTAAATCACTTCCGTCCAACGTGTTTCGTAAAATGTGCACATTCATTTTCAATCATTGATTTCTAGAATCAATTCTACTCAACTGTAAACCAAACGGACCACAAATGTTTCACTAAATTTCAAATCCTTTCAATTTTTTATTAAATTCGTCACTTTTGAAGCTTTTTTTTCCCAAAAAATAACCCAGTTTCTCACTCGTGGATTGATAACTGCAACACTAGAAAAAAAATTACATACATTTGTGAGAAAATTACCAGTTTCTCTTTCATTTCATATCGGTAAGGGTTTTCCTTCTTCTGCTTCTTTTTTCTTCGATTTAGTGATATCTCGCTCAATTTATTTGCATTTTCTTATTTATGATTACTTGTTTTATTTTCTAGATTTTGTGCAATTTGTTCATGTGTAGATTCTCTGACTCGCTCCAATTTTCTCGAGAAAATCGACTCACCAATACTAAGTGTTGTGTAGGTAAGTACTTACATCATTTACTCAGCAACTATTCTCATCTTACTCCTCATATTTTGTAAAAATTTAACCATCCAAATCCCTAACTCTTTGAAATTCACACCTCATGAAAGGAGCATCGAGCTCCATCATATTTCTTCGAAAATTTCAAATTTCAATTCCATTTTTTGTTTCCTTCTCATGAAAGCTTCTTCGCGAATCCTCTTTCCATAACTCTTGCTCTCAATCATCAAGTTCCTCTGTCACGAACGGTAGGGTTCTGTTAATGCCCGTTCGGGGTGGTCGTGAGTTTTTAGTTTTTGAATTTTAAAATCTTTGAATTAAGTTTTTACAACTCAAAACCAAAAACTGAAAACCATTTTTTGTGGTTTTCAAAATGCTTGTTTTGAAAACCACAAAAACAAGTTTTCAGTATTTGGTTTTGAACTGTAAAAACTTGATTGAAAATTTTTAAAAACCAAAAACTGAAAACTCACAGTCACCCAGAACGACCCCTTAGGTTTCTTCATAAGGGCATTCAAAATTCAATCTTAATTTTTATTCTAAGCTAGTTTGATCTACCACTCAAAATGTTTATTAACATTTTAGTATAAATTCGATTTTAAACTGTGAGGAGTCTGGACAAGACATCTATACGTGAAGGCTTTAATATATATGATTGATTTTTCTAGCTAAATTTAATGAGAATTGAATGAAATTGAACCTTGCCATTGGTTTTTGCTAGTTTGTCACAGATAGCTTTAATTTGAGGTGCATAATCCTTGAGAAGGACATCTGTTTGAAATGAGTTTCCATCTGTATCCTCGTTAAACCTCTAATGAGAGGCAAGTTGTTTTGTGTAGCGATGTAAGTATACAAAATGTGTAGTTACACATGGATAAATTTTGGATTCCTCATGAGTGGAGATTTGTTTCTTCTTTTCAATAGCAGAGTGATTGACAATTAAGCCTTGGTATTCCAGACTCCTCAACACATAATGAAAGTTATTTCCATCAATGTGCAAATGTTTGAGTAATACCATTGCCTCTAGCTTTACCGAGAAGGTGAAGGACGCCCATTTGGGCTTGTTGAAGAGATTATGAATCATAAAGACCAATGAAGTTGTCGCTTAGTCTCTGTTGAGCGAAGATTTTCAAATTGAGCTTCTCGACTTCCTCCAGTTCCAAGGAAGAAGAGGGTTGGGGGTTCAAACCGGAGTATGAAATTAGATGGATCGAGTAAGAGTGTCAAAAACAGAAAGAAAAGTTAAGGGGGATGGCAAAGACAATGAATAAGGTAACAACTTATTATCATGTTTTCTTTGGTCTTTCGTTCTAGCTTAATTTTTATTGTTGGAAGAAGCACCGAAGTGGAAGGTCATACGTGTGAGTTAGTGAGTTCCAATTCTAGAAATTCTCTGGGTTATGTTCATTTTATTATTTGACTTGACATGTGAGGCAAACATTATTTTGGCATCGTTCCAATAATATCTTTTATGCTTATTTGTTGTTTCAAAATATGACAACCTGAAGAGGACTTTGGGAAAATAGTTGAAATTTATGAATGTTGGAAATTTTGGGTTGAATCTTTGTTTGATCATATCATTTGCTTAAGGAGATAGAATAGGATGCAATGAAAGGTCATGCTTGCAGCTTAAAGAATGCTTCACCAACGGTCCGGAAAAGCTACTTTGGTATGTCATCTTATAAAGCATAATCTGAGTGGCACTATTTCTACTTTCTCTTCACTTGGTTTAATTGGTGATAGTAATAAGTTTCAATAGCTCATCAGTTTCATTGCATGTATCCAAACTTATCCAGAACAATTATATGCTAAATCATGTTCTAGAATATTGCTTTCCATAGCAAGAAAGAGTACAAGTAAGTAACTATACTGCTATTGTTCAACAAGTGCTTCTTTCATTTGATGTGTTTTTTTTGTAATTTCTTAGCATATTTTGGCCAAAATTAGCTTCTTCTCTGCTTCATGTAAAAGTCTCAAAGGGTACAAGTACAAGATTTCATTTGCTCTAAGGATGTACCTCTATTGGTATGTTATTTGTGCCCTACACCATTTGACAATATGAGCTCTATAATTTCTTTTTGTTTCATAGTCACTCTTGATTGCAAAAAAAAAAAAAGAAAAACTTGCATTATTTCATGTTTCCTAGGCCTATTGATGTATGGACAAAATGCTATCTTCGTGAATGAATCTCTTGGGCTTAGTTGGAGAAAGGTAATCCCCTTGGACATGTGTGTGTGTTACAAAACCAGTGTAAGTTACATAAATCCTGACACTGTTGAATACACTTTAAATGGATATTTGTATTCCAAAACTCATCATTGAATTCAAAGTCACTATCATGTAAATGAGAATGAATTAGAAAATAATGACAATGAGGAGATGAATGTCTGTAGGATAGTCACACCGATGTCGAGTATTGCTATAATAATGAAAATCTGAATACTTTTATAAAAGTTTAAACACAACTTAACGGGGTTAGTTTTAAAGGATTTATTCACAAAATTTTAAAACTATAAGGATTTAATTAAATGATTTCAAACTATTAGGACTTAATTAAAATTTTAATGAAATTATAAGGACCTACATATTAATTTAACCTTCTTTTTAAAAAAGATTCAATTATAAAGAAAAACTTTTTAAAGAGATATATAAATTAATTAGAGAAAAAATTTAGAAATAGAAATTGTATAGAGACAAAAAAAATATTATGGATGGGTTGAATTTTCATCCATAAAATATTTATTAGTAAATGGGTTGAGTGACTTTTATGAAAATAGGTCAGGAATAAATTAATTTTTAATACATTTTCAATAGATTATAAATCCATTGGAATCCAGTTTAAAATTTATCTAAACCTTTTAAAATAAATTTATCCAAATTAATTTCCAGAAGCAATTTTTTAACATATTTCTGAAAAATAATTTTTAAGAAATTTTTTTGACAATTCCCATGAAGGGTGGAGGTATTTAAAAAAGAAGGGAAAGTGGTGGGAGAAGAAATTCCCATTTGTTGAAAGCAGCTCCGCAAGTAAAGTTGGGCCCGTTGCAAGCCCATTCTCAGAAACCCTAATTTTCCACGCTCTGACTCCGGTTCCACGGTTCCACCTTTATATTAACTTTTCCTCTTCGTTATTTATTTGGGTTTCAATTTGGTACTCTCTAATTAGAGAAGGTTTTAATATTTTCTTGTTATTTTTTCATTGAATGAGAACTTAAAAATATATGATAATGGTTATAGGGGATTAAATTTTTTTTAAAAAAAATTAAAAATACAAATTCACTGTAAAAATATTAAAATTATTAAAAAATTAAGAAAAATTAATTAAATAATCAGAGACGGTATGAAAGACCTCTCTAATGATAGGGGAAAATAGAATTTCCCTATTTATTTACTCTCTCTTTCATTTTTGTTTCTTCTACACTCTCTGTCTCTGCACTAGCCAACGGAGGTTAAAGAGACGGCGCCGTTCTGCTGTCCACCTTGACGAACCCCAGCTTCGTCTTGGCCCTCGATTTTGTCCCTTTTTTTTCCTTATCATTTCTGTGAAACTAGAACACCCAAACATCATCAATGGCTGTGAAACCTACCAAGGCCGAGAAGAAAGTAGCCTATGACGCCAAGCTGTGTCAGCTTCTGGAGGATTACACCCAAATCCTCATTGTGGCTGCGGACAATGTAGGATCCAACCAGCTTCAGAACATCCGAAAGGGTCTACGTGGCGACTCTGTGGTGCTTATGGGTAAGAACACCATGATGAAGCGCTCTGTAAGGATCCATTCTGAGAATACCGGCAACAATGCCTTCCTCAACCTTATTCCCCTTCTTGTTGCAAGTGCTTCGAATTTGTTAGAGGGTTTTCATTGCTAGTTCTGTTTTATGATAAATGTTAATTGGCTAGTTTAATTAATAGAATGTATGAGAGAACTTTTTTTGTGTTTAGTTTGTTAATTTATGTGTAGTCAGTGCTTGAAAATTTAATGGGTTTGCATTGGTGTGACATAAAGCTTCCAACTTTAAATCATTGAAGCAATTGGGTCATTTCAATAGATTTCGAAAATAAATATTAAATAGCTAGTTGGATTAGTTTTTTAAAAAATAGTTTTTATTTTTTTAACTTTTTATGAAGGTGTGTCTAATGGATTGTTGGTTGAACTTGAACCAGGGTAATGTGGGGTTGATTTTCACAAAAGGTGACTTGAAGGAGGTTAGTGAAGAGGTTGCCAAGTATAAGGTATAGTTACTATTACACTTTTCTTTTCTTGATTCTATTCATGTTGTTTTTCAGAGTGCCAATTCCATATAATGACGATGTTACTAGGTTTTGCTTACCTTCTTTATTTTGGTACTTCATTTATTGTGATTCAGCATTGTCACTTTGGCAGCATTATCTAAACTTTTTGTACTAAAACATACACAGAAAAGCCTATTGAAAAGCTGATTATTAATCTTTAGGAGGCGTGTTTTGATATCATTATGCTCTAAAGCTAGGATTCACCTTTGAAAAGTTGTTAATTTGGCAATGTCACTGTTGCCTCATTTATCATGAGAATTGTTTTTCCAATTATGCAATTCAGTTGCAGTATTTCTCTTTGGTGATTGGCGATTGCATTTAATTCTTGATATCATTACTGAATATAATATCTTATTTCTGGATCTTCTTTTTATTTAAGGAATCTTATATTTTGATTTTGTTAAATCTAGATGTATATGTTGTGTCAAATAATTTAGCTTGGAGCTGCTATATACTCACTTGTCATGTTATCTAAATCTTTATACATTCATCATTGTCTTTAATCTGAATAGGTGGGAGCTCCTGCTCGTGTTGGTTTGGTTGCACCCATTGATGTCGTTGTTCCTCCAGGCAACACTGGGCTAGACCCTTTTCAGACTTCTTTCTTCCAGGTTTTTGCAATCTTGTTCTAGGAAGAACATGAATTTCCTTGTTCATGACACAGTATTATTTATATTTAATCTATACATTTCAGGTGCTTAACATCCCTACCAAGATTAACAAGGGTACTGTGGAAATTATCACACCTGTAGAACTCATTAAAAAAGGAGACAAGGTTGGCTCATCTGAAGCTGCATTACTTGCCAAGCTTGGGATAAGGCCCTTCTCATATGGACTTGTTGTCCTTTCTGTTTATGACAATGGTTCAGTTTTTAGCCCTGAGGTTCTAGACCTGACTGAGGATGACCTCATTGAGAAGTTTGCCGTTGGTGTCTCCATGGTCACTTCACTTTCTTTGACCATCTCATACCCAACAATTGTAGCTGCACCACATATGTTTGTTAATGCCTATGAGAATGTCCTGTCTGTTGCAGTTGCAACTGACTATTCTTTCCCCCAGGCAGATAAGGTTAAGGAGTACCTGAAGGTATTGTCTCTAATAGCTAGATAAACTATAACACTTATTCATTGGGTCATTATTTTTGTCTTTCTCATTTAGTAACTGTCATTATTTTAATCTGCAGGATCCTAGTAAATTTGCTGTAGCTGCTGTTGCTGCACCTGCTACTAATTCTAGCACAGCTCCGGGTACTGCTTCCAAAGAGGAGGAAAAGAAGGAAGAACCAGCGGAAGAATCTGATGATGACATGGGATTCAGTTTGTTTGATTAAGTTATCTGTGTTTTTGGAGTCTAGTTAAACTTCTGCTGTTTGATTTGATAAGGTAGATCTTTCCTTATTTAGGTGTTATTTTATAGTTTTCCCCTCTGGTTTTAAGTTGTGTCTGGCAATTTGGTAAATCCATGCCTTAACGATGGCATCATAATCCTTGAATTTTTTTTACCATCTCTTCTCCAATTGCGCAAAATAGCTTAGCCTCCAATTGGTTTGGCATCAACGTGATAAAATCATGGTTTCATAAAATTAATTTTAAATCACTCATATGCAATATACTTCATAAAATGTGTATCATTCATCTTAATCATGATTTTTAGAATTAGTTCTACCAAATGTAAACACACTATTACTGCATTGGAAAGTTGGTATTAGTAAAACTAGTCGTAAGTGGATGAACATTGTTTTGCATGTCATTAGTGGTAGGTGTCGTGCTCTTATGTCATTAGTGGCCGGCTATGCTTTCTTTGCTTGGATGTCAATGAAGGTTTTAATAAAATATTAAGGAACAATAATCTTAGCATATGGTCTTTTTTCTGATGTTATTGGAATCTTCAGGGTTAATATTATTAAAAAAATTAAATGTCAACGTACCTTTTTTAATAAATAATCATTTGTTCCATTGACGAACAAAAACAAATCCGCACTGATCTGTGAAAACACAAGTCAAACACAAAGATATGCCATTTGCCAGTATCACTTAATTACCATTTGCCAATGTCTGGCAGGAAAACATTAAAGTACCAGACTTTTTAAAGATTGTTGCTTACCACCTACCACTTTATTTGTCATTTTCTATCTAATTGTAAATTATACAAATATAAATTGCCATGAAATAATGTTTTAAAAAATTAATTTTCACCAACAAGAGTTGGTTCAAGTGGTACATGTTTGTTTCCCCTTAAGCAAGATCTTGGGTTCTAGTCTTGTGGATGGATGTTCCCGGCTCGAACAGGATTGCCTCCCGTGGAGGATACCTGTGGTTAAACAAAAAAAAAATTAATTTTCTATATAGAATTTTCCAATCGAGTCTCATATGTCATTACTATAAGGAGATACTGGAGTATCAAAGTACTGAAAAAGGAAACAAAAAATCAATGGAAAAGTGTAGCTGTTATCCTCAACCCAATACCCTCCTCATGAAGGAATGGGCTACATGTTTGGGCTTACTTTCTTCAGGCCAACCTATTAAAAATGAAAATAAAAATTCTTACGTTTGGTTTCTTTATAAAATTGTGTTATATTTAATTTGTTGAACCGATAAATGTGATGCTTTTAGGCTCACAATTCCTATGGTAGAAACTAGAAAGTTGGCACCTCTGTTACCCAACAGGATGGAAGAAAAGGATTGAAAATGAGAGATGAAAAATGGTTTGGCATCCGAGGGCGACATTTTGCTCCAAAAGTCAGTGGTGCATAAGATTATTCTTATCGTTGGCTACAGTTGAATTCCGAAGCCACAGCCACCATAGATATGAACAATGACATGGTCAAAGGACAAGTAAGTAAGTAAGTGACCCAACATTTCGGAGATCACCATACCATTCAACATCAAAAAATAAATTATCTAGAAGACTAGATATCAAAACTTCAACTACTACAAGTGGTGCACGCCTCTATCTTCTCTTCTTTTCTTCAACGTTCTCTTGTTGATGATGCTTTTATTTCCCTTTTGATATTCTTTCAGAAAAACAAAATTATAGGATGCATCCCCTACAGGATTACACGAAACTCAGATTCCACCCTATCTACTAAAATATCATCTCTAGACTCTATCTATCCTTTTTTTCTTCTGTGTGTTTGTTCATGTATTATATATATCTCTATCTCTGATGGGGATAAATATTATCCTCCACTTGAACTTATGGGTCATGGGGCCAAGTTTGGTATCTATCCTTCGTGTCAAAACAATATTTTTTAAAAAAAGAAAAGAAGAGTAAGTATAATTTTATTTTCAAATAATTTTTTTAATATAAATTAACAAAATTTTACACGTATTTTTTATTTTTTATTCATTAATATCAATAATATAAGTATTCAATCTTCTGATCTTATCTGTGTAAATTATTATGTAATTACATATTATAATATGTGACTAATATTTCGTGAAGGAAATGTGATTGTATGACATGTGACGTCACATGATTTGGGCCAGCCCTACAGTGGCCATACCAATACCAATTGATTGAATCCTAATCCTATCTATTATGATATGAATATCTAATATAATTGTATTTCTATATGGATATCATATTGCCATGTAGTCCGCCACAAAACATGCTATTTGCCAGCAAATTAGCAAACCTGCCCATTGCACTGACTCCTATCAACGTACACGTTTTGACTGCCATCAAAGTCAAACAAGCAGCCATCATTCATTCCCTTTTTGTTATTTCTTCCAATTGTTACCTTATTTATCCTCATCACAATTCACACCAACAATAAGCCAAGGCCAAATGACAAATAATAAGAGATTTTTTTTTTATTTCACGTTAGGTTGGGGCGCGGATATGGCTAACAAGTATTTTGAGAATATTAATTATCATATATTGATATTAATATGTTTTCACATAATTTAATAAATTTAATATTAATTCAAAAGTGTGTCTAGCTTGCCATAAAGCTTTCAGCTTTCAGCGAGTTTTTCAGCTCTCAGTTAGCTTTAAACTTTCGACTAATTTTGTCAAACACACTATTCTAAGTAATTATCCAAAAAAAAAATATGGGCATGATATTATAAGACTGACTCTATCCCATTTTCACACAATATATTTATTATTTTATAATTAAAATTTGAAAGATTTTTCAAATTGAGTTAGATGATATAATTTTTTAAATATGGGTGTGATATAATTCTTTATTTGTTGATTTTTCATAATTATGTTTAGTGTGAAAATAATACTTTTATTTTATTAATTTTTAAAAAAAAATGAATTAAAGGATTTCATTTAAGTAAATGCATGTAATAGATTAACGTGTTCGTCAAAACTAACTAAAAAACTAGTTGAACATTATATAAAAGCCGATAAGCTAGGTGAATTTATTAAAAATGGTTGGTGAAATTCATTAAAAATTGTAAAGTGATAGATAAGGACATCATTAAAATAACAGATAATGTTGTAAGAGGATTATTGAGTGATAAAATCATATAAAAAGAGTTTTTCTAAAAAGAACCACCTCAGGTAACTTCTCAAAGAAAGCTACTAGTAATTTAAAAAAAGTTAATTTATCAAACATTAATCTAGTGAAATGATTTCAGATATCAATTTCAGCTTTCATCTAACTGAAATATTTTGCCAAACACATTCTAAATACATTGAACCCATTTTAAGAGTAGTTTTACCGCATGGAATGGCAAAAAAAAAGCATATCTTTTTATTTTAATTTCTTTTGTAGCTAATCATTGTTTGAAAATATTATTTTTTATAATCTAGACAAAGATAAAAAAGAAATGAGTAATTTTTTCTTATTTAGTTGAAAAAATAAAAATAAAGAATGCATATACACATATACATATACATATGTCTGTGTGTTTTTTAAAAATAATATCAGGTTAAATAGATAGATAAACTAGTATTTTAATGTATTTTTTCCTTCATTTCCATTAAAGTTAATTAAGTTTTTGGTCCCTCGACCTGATTTTTCTAGGGGTGGCAAAGTGGGCCAGCCCGCCCCGCCCTGGCCCGCCAAAAAACGGGGCGGGGCGGGTTGGCCCGCCAGGAAAAACGGGCCAACATATACAACCCACCCCGTTTTAAGGCGGGATGGCGGGCCGGCCCGCCTGACCCACCCAAAAAATTATAAAAATTAAAATAAATTTAAAATAAAATATAATACATAATAAATTTGAATTTTAATAAAATTTTAAAAAAATTATTTATACTTTTTTGTCTTTACATAACATTTTTCCTCAATATTTATAAAATTATTATAATTAAATACTAAATCTAAGTAAAAAAAAGTTAAAAATGTGTTAAATTTGACGGGCTAGCCCTACGGGCCAACCCGACGGGCCGGCCCGGCCCGCCGGGTTGGCGGGTTGGGCGGGGCGGGCTGAGTGGGTTGGCGGGCTGGAGGGACCTAACCCACCCCGCCATTTTTGGCGGGTTAGGCGGGCTGGCCCGCCGGGCCCAACCCACATTGTCATCCCTAGATTTTTCCTTATGGTCTTTTAATTTAATTTTTTTAAAGTGGTCCTTTCAAAAATATTTTCCCCCCTAAATGGCCCCTCTGATTTTTCACTATAAAATGCTAACCTGGCACAAAAAAAAATAGATGGACCATTTAAAAAAAATTATGATATTTTAGGGGATCGATTTAAAATTTTGTAGAGACTGATTTTAAAAATTGTGATATTTTTTAAGGATCATTTTGGGAAAAATATTTATAAAAAATAGAAAAATAATTATTTAAAAAAAAATCATTTTTGGAGGATTATTTAAAAAATAAAAGTGGGGGATGAAATGAAATTATAGTATTTTGAGACTACAAATATAATTAAACCAAAGGATAATATAAGTCTTATCATATTTTTCTATTTTTATTTACTTTACAATTGAATAAGAAAATATTTGTATAGTTCTTTTATTTTTTTCATATTTAATATCTCTCATTTACGTTTGATTTGGTTGAGAAGAAATGAGGGAAGGAAAAAGAAATAGTAGGAAGAGAAATATGTTTATCAGTTTGGTGTCATGGAAATGGATAAGGAGAGAATTGTATAGTTACGGGTCCCACTGATATGCAATTTCTTCTCTTTAGAGAAGAGAAATGGCGATGAGACACGGAGTTCAATAAGAGAACATGTTAGATTGGTGTATCCTTTGCTATTTGTTCTTTTGCTCAATGTTACCCTTTCACTTTTCCATCAATTTTAATTATGATATGCACCTCTCTTTCTTACAAGAATACAGCAAGGATGCTCACACATCCTCATTCCTTTTTATGTTTTAGTTGATTATAATTTCATTAATATTTTAATGTTATAATTATAATACATGTGTAATACTTAAATTTTTTAATTAATTGAAATTATTAGTTTATAATTTTTAATTGATTTTAATATATATTTTAAGATTTTATATAAATTATTATACATTATTTATAAATTACATATTTTAATTTTTTTATAAATTTTACTTATCAACACTTAATTAGAAGCCTTTTAATCTTTACATATTATAATCCAATTTCTCTCCTTTATTTTTCTCTCATACCAAAGAAAAATATCATTTCTCTCCACCTTATTGCATCTCTATTTTTTTATTACCAAATAACTCAATTTCTTCTCTATTTCTTCTCTATTTCTCCCATATTTCTCTCCACCCCATTTTTCTCTTTCTTATTTCTCTCTACTCTATTTCTCTCCACACTACCAAACAAACTGATATGAACCGGAAGCGTAAAAATAGGAACGTCTTGAAGATCAATTAACGGTAAATAACTGTAAGGAGCTTGACACAATCCAAGACCTGCTGGAAGCACCAAAGCTATCAAAGATAGGAACTTGACACAATCTGTGACCTGCCGGAAGCACCAAAGTTATCAAATATAGGAACTTGATACAATCCGTGACCTGCCGGAAGCACTAAAGTTATCAAGATATAAGCAACTAGACCCTAACCAAGACCTCCTGATAGAACCTAAGTTATCAAGTAGTTCTTTAATCCAAGAACAAAGGATAAATTCTCACAAAGAGAAAACTCATAATTTTATTGATAAAAATAGCTGTCTACAAACTGATTCTCAATGTTAATATATAGCAAAGGAATTTTCTAAAATAAACTATCTAAAAGATACAGTCCTAAATTAAATAGATTTAATCCTAGATAAGATAAAATATCATCCTAAAAGATTTAATCCTAAATAAGATAAAATATAATACTAAAAGAGTTAAATACAATCCTAACAGATCTGATATTGATTTTTCTAACAGATGTGATCCTAAATAAATCAGTTAGGATCTGATTAGATACACTTTCCCAGATTAAGTTAAACCACTTCTTTGGATCTTCTTCTGCTCGGTGGTCTTCTTTCCTTTGGACTTCAGTGGTCAAGAGTTGCAAAGCTCTCTTCATCTGTTCCGATCTGGACTCGGTCATTGAACCTTCAATCCCTTGCAATGGATCTGAGGCATACTGGTTGAGGTTAGACAAGATCGTGTCACAAACACTTATCCTTTGTTTGGTATTAATGAAATGAAAGAGAAATGGGTAGGGGAGAGGAATTGAAGAGAAATGGCAAACTTCTCTTGTTTGGTGTTGCATAGAAATAGTAGAGAAATGCAAAAAAAAAAAAAACTAGTGGAACCCACATGAAATGCATTTCTCTCCTAATTTGTAGAGAGATAGAGGAGAAATGGTTACTATTTCTCTTCTATTTCACACTCATTTCTCCCATACTACACAACCTACAAAACATATTCAGGGTCAGTCTAACATATATGTAGGCCTAAAACAAATTATAAAATGGAGGCCTAATTCTAAGAGATAAAAGACAAGAAATGACATTGTTTTTAAAAAAATATGAGCCAATTTTAAGAAAAGAAACTTATATTTAATTTTTTTATAAGAAAAAATACTTTTAATTATTATCTATTAACTAATGATTAGTAATATTTTTATATACATTTAATATAAAGATTTTATTCAATTTTGGGTAAAATATGTTTGTAATCTTTATAAATTTAAGCATATTTGGGTTTGATTCTCATAATTTAAAACCAATGTGTTGAGTTTTTCTTTCTCAAATCACTTCAAATTAATCCTTATCACCCCTCTTGTTAGGGAATAAAAATATACCTGATAAAAAATACTAAAGACTAAAAAACACATCTGATAAAAAATAGTTTGGGATAATTTAAAAGGGAGGGACTTAGCACACCAATTTTAAGTTATAAGAACCAAAATCAAATTTATTTAATTTTACATAAATTACAAACATAGTTTATCTTTAATTTTAATTTATAAAATATATCTAAAAAGATCCAGGCCTTGTAATAAAAGGTCCAAAACAATTGTTTTACCGATCTCCCCTGCAACTGGCTCTGATCATATTTCTCTTGTTTTACATTTATCTCTCGTACCAAATAACTTACAAATTGTCTGTATCTTCTGTGTTTCTTTTTCCTAACCAAACAATAGCTTAATTTTCTTGTGTTGAATTCAATCATCCGCCTAATGCCAACAAGAGTCGTGGTGCCACGTGGAAGCATCCTATCGCTCAGTTGAGCACCGCCAGAACAACCTGATCTGTCCACCTTTTGCCGACAGCTCGAGTGTACAACGTCTCTGGCAATTGGCGTGAAATAATCGTCATCAATTATTTGTTAGTACGTCAAAAAAAAAAATTATTTCTTTGTCTATTACTTATATTTACATTAATTATGTAAAATTCTTTGGTATTTTAATTAAGTTAAATAGATAAACACGAGAATATCTACTCTTATATACTACAGTACTATACTTAATATGTGTTTAAGAATTTCAATAAAACTCTCAAATTCACTGTTTAATATTCATGTAGTCTTTCTATTTTGTTTTTTAAAATTATAAAATTTGTTTTTAAAATATTATAAGATATTTGAATTTTTACTTATATTATTTACAAGGTTAGTATATTTTCTTATTCATTAATTTTTTTATTTAAAATTTAAAAGGTTAGTATAATTTAGGAGTCAGGCCAGGCTCAGGCCTGCCAAAGTCTGGTCTGGCCTGGCCTGTTTCCACCCCTATGTTTATCCTTACCTTACTCTAATTTTGATGGATCAATTCTCTATATTCGAACTCGTCAATATACTCGATAATATATGATCTTAATTAAGATCAGATGTAAGTATGATAAAATCACGATGATTCAATCTATAGGTTAAATAAAATTATGAAATGGACATATAGCAATATCAAAAGAAAAGAGCTTGTGCCATTGTTAATTATATCATATACTACATCCGGTCCTATATATAAGAAACTGGACTAAAATCATCAAGACCAAGGAAATGCATTGGAACATGTTAATGGTAATTAATAGTGTCATGAATTTAATTTTTCTCAAAAATACCCTTAGTATTAAATGAGTAAATGAGTGGGTATCTCTTTAACTACCCACAATAAATTAAGGGCATATAAGGTATTTAGCAATTAATGCAACTAAAAATAGTACCATGTTTCTTATATATAGAACCAAAAAAATTTTCCTTTTTATTTCTTATATATAGGACCGGAGGCAGTATTATATTTCCTCTCAATACATATAGTACTTATTATTCTCTTTAAATTTTGGGACATTATTATGGGAAGAATGACAATATATCATTTAAACTGTTATTTATTATGAAATTTTTTTTGGTAAGATTATTACGAGATTTTTATATGCGAATGAAATATGAAACTCTTTTAGCCAATGAAAGATTTTTATATAAGGTACGTTGTCACGTGTTTTTCTTGTATATTCGTGTAATTTTTCATCGTGAAGTTTATCATTATTCAAAATTTATTTATACTATTAATATAAAATTATTATATTTAATTAATGATATATAAAATAAAAATGACTTAAATATGTTTTTGGTCCCTTTAAAATACACATGTTTTCATTTTCGTCCCCCTAAAAAAAATTTGTCTTTTAATCTCTTAAAATTTTTTGTTTTCAAAATAGTCATCACCGTTAGAATAGTTATCGAAGTGCTAATGTGGTTGTTAACAGGGGAACTAAAATAAAATAGAGGAAATTTTAGAGAGATTAAATTGAAAACAAGTTAGCATAGATGTTAACAGTCACATCAGCAATCCGTTAACTATTCTAACGGGAGAACCTTTTTGAAAAGAAAAAATTTTAGGAGACTAAAAGACAAAAATACATTTTAGGGGGACGAAAATGAAAATGCATATATTTTAAAAGGATAAAAAACATATTTAAACCAATAAAAATTACAAAATCAATTTTGCAAAAAAGGAAAATCCAAACACATGCTATAACGGCCAAAAGTGTAGAGAGGATCAAATCGGAACTCCAACAGAACCGTCGTTTTCAGAATAACATAAAAGAAAGATAGTCATCGTAGTCAGCGCCAGCGGTAACAAATTTATGTGACAATCCTGGTGGATAATTAGATATGGATGGATGAAAATGTATGCTGTTCTATAATTTCAATCTTCTCTGCTGCTTTTTATTTAGTTTATATGCACTTTTTGTTCTTTATTTTTGTTGAGTTTGATAACTCTCCGTTGCTGTTTAATTTATAAATGCATTTCGTATGCTTTCATTAACTTTTTGTAATTTTTTTTTCAGAGTTAGCTGGGCAACTTGCCTTTGCGTGTACCGCCGCAATCGATGTGGATACTGGATAGAGACGAGAGGAGCGGGATAAAAACTTACTTAAAAACGAAGAAACAAAATAATTAAGGAAATCCTATAAGCATAGTTGTGGAAAAAATAATTCTAAAGTTATTTTCACATTAAAAAAATACTCCTATTTCAAGCTATCTTTAACTAATAATAAAGGTTTGCTTATTCATTTCAAAGCATTAAAATTCGTGTTAACAGAATTAAATCTAGCATAAGTACGTTACTTTAAACACATAATGGCATGTTTGTTTCCCTCACATGTAGAGTATGTTTGGTAAAACTAGCTGAAAAGCTAGCTGAAAGTTTAAAACTAGCTGAAAGTTGAAAAGCTAGCTGAAAGCTTAAAGCTAGCTGAAAGACTATTGAATGTTTGGTAAAACTAGTTGAAAATGGTAAAACGACATTTAAGGACAACATTAATTATTAAATAATGATAAGTGAGAGTGGTTTAGGGTTAAACTTGTAATCTACTAATTGAAATTTGGAGCTTTTTTAAAAAAAGCTACTCCTGGTATCCTTTTAAGAAAAACTTGTAGCTACCAAAAAAGCTACCTTCCCAAACACAGCTTTTTTGGTTCAGCTAGCTGAAATGGCTAGCCAAACACACTCGTAGTATTAACTACAAAATAACAAGAAATTAACTATTAGATGTAGCTATGGAATGATTCTGTAGCTAATTTCTAGCAATTTCGTAGCTAAATCCGTAGAAAGGACTAAAGGTGAATGGTGGATATCTAGAGAGGATCCAAATTCATAAAAAAGGACTGAAGGTGGGTGTTGCGGTTTATTAATGTCCAATTTGTTGCTAAGGGTCTGCCAATATTTTTAGAATTGATTTTGTTGAAATATTTAGGGTTTATTTGGTTTACGGTTGGGTAAAATTTATTTTAATAGATTTATAGAATCAATGGTTGAAATAAATGATGCACGACTTATGAAATACGTTGATGAAAGTGATTTAAAATCAATTACACTATTTTTGTTATTGCAAATTGGTAACTAAACAAGCTCTTAGTACGATGTTAAGATAAATTATCATTCGATCCCCTTATTCTTCTCTCTCTAAATTGAATTTTGACATATGCTAGATGTAAAAAAAAATGCATTCTTACATATGGACATTTAAAGGAATTGCAACCCCTTGGGTTTGTGAATCTTGACAAACATATAATTATTTTAGTTTAATAAAAAGGGTTTTTTTTAACTTGTGCAACGTTGCATAGGTTAATAAATCAAAGGTGAAAAAGATTTTATTGAAAAATGGAATTATTACAGGTAATTAATATGAAATGTTATATATTTTCCAATAAAACATTTTTACTTTTGATTTATTATCTTGTGGAACATTGCACGTTTTAAAAAATCTATTATAAAAAAATAAGGAAAGGAAGATTGCGTTAAATATTATATTATGGAAAAATAAAATGAAGATTACATTAATTATTGATTGTGAAATATTTTTGGTAATAGAGAAACTGATATTTTAGTACTAAATAAAGAAATAAGTTCCTTAAATTGTGGTAAGAATTAAGAGCCATTAAAAACAAAAGGTGAAAATAAAAGACTGCATCAAGTATTGATTGTGAGACTAATATAACAATGACAAATAAGGAATAAATCTCATATTGTGGCAAGAATCAAGAGTTGATACATATAAGAATTTTTTTCTAGTATCACATGCATGTATCCCTGATGTAAAATAATCCCATTTGAGTCGGAAATATCCACCATGCATATTGCTTTTCAACAAGGGGTTTTTCATACACTAGATTCAAAAACTCAATTCATTTATTAAGGGGAATTATATCTATACTACCTGAACTACTAATCACTCATTGGTATAACATGAGAATATGCCTATAAATTTAATTTGTTTTCTTCTATAACCAGTATTAACTCTTGTGTGTCTATACCCTTAAAAAAGATTAATAGACTTGTGTCAAAATATTTCTTTAACAAGTATTTTTCTCATATGAGAAAAGGAGCTTAGTATTTACACAGAGAAGTTGACAAAGTAAAAATAGAAACAAATAAAAAAGATACTTAGCAAAATTTTAGTTGTCTAGCCTAATATTCGAAAATTGGGATTTGCCTCTTTCTAAGGTGTGAGATATATTTTGAAAGAAAAAATGTGTCGATATAATTAATTAATCATTGATTGGAAAATCAATAATGGGCTTTTGATAACTCTTTATTTATGATACATTCACATGTATTTAAACACAATTTCAACCGTCTTTTTTTTTTTTTTATCAATAGTTGTGATAATGCACTTTACACTCTAAAGTTCATAAGAGCCAATTCTTAGAAATTGATGACTTAATTAAACTACACAGTACTTGGTTCTTGTAGAAAAAATTTGCAAAATATAACTAAATTCTTGCTAAGTTGAAATCTATAAATGCACAAGTTGCTACATTGTGATTGTGAATGTTGCTTTAACCTTATCAAACATGTCTATTGTTAGTTATGACAGTTATGACTTAGGAATGAGTTTGTTATTCTGTTAGGTTGTTATTTCAGTCAGGTTAGTTAGTCGTTGTTCTCCCTAAACTGCCTATATATACAGTACCTTGTTGTATAGGGAAAAGGTGGTGCAAGTGTAAGCAAGAACGATTACGGAAGAACCTGTCTGAAGTTAACAGGTGTAACCTTGTCTGAAACAGCTTGTCTGAAGCTGGTTGTCTGAAATAGAGAAACGTTTTTCTCTTGCATATTTTCTTCTCTCTTTTCGTGTTCTTTGATTCTTTTTCTTTTAAGCTTTCAATTTCTTGTTCTTACCCAACAAGTGGCGCCGTCTGTGGGGAGAAAGTGAAAAGGAAAGATAATCAAGAATGGCAACGAAGTTTGATATTGAGAAGTTCTCTGGAGCAAATGACTTTGGGCTGTGGAAAATCAAGATGGAGGCTATCTTGATACAGCAAGGTTGCGGGGAAGCGTTGAAGGGGGAGGTGAACATGTCATCATCTTTAACGCAGACAGAGAAAAGAATATGGTAGACAAGGCAAGGAGTGTAATCGTTCTGTGTCTTGGTGATAAGGCACTCAGAGAGGTGGCGAAGGAGAAAACAGCTGCAAGAATGTGGTCAAAGCTGGAATCTTTATACATGACAAAGTCTTTGGCTCATAGACTCTGTCTAAAGCAACAACTTTACTCGTTCAAGATGGTGGAATCAAGAACGATTGAAGAGCAGTTGGCAGTTTTCAGCAAGATTGTTGATGATCTTGAAAACATTGGTGTGAAGCTTGAAGATGAGGACAAGGTCGTTATTCTTCTGAATTCTTTACCTAAGACCTTTGAACATTTCAGAGATGCTTTACTGTACGGGAAAGATTAGGTGATCACTCTAGAGGAGGTTGTGACCTCAGTTCGAACCAAAGAGTTGCAGAAACTTCAAGATTCGAAAGGTGTAGAGGAGGTTCCCTCTGGTCTAGTTACAGTGAAGGGCAAGGGAAAGAAGTCAGAGAACAAAGGGAAGAAGGCAAAGTCTGAAGGCAAGAAGCAGATCAAATGTTTCAAGTGTCAGAAGCTGGGTCATATCAAGAAGCATTGTCCTGAGAAAGATGCCCAGGAGCATAGGAGACAGGAAACTGCAGGTGTTGCAGAGGCTTCTGAAGGATATGAATCTGCAGGTGTTTTGGTAGCTTCGTCTGAAGACTCTCTGAAGAGTTGGGTCATGGATTCAGGGTGTACTTATCACATGTGTCCTGTGGAAGATTACTTTGAGACCTTAGAACTGAAGGAGTATGGATCTGTACTTCTTGGGAACAACAAAGCTTGCAAGGTGCAGGGCATTGGGGTAATCAGACTGAGGATGTTTGATAACAGAGAGATGCTGCTGCAGGATGTGAGGTATGTTCCAGAGCTCAAAAGGAACCTTATGTCCATTAGCATGTTTGATGTTATGGGGTATTCCACTAAGGTGGAGGGTGGAATGATGAAGGTGTCCAATGGAGCATCCATAGTTGCTAAGGGGAGAAGAAATAATGGGTTGTACATTCTGGAAGGATCAACTGTCATTGCACATGCATCAGTTGCTAGTTAGTCTATGGTAGACAAGACTAAGCTATGGCACCTACGTTTGGGCCATGTTAGTGAGAAAGGCTTGGTGGAGTTGGAGAAGCAACAACTGCTGATGGGTGATAAGCTTCAGAAGCTGGATTTCTGTGACCAGTGTGTTTTGGGTAAGTCTCATAGAGTGCAGTTTGGGACAGGTAAACACACTTCCAACAGACCTTTTGAATATGCACATGCAGATCTGTGGGGTCCATTTAGGACTCAGACGCATGGTGGAGGGTCTTATTTTCTGAGCATTATTGATGACTTCTCAAGGAGGGTATGGACATACATTTTGAGGAACAATACTGAGACATTTCAGAAGTTCAGATAATGGCATACTCAAATTGCTAATCAGCAGGGGACCAAGCTGAAGGTACTGAGAACAAACAATGGGCTGGAATTTGTTTCAGATGAGTTTAACAGTTTTTGCAGGAACCAGGGAATCAAAAGGCATAAAACTGTGGTAGGGACTCCTCAACAAAATGGACTTGCTGAAAGGATGAACAAGACCATTTTGGAGAGAGTCAGATGCATGCTCTTGGGAGCAGGGATGCCAAAGATCTTCCAGGGAGAAGCTGTAAACACTGTTGTGTATCTGATTAACAGGTGCCCTTCGTCTGCCTTGGGGTACAAAAAACCTATGGAAGTTTGGAGTGGAAAACCAGCTGATTACTCCAATCTGAGGGTGTTTGGGGCTTTGGCATATGCACATGTCAAGCAGGATAAGCTGGAGGCACGAGCTGAGAAATGTATCTTCCTTGGATACGCTGATGGAGTCAAGGGATATAGGCTATGGAGGTTAGAACCTAAACCTTCAAAGTTTATTATCAGCAGGGATGTAACATTTGATGAGACGAGAATGGGAATGCTTGGTGGAGACTCTGAAAATGGGAGGGAGAAAGCTCACATTGAGGTGGAGGCATCTACGAGCAAACTCAGGGAAGATCGTCTAAAGACTTCAGAAGGTGCTACTTCAGAAGGTACATCAAATGATACTTCAGTGACTTCAGAAGGTCTGAAAACTTCAGACGGTCTGAAGACTTCAGAAGGCCAGAAGACTTCAGAAGGTCTGAAGACTTCAGAGGGCATGAAGACTTCAGAAGGTCAGAACGCGCTGAGAATGACTATCAGCTAGCTCGTGATAGAGAAAGGAGGGTTCCAAAACCTACCAAAAGGTTTGGACACGCTGACCTTATCTGTTATGCTCTTAGTACGGCTGAAGAGATACAGAGTTCAGATGAACCAAGAAACTTCAGGGAGGCACATGAGAGTTCAGAGAGGCAGCAATGGCAACATGCCATGGAGGAGGAACTTGATTCGCTGAAGAAGAAGAACACATGGAGACTTGTGGATTTACCTGAGGCACAGAAGGTAATCAGGTGCAAGTGGGTCTTTAAGAAGAAAGACGAGATTCCTGGTGTTGAGAAAGCGAGGTTCAAGGCAAGGCTTGTGGCTAAGGGGTTTACACAGGTTGAGGGTGTGGATTATAATGAGATATTCTCACCAGTTGTGAAGCACTGTTCTATCAGGATTTTGATGTCAATTGTAAACCAGTTTGATTTGTACCTGGAGCAATTGGATGTTAAGACAACATTTCTGCACGGAGATCTGGATGAAACCATTTACATGGAACAACCAGAGGGGTTTGCTGAAGATCAGAGAGTGTGTCTACTTCAAAAATCATTGTATGGTCTGAAACAGAGCCCAAGGCAGTGGTATAAGAAGTTTGATGATTTTCTGATGAGAATGGACTTCAGCAGGTGTAGTTATGACAACTGTGTCTACATTTTAAGAGAAGAACAAGACATTTTGTGCCTGCTCTTGTATGTAGATGATATCCTGGTGGCTAGCCGTAACAAGCACATGATCAATCAGCTAAAGACAAGGTTAAGTTCAGAATTTGAGATGAAGGATCTTGGAGTGGCCAAACGCATACTTGGCGTTGATATAGTAAGAGATGAGTTAAAGGGTGTACTCCGTTTAACTCAGGAGGCCTATCTGAGGAAGGTTGTGAAGAGGTTTTGGATGCATGAATCTAAACATGTGGGCACACCCTTAGGACACCACATGAAGCTCTCAAGGAGTCAAGCTCCTGATTCAGAAGATGAAAGGAGGAAGATGAATGATGTTCCTTATTCTAGTGGAGTTGGAAGCATCATGTATGGGATGGTTTGTACCAGACCAGACTTGGCTCATGCTGTGAGTGTTGTCAGCAGGTTCATGGGAGATCCTGGACAAGCACATTGGGAGTCTCTAAAGTGGATCCTCAGATACCTGAATGGAACTCTGGATTCAGGATTGCTATATCAGAAGAAACGGTACCTCTCTGAAGGTGGAGCTGCAATTGAAGGGTTCGTTGATGCTGACTATGCAGGGTGTGTGGATACACGAAAGTCCTTATCAGGGTATGTGTTTACTCTATTTGGAACTGCAGTGAGTTGGAAGGCAAACCTTCAATCAGTGGTAGCACTGTCTACAACAGAGGCTGAGTATATTGCGTTGTCTGAAGGAGTGAAGGAAGGTCTGTGGTTGAAAGGCATGCTGAATGAGTTGGGAATCGAACAGGAGTGTGTTCAGATTCATTGTGATAGTCAGAGTGTTGTTCACTTGGCCAATCATCAGATGTACCATGAAAGGACCAAGCACATTGATGTGAAGTTTCACTTTATCAGAGAAGTGGTTGAAACAGGGACAGTAAGGATTGTGAAGATTGCTTCTGAAGATAATCCTGCTGATATGTTGACCAAAACACTACCAAGATGCAAGTTTGAGAGATGCTTAAACTTGGTGGGCTTCGTCTGAATGATGTCATTCCAAAGTCAAGGTGGAGATTGTTAGTTATGACAGTTATGACTTAGGAATGAATTTGTTATTCTGTTAGGTTGTTATTTCAGTTAGGTTAGTTAGTCGTTGCTCTCCCTAAACTGCCTATATATATAGTACCTTTTGGTTAGGGAAAAGGTGGTGCAAGTGTAAGCAAGAACGATTACGGGAGAACCTGTCTGAAGTTAACAGGTGTAACCTTGTCTGAAACAACTTGTCTGAAGCTGGTTGTCTGAAATAGAGAAACGTTTTTCTCTTGCATATTTTCTTCTCTCTTTTTGTGTTCTTTGATTCTTTTTCTTTTAAGCTTTCAATTTCTTGTTCTTACCCAACATCTATAGTTAGATTAAAGTTGTAAAATAACTTGATATTAAGATTGTAAGTGTGTTTCGTAAAAATGACTGAAAATGAAAAATTGGCTAAAAATTAAAAAATTAGTTGATTTGATTAAAAGTATAGTTTTAAAATTGGACCGGACCGGCCGGTTCGATCGGGAACCGGCCAGGTAACCGGTCCGTTCAACCCAAAAAACCAGTGGATTTTAGAAGTGGTCGATCCGGTCAAAAACCGGTAAAGACCGTTGTCTAAAAACCGATTGAATCGGTCTTTTTAAAAAAAATCAATTTTTTATTTTTAATTTTTTTTTATTTAAGGTAAATTTTTTTAAGATAAATAAAGACATATATTTAAGGACCACACATAGATATTTATTATTTTATCAATTATTATTAATTTTTTGTCTTATAAACCTTATAATAAGGTTACTTATACGAATTTACAACTTTATATATCTTAATTTCTTATAATTTTGTATTATCTTATTAATTAAAATATTATATAATATTAAAAGTATATATTTAATTAATACCGGTTCGAACACGGTCGAACCATTGAACCGTGAACAAGTATCTTCACATGTTCAATTATTGGTCCGGTTTTTAAAACATTGATTTAAAGTATTTAGTAAAACTAATTGAAAATGATAAAATGACATATAAGGACATCATTAATGATTAAATAATGATGAGTAAGAGTTGTTGAGGGATAATGCTGTAATAATTTTTCTTCTATTGGCTGAAAAATGCACCTTTTTAAACATGATTTTTCTAACATGTGCAATATTGCATAAGATAATAAATCAAAAGTGAAAAAAAAATTTATTGAAAAATATAACATTAATATTACCAAAGCATTGAATGTTGTGATAGTTGCATTTTTAAATAAAACCTTTCCATTTTGAGATTTATTATTCTGTGCAATATTACACAGTTAAAAAAATCATTTTTTAAAAAAGTTATCACAAGTAATTTCTCAAAAAATTAATAGTATTTAGAAAACTACCTTAACAAACATTGATAAAATGTTTTTAACTACTAATTTTAGTTTTCATCAAGCTGAAATGTCTATAAATAAACTCTTTTCATAAACATAAAATTGACCGTATATGTTTTTTAATTTAACAATTATACATTGTCAGTATAAAAATATTTTACACATACATGTAATGGTGCGTTACCACATCATTTAATGAATTTAATAGTTAATAATGTATCATATATATTAAATGATATGATAACATACCATTAAATATATGTGTAAAACTTTTTTACACTAATAATGTATATTAATTAAACTCTGTGATTTTTATATCAATGTTATTGTCTCGTAAATAGATTACCTTCCTATATTTATAAAACTAAAAAAAAAACGGCTCCAATTGCAAAAGCTGACCTAGTACAAGGTTGGCGAATTCCACCGACACACCTGTTTATTTATTCATAACATTATGATATCTTATTATATAGGAGTAGTACTTTTGTTTTTCAAACAAATTAAAGGGTTATGGATGATGGATGCCAGTAAGTTTTTAATTTTTGGTCTTTTGATGTCAGTAAGTTTGAGTAAAAACGTGGTTTCCGCTGGGTTTAGAAAAAAAGTGTTAACAAGTGAGAATGTCTGTGTGGATTGGCGGCAGTGGTTTTCCCGCGAAGCACGGGCCAAATTCCATTCTCTTAATTTTGGCCGACTAATTATTATTCCAATATCCTAATTACAGCTCCATTCGCTGTTTCCCAAGTTACCACAGGAATTAGGTAGTGGGGGATGAACTCTCTCACGAGTCAGAAAGAAGCATCCCTATTCTACGCTTCTAGTCTAGTCTTTAGAGACGTTTAATATCCCCTTTTGTTTTTTATTACATATTTATCCCTAAAGTTAACCTTTTTTTAAAAGTGAAATATTTCAGATATGTATAAAAATACTTAGCAAACATCAGGATAATTCTGGAAAGAAAAATATTTGGGTCAGTCACAATTATTATATAGGTCAAAGAAAAAGGCAATTGGAGCATATGTGTATTATTCCTTAATGGATTCCAAGTGAAATTGGCTAAAGCAGAAAGCCCATCCGTTGTGCCATAACGTAACAAGCGCCGAGTGATTGGCCATAATGTCAAAAAGCGGTGGCGAAACACCACAATGGCTTTTCCAACGCGTGCCTACCCAAAGTTCTAACTTGAACGATCCCACTACCCGTCTCATTTAATTTAATTATTTATTACTACAACAGTATTCTCCTTCCACAGTTCAAAGTAAACAGACACATTCTTTCTTGTCCTATATGTTTAGGTGGCTATATGGATAAGCTTCAATCTTCATGTGCCGCTCCACCATTCCTCTCATTTTCCCATTCCACATTATTTTATCATCATTAAATAAATACAACCCCCATCCTTAATTAACGTACATGCCATCTTAAGAAAATCTAAAATAACATCCCTTTCATTTCTTTATTATTTCCCCATAAATTTTAAAATCATTTTCCAAACCACCGCGCAACTTTCAAATCCCTCGTTCTTCATATGATCCCAGTCCACACGTCTTTCTCGTTCTCCCTTTCCTTCCTGTTTCAAATTTCACAAACCACAATTCCTCTCTCTGTCCATATAAATACCCTTCTCTCTTCCCCCACCCATTTCAATTCCACATCCACATCCACAACACAACACAACAACTCTCTCTATTGTCTATCCTCTCATTTGACCAAAACATACACATCATTATATTTTACTCCGAAAATGGTTGATTTACATTGGAAATCAAAGGTGCTAAGTTCCGACATGTCTTCCAAATCTCCAAAACTCTCTCTCTCCGACAAGTCCTCACCCCGAAGCTCCCTACCTTCTTTGCAGCAACTAGTACCTTTCACCGCCAACGATGTCTCCGCGGCGGCTCCACCGCTATGCGCCGCTTACGACCACTATCTCCGCCTCCCGGAGCTTCGAAGGCTTTGGAACACAAGGGACTTCCCTAACTGGAGTAACGAACCGATTCTAAAACCTGCTTTACAAGCACTCGAGATCACGTTCCGCTTCCTCTCCACCGTTTTCTCCGACACCAGACCTTACTCGAACCGCAGAGAATGGAACCGCAGGGTAGAGTCCCTCGCCACGCGTCAGATCGAGATCATCGCCATGCTGTGCGAGGACGAGGAACAAGACCCTGAGACACGTGGCACTTCACCAACGGCTGATCTTAGCGAAATCAATAGCAACAGCAGAAGCTACAGTGAGGCTAGTCTCCTTCCACGGCTTGCCACGTGGTACAGATCCAAGGACGTAGCGCAGAGGATCCTTCTCTCCGTGGAATGCCAAATGAGGAGGTGTCCGTACACGCTAGGTTTGGGTGAACCGAACCTCGCGGGAAAACCGAGCATCAAATACGACGCCGCGTGCAGGCCGAATGAGATCCACGCGCTGAAAACGACGCCGTACGACGATCGGGTGGAGAATTACGAGAACCACGCGGTGCACGCGTCGCACCAGATCGTGGAATCGTGGATCCACGCGTCGCGGAAGCTTCTGGAAAGGATAGGTAGCGCGATCGAGGGGAGAAGGTTCGAGAAGGCGGTGGAAGATTGTCATGCGGTGGAGAGGATCTGGAAGCTTCTAGCGGAGGTGGAGGATGTTCACTTGATGATGGATCCGGGCGATTTCTTGAGGCTGAAGAATCAGCTTTCGGTGAGGGGCGAAACGGCGTCGTTTTGCTTCAGGTCTAAGGAGCTTGTGGAGGTTACGAAGATGTGTAGGGATCTGAGGCATAGGGTGCCGGAGATATTGGAGGTGGAGGTGGACCCGAAAGGTGGGCCCAGGATTCAAGAGGCGGCGATGAAACTGTACGTTGCGGAGAAGGTGAGTGGGTTCGAGAAGGTTCACTTGTTGCAGGCGATGCAGGCTATTGAGGTTGCGATGAAGAGGTTCTTCTATTCGTACAAGCAGGTTCTGGCGGTGGTGATGGGGAGCTCAGAGGCTAATGGTAACCGAGTTGGGTTGATGAGTTGCGACGGGGGTGACTCGTTGACTCACTTGTTCCTTGAGCCTACGTATTTTCCAAGCTTGGATGCCGCCAAGACTTTCCTTGGATACTTTTGGGATAATGATAATAAATGGTTATGAAAATACTACTTCAACACAAGGAACACAAGGTGGCCGATTACACTTACACTTTGGGCATTTTATGGTTAATTCAGTTTAAATTGATAGTGATACAAGTCAAAAAATAGGGGAAAAAAGATGTAATCAAGAAATTCTTTCCTTTTTTTTAAATTAAAGTGGATTAAATTTTGTAATGTCTTGTTGTATTGTATGTGAAATATTTAACAAAATTTTTTTAGGACAAATGTTTCAGATTTGTTCATTTTTTACGGCTTCTTGTTAATTAATTTCTTGGGAATGAAATATAAAAATGATTTGAAAATGAAATACGGTCGAATATGCGGGTCTTTGTTTGTGAGTAAGTTCCATAAATAGAAAATCTAATCTTGAGTTAAATTGGAAATTAGTTCTATTTCATAGATTTGATCATAAAAACCGATCAAAATTGTTGATTGTATGAATATGGCTTCTAGTTGCAACAAAGATCGCGAAATACTGGTGCATGTTTTATTTTAGCGTGAAAAACGTCACGATAGAAATAGTTACGTTGTGAGACTCTAAATTTGAATTTGATTAGTTTTAATGCTAAACCAAACACACTCCTAATCCAAAAAGTTTTCAGATTGCATACCTATTTTTTTCACGGTTGCAACATTGGATGTATTTCACAATAGGAATTTAGTATGCAACTTCTGTCCTAGTCTATCTTAAAAGTCCATGGCTAGTAGTACGTGATTATTGGAGTTCCAAATCTATTCACTATTCTTCAACTTCACGACTAATTAATTTATTCTTGGGGTCTAATGAAATTTTATCTGGTATCAAAATTGAATAATCAAAATGTTGAATGTTAGATTAGCAAAGGCCAACCATACACCCAAAAATATGCGGCCTGATCCTCTGCAGTACTGCACTCTGCAGTCCAGATCCAAGGGCCACAAATTAAAGTGTTAGTTTTTAAATTTTTTTATTTAATGTATTTTTAAAATGAATGGTCGAGATGCCTAGACTGCAGAAGATCCGAGTCCAAAAATATGATATGCAGACATACCCCACCAACCGAAGAAACACGTAGGAAATTAAGCTAGAGTTATGTTTTCTAGAAGGCTGGAAGAATCTTTCAGTATTAGTCAAATATGGCAGTCAAATATGGAAGATTTTTATAGAGAGCATCTAGATTGTGAAATTCTAGATATTTTCAAGAAAATGTTTTTTAAGAAATGTTGTTTTTACAAAAACAACTTGTACAACAAATAGAAATGTAAAAAATAAAAGAGAGAAAACAAAGAGAAATGTACCTAAGATATGATGAGTGATGTAATCATATAACAGAGAGAGATGCATAGAGAAAAAAATGTATCATTATATAAGTTGTTATATATTTTTTTTATTATATGAATATCTTATCTCATATTTTTTTATTGTGTAACTATTAAAAGACCTAGCCACTAGAAAGAAAATACATTAATTATATAGGTGGCTTTTACAGTGATCCAAACCAATATTTGTCCATCGATGGACTAAGAATCAAATCAATAGGGTATAAATGAAAGAGAATAAAAGTTATAACATTTATAAAATAATCTGGTAAAAGACTATATTTATAAAATAATCTAATACAAAATAAATTTTTTAAGATTGTTGTCTGATAAAAAATATTTCTTTTTTTTTCCGTGACTGATAAAAAATATTTCAAAGTCATTCTCTTATCAAAACTAGATTAGAATTTATTTTCATGAATCCTTGTTTTACACAGAGAAGATAACCGAGCTTTTGGAGTGTATAGAGATATACCCAATATAGCCATCACATATTACTTAATTGTTGGAGTCGGGTAAGATTAGCCTATTTCCCTTTCTCTCTTTTTGAGATTATGCTTTGCAATGATTTATGGTTTATGATCATACTAATTCCTGTTGTGAACTAATAAAAAAGTTTAACTTTTGAATTTTGTGTTTTGATACTTCTTTTATTTCACAGTTATTTTTCATCCGAAGAGAAAGGGGTCTGCTTTTAAATTTGCTCACGTGCTTGAGGAGAATGCTATTTCAAATTGATTATTAATTGGTCTTTGATTACAAGATGGAATCAAGGAAGCCAAGGGATGTAGGGATTGGTGGTTTAAACTAATTCTATGTTGTTTGTTTTGTCTTCCTTTATGCCGAAGAGAATTTTAAATTTCTAAATTAAATTATTTATCTATAGATATAGAATCTATTTGTATGAATGAGAGAAATTTTTATTTCATATTAAATCTTCAATTTATTAATTCACTGTTTTATTGTGTTATTTGTAAATAAAAAGAAACTTCTTTATGACTATAAGTTTTTTAAAATTTATTAATTGATTGCTTTGCTGTGCTATTGTTGGATAAAGAGAAAATTCTTTATGATTAAGAGATTTTTTTTAATTTATAATTTAATTGCTTTATTGATTTTTTGTAGATAGACAAAATCCTTTATAAAATAAGTAACTTTTTAAATCGTCAATTGAAAAGCTTTGATTGTTTCCTTAATTTCAAGTTCATCGATTCTCTCAGCTATAGGCAAAAAGAAGTTATAAAATTTTGAAATTAAAATTAAGGGAGAGACAAAAAGGAGTTTTAGCGGGAGTGAATTATATTCCTTTTACTGAAAATTTTAATTTTAGGTAGATTATGATAGAAAATTAAATAATTTATTACTCCCTCCGGTCCTATTTATAAGAAACTTTTAACCACTTCACACAAATTAAGGAAGTTGGTTAATTTAGTTGATTACAATAAATTTGTCATGAATGTGTATCACATTTACTAAACTACTCATGAATTTATTGAGACCCATTATCTTTCTCTTTCTATTTAACTACTCAATTGTGTCATACTCTCTCTGCTAATTAATTACTCACCTACCTCCACTGATGGAGTATTTTTGTCAAATAATAATTAATGCATGAGACAATCTGAAAAAGTTCTTATAAAAAGGACCAAGCTCACCTTCAAAAAGGTTCTTATAAATAGGACCGGAGGGAGTAATTGATTACTAAAATAATTTTTAATAAATAATATTCATTTGATACTTTAAAATTATTTTTTAAATAAAATAGACATAAATTTAATATACTTTCCTCCTTAAAAAATTATTAAATAATTCTTTTAACTATTTAATACTTCTCATAAAATTTACTATCTCTGTTTCTATTTAACTGTCCACTTGAATAAAAAAACACACATATTAAGGAATGCAATTATTACACTTGTTTTCATGCAAATTAATTTTAAACTTTCAGTTTTACCCTTTGTCTCTCTTAATACAATTAGGTCTCATTATTTTTTAATAGTGGATCATTTATTAACATAAGGGTACAATAGAGAAAGAGGTAATTATTATTACATTAGGTTTATAAATGGACAGTTAAATAGGAACGAAGGTGGTACTCCCTCCGGTCTCAAATATAAGCAACAAAAAATCCACTTGTATTGGTCTAAAATATAAGCAAATTTCAACTAACTTTATCTTATTTAATGACCTCGGACTAAAATATCCTTCACTTAAATTCAAATTGTTCTATCCAATGACCCTATTTAATGAACCATGTAGAGATAGTGTTTCCACTTGGAACAAGTTTCAATAAAATTAGAGTCTCTTATGAAGGACAATTTAGAGAATACAATTCATTTTTAGATGACATCAAAGAAATTTAATGAAGTTAACTAACATTTCTTAATTAGCGTGAGTTAATTTTTTTTTGCTTATATTTGAGACCGAAGGGAGTATATTTTAACACAATACACCTTCGAATATTAGTTCACATTTTATTAATAATTTAATATATTTTTAAATTTATATAAATTGTAAATAATAAAATAATATGCGATCATAATTATGAAAATGTATTCATGTTTAATAATATAAATTATAAATTGAATTTTATATTTTATAATATGAAATATATTTTAGTTGTGTGTTCATGTTTCGGTAAGAGTAATAATTTGTTCTAAAGTTACAAAGAAAAACTCAATTTATTGCTATTGAGCTCGTTTGTAGCACGTTTGTCCTGCATGTGTTCACACATTCGATTCCAGCGGAAGGTATTTTTGAATTCATGTATTATTCCAACTTTCAATCCAACAGAAGCAGAACGTGTGAACCGCTCGGTTTAGACGATTTTCATTGGTTCGGGACCAAGTTGATGATGTCATGACCGGTTTACAAGTAAATTTGATTTGGTACATTGATCGGACCGACCATGGGTCTTGTTTCCGATCCAACCAGTTGAACTGACCGAGTCGGCCCCGTATAATAACACCAGTTTGAAGTGCTCATCTATTTTTTAAGTTTTTCACTATTTTATCTTGCATTGCCTATTCATTTGTTTAGTGTTAAAGACTTAATGTAAATTTCTATTATGATAGTTTCCTAGGATTCACATTATGGAAACTACACAGGATCTTGAATTTCATGGTTCTTACATACCATACAACAATGAGAGTGAAAAAGACACTTACCTGGATCCATAATTGCTCTTCTTGTTTGAATTCTCTGTGAAAATATATGACCAATTTTCTCTCTCCTTTTCCTTCACTTCTTAGACTCCTTGATGGTTAGGAAGTTTTCTCTCACACAATTAACCATTTTGGTAACTTCTCTTATATTTAAAAAGAAAGAGGATAGGGATTTTAAAATAACCCCTTATGACTCTATTTTCCATACGGGTCAACAAACCATCACATTGGGCCCACTTTTATTAAAGTCATACTATTAAAATACATGGGCCACACAAATTAAATTAATTAAATTAATCTAACAATTAACATAACTTTTCGATAGTTAAAAGCGAATATAGATAAAAATCTAAGTGTGATCTACTTAATCATTATCTCACTATATTATCCTATTAAACTATTTAAATTGGGGTTAAGTGTGCATATTGGAAGGAAACATCTCTTAAAATTGGTTTTTAAAGGAAAAAAATGTTCAAGACCTCATCTAAAGTCTCATACAATCATTTTTGAACTTTAGACAATAGATCTAACTTAAATTAATGTAGAAACACAAGTAAACACAATAAGTGGGTTGAATTGTGTTTATAACAACTTTTCATTTTCAGATGAAACTTTAAAGAACAACGTCTTAAAGATTTCAGACAAGTTTTAAAAGGTTATCTAAAGTATTGCTCAATTATCTGAAGCTTTAAATAAGATTTTTTCTTAAAGAAAATACTTTAAAAAAATCAAGTTTCTCAATCATTATTTAACCCCTGTAGCTTTAATGTTAGTGTAAAAACTGAATTCACAAAGCTAAAGGTTAAGAGGAATTAAGCAGTGCTGTTCTGAACCACAACAATATTGTAGAACATGTTTCCTTATTTGTGTTTCACTTTTGAAAGCTTCCCAAAAAAAATCTTTTGTCTTCCTTTCTTGAGCAAAGTCTTCTATCGTGTGAAGTTGGTTGGATGTCTCTAGAAGAGGGGTTGAATAGAGACTTAAAAACTTTCTCCTGAAAACTTTAAGTTCAAACTGAGCTTAGTTCTCAAGCTCAACAACTTGGAATCTCAATTTGACTTAGATATTAAAAGGTTAGTGGTATTCAGGTGGGGAATGAATATAACTCCAAGCCTTATAATTGAGATTCAATTTTTTAGTTGTAATATAGTTAGTGTTCAATTCAGCATCTCAAGTATACAAGTTTGATATTACGTGCTTTTCAAAGGAACATAAAATAAGCAAGATTAAGAGAAAAGATGCACACACATTTATCCTAGTTCACCCACTCCTTGGGCTACGTCCAGTTCTCACAAACTTGTAAGATTTCCACTATGACAACCTTGTCAAATACAAGTATTCTTCCTGCTTCTTCAGGCTCACCCTCACACGCTTAGGGCCTCCTAACCTGGTTGAGATCCAAGTATTCTTCACCTTGCCTCTTCAGGCTCTTACACAGCTCACACTGAGTCTAGGCTTCCTCCTAACTCAGCTGAGATTCTTTACAAGGATGGAATGAAAGTGATGATGAACTAGCTTAGACAACGTACAAGGTACGAATATACAGTGAAATCAGCTAGGTGTTTCTCTTTCTAAGAGTTACAAGCAAGTAGTAACAATAGTGTGAAAGAGAAAATGTGAGACAGACTTAAGATGCTCTCAAGTGTAGCTAAGACTAAGTTGAGATTGACTTGAGATTCAATTGAGACGCAGAGATTAGGAAATATTCAATGTAGTCTCTCTCTTTTTCCTTGGCTTGAATTCTGTCTTTTATTTCAAACCAAACTAGTCGTTTCTAGTCGTTATAAGAAAGAGAGTGCCTTTTTGTTGACACTGTTTAGGCCTGCTTTGCTGCGCTCAGGTCTACTCTGTCCATTGCAGCATTTGCAGTGTACTTGCCTTGACTTTTTGTTGCTTATGTTGAACATGTGTCTGAGGTTGAGTCTGAGTCTTTGGCTTTTGTTTGAAGCTCATCTTGCGCCTGAGTCTCAGTCTCAGTCTTAGGCTTGGAACTGTGTCTCAGTCTTATTCGTTCAACTCAATCTCTTGTTCTTCAACTGAGTTGCATCAGACTTGTGCATATGAGTCTGAGTCTTTATCTCATCTTCTTGGCTCTTTGTAACTCTTGATCTCTTGTGGTCTGATTTCTCCCCAATGACCACAATGACACCTTAGACTGTAACCAATTCTCACAATTCCATCACCCACAAAAAACAAAGCAAGGAACAGAGAAAAAATAGAAACGAAAAACAGAGGAACAACAAAAGGAGGAGATGACCACCATGGCCACAACTCTTCCAGCCACGGCAACGTTCGCCGCACCACCGCCGCGTGCAAGGATCCTCTCCTGCCCGTTATCCTTTCCATCCCTCTCCAGTAAACATTAGCTACGGAATAACTACGGATTAGCTACGGATTTTGTTTTCCTAGTTATTTCGTAGTTATTCCGTAGCTAATGTTTGCTAGAGAGGGCTGGAGAGGATATCAGGCTGGAGAGGATCCAAATCCCACCGCCGCCCACCACGCGTCCAGCCGTTGTCCTGGTCGCACCACACCAGTCATCCCTTCCCTTTTCTTCCTTCGTCGCGCAGCTGCAGGGGTGTCACCACGAACCCGCTCAGTCACCATCTCCCCACCGCCCCTTCAGTCACTGCAAAATGCGACCGTCGCAGCTATCCCCGCGACCTCTAGCCGCCATTGCTGCTGCGAGATTTCCAGTCGCCAACTCCGCGCGGTTGTGCCTTCGTCGTGTACGGCCATAAGCGCAGCCTTACTCCGCCTCTGTTACGCGCGACCACCGCCGCGTGGCCTCGTTGTTTCCCTCGCTGTCAGCCCCTGTGTAACCATGACTTTAAGGCCACCTCCTTGGCTCTCTCTCTCTCTTCCCCAAATTGAGCTCTGTAAACATTAGAAAGAAAGTCTGGTTCTGCTCTTTCCTTTTCTTATTTCCAATTCATGTCAAAAATGTTAAGTGGCAGGGTTCCTAAGAGCGAAACGGGGAAAAGGAGGGAAACAAAGAATTTTTACCTTGGATCTTAATCTAGGTTTTAATGTAATAATTAATTAATTAATTACAATTAAACCGTTAAAAATTTGTTAAAGACAGGTTGGATTCTTCATAGGCCACGTAGGATAGCTGAATAGGAAAGAGAGAGTGTCAACTCAGCACACAACACACGTTAACTGCCCAGAGGGACCATGAGCAAAAAAAATTGGGAGGATGCAAAACTAAAGAAAATTTTTGAGGGACCAAAAGCAAAAACTTTGTATTTTATAGGGACCAAAAACATATTTAACCCTTAATAAAAATTGGCTACTTGACTTTATAACTCTAGTAAAAAGTTGATGTTGATAAATATTTTATGTAACAGCTAGAGAGAATACGCAAGAGGAGGAGGGTACTTGTAGGACTCCAATGCTCAACTCAGTATAGACTCAATAAATCTTAGTAGAAAGAAAACATAACAAAGGTACCATTATGTGTGAGTGAGTGACGGGTTATTAAGTGTAACCCTAAGTAGTAATTAGGGGTTGATGGTGTAATTGTGTGGTAAGTATTGGTCAGTCATGATTCATGAATGCTCCATTAATTATAATTGTTACTTCCTCTGGTCCTATTTACAAGACAAAGTTTGACATTTTTCAACGATCCTATTTATAAGACAAAGTACACAAATGTAGAAGCATTTATTGTTTTTTCTCATGTTTAGCCTTGTTGATCATTAAAGGTTTCAATGTGACACAATTATCATGGTAGCGACATTTAATTTTAAATAGGGGTAAACTTGTAATCTTATAGACTAATTTCTTAAAAATCAACGCATTGATTATTTTTTTTAATATGTGTGTTTTTGTCTGAATTATCCTATAAATAGGACCGGAAGGAGTATATCATAACTACTATTAATGCCCATTTTCACTTATTCCTTGAACTATAGGACTTCTAGCGACTTCCACACACATCAGTCATCACTTTTAAATTTGTGATTCTTTTTACTTTTTTGACTCAAAAAGATCCCTTTTTTCTTTTCACCATTTCAATTTTTATTCCATGTTAGATGAGCAGCTAGAGATCTGATTCGATTCTTGATGCCAGCAAAAAGGAAAGTTTAGTCAACACCTTTTTTGCACGGATTTTCCGAGATTTTGACTTATTTCCATCTGGGGTTTAACGACAAGTTCTTGGAACTTGGTGTAGAGTATTCTGTGATTCCTAGAAGAACTTGGTGATCAGGCATGGGTTCAAGAGTCTCTCCAAACTCCAATTGTTGGCATGTTGGAACCCCTTACTCTCTCTGCAACTCCCACCAATCACCTCGTCCAATTTCTTCTTTGCCACTGGGAAATGTCATCCACAGTAACAGTGACATGCCATGTCGCTTGGTTAATCGTTCTGCCCTTTGTGGCTCAAGGAATTTAAGGCTGCTGCATGGAGTAAAGCGAGCTTGCTTTGCCCATTATGATGATTTCCATCATAGAAATGCCAAGGAATTTGCTTATGCAGTACCTGGCATGGGTTCTACGAAACACATTTGGACAGAGAAGCCTGATATTTTGGAGCCTTCTCTTCTGGGTATTCAGCCTGAGTCACCTAGCTGGCCTGAAAGGGATGAAATTTTGAGACTGAACTTTGAACGGAAAGTGAACAGTGTGGAAATTCCTTTATCCATTCTGATGATCAAGAAGAAGCTACAATGGCAGAAGGGTGTTACTGAGGAAAGTGAGTTGACTAATTGTTCTGTGAAGAAGATGTTCTCCTCCCTCTTGTTTATCATCCATGAGCTTCAAAATTATGCCTTGAAAACAAGGGAGAGTCTGTACTGTGAAGATTTGCAAGGTGTCATGGCTAAGTTGCAAGGAGAATTGGATGCTTCATTTGTGTGGCTCTTCCAGCAGATATTCTGGAAGACCCCAAGTCTCATGGTCAATGTGATGGTCCTCCTAGCCAACTTCTCTGTGTTCTCGATTTGTAACAACGCTGTTGTGGCTGTCACTTCTCCTTCAAAGAATAAGGAAGTTCTATCCTTGACCAACATTAGGAAAAAGCAACAACATTCACAAGGTGATCAAGATGAGAACAGAAAGGAGTTGACAGAAGAGGAGGAAGTGTTGTGGAAATCAATGCTGGAGGAAGCTTCAAGGTGGAAGATGGAATTGCACAGTGAGGCTTTGGACCATGAGACCGTGCTAGGGTTTGTGGCCCCAGTGTCTGTTCAGATTGAAGGGGATCAATATGAGGAATATGACAGAACAAGGCTTTATTACAGAAGGCATTTACGCCAGGCACCTTATAATTCCCTTGTGCTGTCTAACTATGCACAGTTCCTTTACCTTTTTCTTCATGACCTTGATGGGTGAGTTCTCAAAAATCAATCGTTTTAATGAAATTTGGTTATCTTCAAATGATTTCCATTTTGCTTGATTTGCGAGAAAGAGAAAGAACACTAAACAGGAACCATCTTGCTTGCTTGCTCTCTATGCAATAAAGGGGTAATTGGTCTTTTTTCCAAGCTCAATTGACTGATTGAGCCATATTATATTGCTGATTATTGTTCCCTTTTTGTGCATTCAACGTGGGTTTTCAGGGCAGAAGAGTACTTCAAGCTATCGGTGCTGGTGGAACCACCAGATGCTGAGGCATTCAGTAAATATGCTGACTTTCTGTGGTTGGTAAGAAACGATCTTTGGGCAGCAGAACAAAGATATCAGCAAGCAGTGGAAGCAGATACGGGTAACGCTTGTTATTATGCATCAAAGTACGCCAATTTCCTTTGGAGCACCGGTGGAACAGATACTTGCTTTCCTGTTTGATCCTCCCATAACTTGCAACTGTAACATTGTCCTTATGATCCATCAGAAGATGAGATGGCACCTCTTAATTGGTAGTACTAGTATGGCGTGGCTAACTTTGATATTGCACTTGTATTCCATGATCTTTTTGGGTTTTGCTTGGGTAGTTGTTACTCTTTTTAGTAATTCCTGGAACAAATGTGCATATCAAGAGAAGTAAAGTTGTTGAGAATGAGTTGACAGCTGCCCTCGATTGTCTGAAAATGTTAGGGGAGAAATTATATTGCTCTCATTGCAAATGGGACTGGGAGACCCAATCTATAAAGATTATTTATGGTACACGATCTCACCAAAACAAACCCGTGTTAGACCCAATCTGTTTAACACGAGTTTTTAAAGATCAACACCCCCCCCCCCCCCCCCCCCCCAAACACAAAAAAAAAAAAAAAGAAAAAACAAGCATTACGTGCAAAAAGGCATTACATTAATAACGTAAGTATCTTAAATGGAGTTTGTTCACTGGAGGGTGTACTATTCCTTAACTCTACAATCAAATTCTATATACTGAGACAAAAAATAACCCCAGGATGCAGCCTTGTATTTGTCAAAGAATACAAGAAATCAATCTAAGGAATGTGTGTGGCTAATGAGCTCTTCCCCGCCAAAATGCATGAATTTTGTAAGCGATTCAATATTATACATCTGTGTAACTAACAAGAATCGGGTATCTTAGCTAGCTAATTCAAGATAGTGGAATTTCTAAAACTGCCAACAAAATCAAAATCCAGCAGTCACCAAAACCAGATGTTGCGGCTATCAACAGCCTTTACTGAAGTAGATACCAAGGGCATACGTCCGTATACAGCTGTAAATCTGTTGACACACTCTGTTCTTCTTTCACTGTGACCCCCCAAACTGCTGATTCCAGTGGACCCAATCTCAAATATCTTACCTGTAACAATGAAATAATCGAGGAAATTGACACATGCATGTAGATAGGAGTGGCACTGGCATATGTCAAATGGTGGTTTAAGTCTCTTGAAACGAGAAACAAACTGCTAATGAGCAAATATGTATTCCCATATGTTGGCAACATTAATCAAGCAATATCATGGAACTTCACTATTATTATAGAGTTAACCCCATGAACAACAATTTATCATTGTATTGGTTACTTGAGCACTAGGACTTGCGTTATAAAATTACAACAATTACAAAAATACCAGCACTGCTTCTGGGTTTATAAAATGAGACATTGTGACTTACAATGCACATTATCAAAGTATTCCAATGATTATAAAAAACAATTACAGAATACAGACAAGCAATTGACAACATACTTTGATGAACCACAACTTGGTAGCCAGAAATCAAGGTGGGGGAATGAGATTGACTCCAACAGGCTCTAGCAATAATCAGTACAAAGCATATATCTACATTTTTGTCATGTTTGTTTTGAAATATTAAAACATTTCCATAGATCATTTATTGGCTCCCTAAAACAATTTACAAATGTCACATTTCACTCCGAAACAAGATATTTTATGGTCATTTTAGGCTAGTAAAGTCAAAGAATTTTGTTTAGTCAACAATCGGGGGGGTGGGGGGTGGGATGCAAGTCCTATGAAATTGTTATATGCTATGGTTTTGTTAAAATAGTTATGTCATGTGTTCATCTGTGTATGGAAATGGGAGGAAACTACAATAAAAAACAATGAAAATTAGGTAATATGTTTCTGATTTATCAATTACCTTTAACCCATATTGGGGGTGCATCTGTAGCATTTGCAACAAGGAAAGACATTGCAATATCTTCACAATTCCTGGTAAATCAATTGAATCAAGCAAATAATTAAAAAAGTTGCAATTACATAGTTCAGAAGATTGTAGTCTGATAAACAGGAAGACAGAGAGTAATTAGTTAGTTTTAGTTGTGAGAATAACCTATTCTTGGTTACATATTCTCTTATTGATGCTGGCATCTCATTTGTGTATATTTTGAAATACTTTTTATGGAAGAATGCTGCCTTCGAAAGCACCATGCTATATGTACCCGTCCACCATACAGACCACCATCCCCCATATCTAAATTTGTTGCCATTACCTTCCTGCAAGAACATTGAATATAGCATTAAGAAGTTTGAGATCTTCTTCGTGACAAGGATTAAACTGAGAAGTTCACATCCAGATTTATAGATGAACTAAACAAACTAGCAGCTTCTTGAAGGATTGGTTCAAACATTAAGAGGTTAAGTTCTTTTTTTTTGTATGACTGAAATTCAGCTTCTTTTTCCTTTAAAATTATATCCTTGCCAAGAAAGATATGACAGGTCCCCAAACTGCAATTAGTTTTCTCCCCCTCTGTTTCAATGATATCACACTCACATCTGAAATGGATCTCTAATCAATATGTTCCACAAAAGTTTGAATTCTATGTTCTGCAAAACTGCATCTTCAAAGGTAAATAGTAACAGATAGCAAGCCAGCTGGAGGCCATAACTTCTATATCAGGTTTTTGCAGTAAAAAAGAAAAAACAGAACAAGAAAAAACAGAACAAGAAATAATCCATGAAAATTGAAATCAGGAAGGATTCACTTTTTCTAAGCTGACTTAGTCAGATACTTTCTCTCATGTCAGAGCAGGAAAAGCATAGGCATAAAAAGATAGATAAACAGTCAATTGGTAACAAAATATAGCTAAAGACTAAAAGTGTAAACCATACCAATGAGTCCACCCAATGGACACGAGGTACAAATCCCACCATAGTATCTGGTGCACTTTGCCAAACATCAAATGCAAATTCCACCGAAGAGCAAGGAAATATGACATCATCATCAATAGAAAAGACAGCATCTGTCTCCAAATCCTTTATTTCTTTAAACCTGTTATTCAAACTGTCTTCCTTGTTGATATCAAACTTTAATTTGACACATCGCCCAACTGTAGACTTAGACTCTATTACATGGTGTAGAAATTTAAAAAGAGAATCAGAAGGAGGATCGGGTTCACTCCACACTATGTGCACTGATTCAAGTCGAGGACATGATGAATAATGCATGATGGACTGTTTTAAGAGATCATATCTCTTCCATGTGTTCATTACAATAGAATATCCCTTCCTGTGAATGAAACATACAAATGATGAGTTCTCAGATTTTACAATCAAAATAAACTTAATGGTCCCTAAAGAAAATTAAATTTATAATGAAAAGGTTTAACTTTATCCCACTCTTTTTCTTTTTCTTCACATAAAAAGGGGAGGGAGAAGGTCCGCTAAATGGTCAAATAGATAACCTCCACCTACAGTGTTTTCTAAGGCAATCATGCTAGCAAGCAAACACATTGCACAGTAAGTTATTGAGAAACTACAAATGCTACAACTGAAAGATTTAATTTATTGGACTGAATAAAATCTAACAGCTGGAAGGTGCTGACATCATTCTCAATTCAGAGTCTAATGCTCAGTTCCATTGCACTACTCTTAAAAGGCATGAACTAGGTTAATTGTATAAACTATCTACATTTTTTAATTTATTTTAATGCAGAAGGGAAGATTACTTAGAAAGCCCATCAATGATTGATGAAACTCATCCATAAAATTAAATATTAAAATTAATGATTCATCTATAAAATTGTGTACCCCAATTCTAGTACATGAGTAATGGACAAACCCAATAGAACTAAAGAAAATCTTAAGTCCATGTCCCCAGCATATCAACTTGAATAATAGTGAGATCAGAAACTCAAACTCCCAAATATCAATTTCCAAATTTTCTAGCGCAAGAACTTGTTCTAGTGTCTAAGCTCATGCCATGAAGTGGTTCTGAAACAAGCGTTAAAAACACACCTTACTTAACAGACTAACAGAATATTTTTCCCTTATTTTCTCTACCTGATGAACTCATATCATAATATAATATTAATATACAAGTAGTAAATAACTTATTGAAGAAATTAACTTCATTATGCTAGCAATCACTACAACTTTACTAACTTTCAGAGTCAGGTAATCACCTACTTATATATTCCACACAATATCTCCCCATCTCCAAACCAGGAATCCCGTTCGACGCACGAACAGTGAAACATATGAGAAACTCATCCATATATCAACTTTTAGTAATCAATTTTTGCATTTATATATAAAAAAAAAAACTCGCCTTCAGGCTTCAGCACATCCTCTTTCCCGCTGGAGAATAAATTAAAAAAGAAATGAAAAGGAAACGAGGAGAAAGTAGAAAAGTAACAACAGAACGAAGAGTTTCTATATATGTTTCTCAGGGGCAAAGTTTCCAAAAATAAAACCTATTACCAAAACTGCACCAATCTTAATAGCGCCGCAAAGCAAACTGTATTTTCGATTAAGTTCGTAAGTGAAGTGTATATTAAGGAATTGATAAACGGATTAAAACGACAAAACGAACCTAGAAAGAGGGAAGCGAGGCGGAGGAGGAACGCGGTTAGTGGAGACGACGACGGTGGAAACAGTGGTGGCGAGGACGACGATGAGCGTTAAGGCAATGCAGCAGCAGAGAAGAAGATTGATCCTCGCTGATTTAACGGTGGAGATCGCGAGTAGTCGGAACCTCTGCTCCGTGCGACGGCTCAAGCAGCAGCTCCCTCTCATCACCGCCAAACTCGAAAGGGAACTCACGATCCCTCCGAGTCGGACCAATCTGTTTCAGCAACGAGTCTACGCGCTCTCCATAGGATGGGGTAATGCTTCGGTGAGGGGAGGTGCAGGGAATGGAGAAATAAATCAGAATCGAGTTAGTTTTGAATGAGTCTTGTTTTTCGTTGGCGGTGTTTTTTGGGCGCTATTGAGGTCTAAACTCGAAAGTGGAAGCAATGGTTGTGTTGAATCGTCGTTCTCAAGATTTTCGTCTTCGGATCAGACAGCGGTTCGGTTCTGTTGTATTCAGGTTCAGGTACTGTGCCACGTGTTCTCTTGCATCATCCGTTTAAATAAAAGCTATAGGATGGGATCTGATCCGCCGTAACGGCAAACGGGGATTCCAATAATATCATACGTAAATATTCATCCTAAAATAAGTGCTCACCATAGAATTACTCTAGATATGGAGTCGATTCAATTCAAGTTTCATCCATGATTGATTTCTCCCACTAATAAAGTGTAGTTTCTCAAGTGCAAATAAAAAAAAACCGTGTATTTTAATTGTGAATTAGTTAGGGGCAGTTCGGGGTAGTTGCGAGTTTTCAGTTTTTTGTTTTTAAAAGTTTTCAATCAAGTTTTTACATCTCAAAATCAAAAACTGAAAACTTGTTTTTGTGATTTTCAAAACAAACATTTTGAAAACCACAAAAAAGTGGTTTTCAAATTTTGGTTGAGTTGTAAAAACTTGATTGAAAATTTTTAAAAACCAAAAACTGAAAATTCACAACCGCTCCGAACGGCCCCTTAGCGTTCGTTCGGTGTTTTGCAAGTTTTTAGTTTTTGGTTTAAAAAAAACTGAAAATTAAAAATCATTTTTTATGGTTTTCAAAATGTCCGTTTTAAAAATCACAAAAAGTGATTTTTAGGTTTCAGTTTTGAGTGGTACAAACTCAATTAAAATTACTTGAAAACTAGAAATTGAAAACTCGCAACCACCCTAAAACAGAACCTTAATTTAATAATGGAATAAAATATGGTTTATGTTAGGTTAGATTTAACATTAAAATGTGATAAAATTATATTTTCAATATTACAAGTAGTTACATTGAAAAACCTAAACTTGAATTTGAACATTTTCAACTCCAAACTAATTAAATATTAGGGACAGATTCAAGTGGGGTAAGCATGGTCTTACCCCCTCCCCCATTCTACTATACTACATATTACATACAAAAAATAAAATATCATTAGTATATATGTAATAAATGAAAAATAAATAAATAAAATGAGTGTGATACATTTAATTTTTATAACATAAATGTACTATATATATATATAACTTAAATAAAAGATATGATGAATTTGATTAATATTTAATATCTATCATTAAAAAAAATTCCCGGTCCCCCTTCGTATCAGTCCTGGATCCAGGGACGGAACCAGGAAAAATTGATAGGGGGGCAAAAATTTAACGAGTTGAGCAACATTAAAAAATAACTAACTTTTATCATTATCATTAGTAATTGTATAAAATGTTTAATGAAAAATAAAATATCATATCATATATCTCATAAAAGTAAATAGGACAACTTGGCATATATATATAGAAATTTCTAGGGGAGGCAGTATACAATATACTTTGCATATATACTAAGGTATTTTTTTTTGTCTTGGGGGCGGCTGCCCCTTTTGCCATCAACGTAGTTCCGTTCCTGCCTAGATCCGTCCGCTAAATATACACTTAATACTTAAAACTATTCACATTTTTTCAGAAAAAAGTGTTGTCATGCATGACTCATGCCTTAGGATAAAGGTCGGCGTTTCTTTGCATCCGTTTTTTTTAAACAGTCTTTGAATACTTAAAACTATTCACTAATTATGAATATGATTAGTGCCGTTTTTCGGTGAAAACTATTATTTATACATATAAATATTATGTCATGCACGTTGACAATGGGTCCAGGCACATACAGTTTGAAATAATTAGTTTTGGTTCGTTATCAATACAGAAATTTTTATATTATCACTTAATTGTTTATTTTCATATCGTTAAAAGATTATTATTCTAGTAAATTAAATTTGTTTATATTTTTAAATAAAATAATAGTGTATGATTGAATGGCCGTACCAAAATTCAATTCGTAGGTTCATACGTGTTGTACTCGATTAAGATAAGATATATGAAATTGAAAATTTGTTTGCTTAAATATATATTTTTTTCATTGAGAATATAATGTTTCTGTTGTTTTATTTTCTATTTAACTTTTATTCATTTTTTAATTTCCACATTTTGTTCTCGGTAGAGTATTTTGGATTGATCTATCATGGTGTAGACTAGCTTTAGATCCTTCCTACTCTGCTAAAATTGTGAACTGAGGGTCTCTTACCCCCTAGGTGCCTATTTATTTTGCCTCTTCCAACTGCCCCATAACCCATGTCTACCAGTTACTAGGACATGTCTCATCCCACTCCAAGTTCTCCCTAGTTAACCGCATGTCAAAGAGTGGGAGGAATGCCAATATTGGGTCTACTCGGTCGGCCCAATTGGCAGGGGAGTACACAACCCCTCAAGCCTAAGCCTACTCGTAGAGTAGTGCGCAATGCTTAAAGAATCAAACATTTCAGTGGGGTTGTCCATCATTGTTGACTTAATGAATTTCAAAAAAGAGTTAGGCAAGGTGAAAGCTAATCCGACTGATACAAAGAAAACCAAGTAAACACCATTTAGCGCACTCGGGGTTTCAACAAGGCGGTAGCCCAAGTCCAAATCTTGTATCCGAATATTAGTGTAGACGAAGTGGGGGTGTTCAAACACATTGTTAATCGGAGACTTGTTGAAGAAACCGATGATGATGAAGATTATAGGATGATTAAAATTATTTGGTTGTTGATGCCTTTTTAATAAGTTTACCTAACTGGGTTAACAATGCTCTTTCATGAGTTAGTAATTTAGAGAATTTTTCGAGTTAATGCCTTTTAGTAGGTCGACGTATCCGAGTTACTAATAAGTTAGTAACTTAGAGAATATCTTCAAGTCGATGTCTTTTCGTAGGTCGACCTAACAATGCTCTTTCATAGGTCGACCTAACAATGCTCTTTCATGAGTTAGTAACTTAGAAAAGTTTGAAGTCGATGCCCTTTCTTAGGTCGACATTGCCGAGTTACTAATGCTCTTTCGTGAGTTAGTAACTTCGAAAATTTTTCAAGTCAATGCCCTTTATTAGGTCGACATTGCTGAGTTACTAATGCTCTTTCCAGAGTTAGTAACTTAGAAAATTTTGAAGTCGATGCCCTTTCTTAGGTCGACATTGCTGAGTTACTAATGCTCTTTCGAGAGTTAGTAACTTAGAAAATCTTCAAGTTGATGCCTTTTATTAGGTCGACAGTCGTCAAGTTGATGCCTTTTATTAGGTCGACAATGTAGAGTTACCAATGCTCTTTATTGAGTTGGTAACTTAGAAAATCTTCAAGTCGATGCCTTTTATTAGGTCGAAAGTGTAGAGTTACCAATGCTCTTTATTGAGATAGTAACTTAGAAAATCTTCAAGTCGATGCCTTTTATTAGGTCGACAGTGTAGAGTTACCAATGCTCTTTATTGAGTTAGTAACTTAGAAAATATTCAAGTCGATGCCTTTTATTAGGTCGACAGTCTTCAAGTCGATGCCTTTTATTAGGTCGACAATGTAGAGTTACCAATGCTCTTTATTGGGTTGGTAACTTAGAAAATCTTCAAGTCGATGCCTTTTCTTAGGTCGACAGCGTCGAGTTACCAATGCTCTTTCTTGAGTTGGTAACTTAGAAAAATCTTCAAGTCGATGCCTTTTATTAGGTCGACAATGTAGAGTTACCAATGCTCTTTATTGAGTTAGTAACTTAGAAAATATTCAAGTCGATGCCTTTTATTAGGTCGACGGTCTTCAAGTTGATGCCTTTTATTAGGTCGACAATGTAGAGTTACCAATGCTCTTTATTGAGTTGGTAACTTAGAAAATCTTCAAGTCGATGTCTTTTCTTAGGTCGACAGCGTCGAGTTACCAATGCTCTTTCTTGAGTTGGTAACTTAGAAAAATCTTCAAGTCGATGCCTTTTATTAGGTCGACAGTGTAGAGTTACCAATGCTCTTTATTGAGTTAGTAACTTAGAAAATATTCAAGTCGATGCCTTTTATTAGGTCGACAGTCTTCAAGTCGATGCCTTTTATTAGGTCGACAATGTAGAGTTACCAATGCTCTTTATTGAGTTGGTAACTTAGAAAATCTTCAAGTCGATGCCTTTTCTTAGGTCGACAACGCCGAGTTACCAATGCTCTTTCTTGAGTTGGTAACTTAGAAAAATCTTCAAGTCGATGCCTTCATTTTATTCTCTGCCAATTTGATCAGCGACTTTGTTTTCTTTCATTTTTCTTTAGAAACTTGACGAAAGTCAGCCCTCCACCACGCGAGCATATTGGTTATGAGGGAGTAATTTCCAAACAAAAAGAATCATTGTTAGTAATTAATATAATAATTAATGTCATCATATAAAATATAAAACATAATTTAACTATGTCATTCAAATATAACATGAAGTTACATAACACATTTACCCACAAAACAAAGCATATTTCACCAACGCCTATTTTTCAAAATACCCTGATGCCCTTAACATATCAAAATACCATGATTAATAAAAGAGTAATGATAATACAAATTCAGGATACAACTTTTTTCTTTTCTTCTTTTTTTTTTGGGTATGTTAGGAAAGAAAAGAAAAATCCATCTTAAAGAGATTGAAGTAAATAGGCATAACACATTCACCATAAAATATAAACACATGGAAATCAATCTTAATAGGCAATCGAAAAGCACCAAACTAGAAAATTTCATTTACGATAATGCAAAGCACAAACCATTAAAAGAATATCCTCTCTGTAACTCCAACATCAATTAATTTTTAATTTTCTTGTGAAGTCTCAGTAACATTTTCAATAGTGTTGTACTGCATACCAAATAACCTCCAGAATTGTCTCAAATAAATTTCTATTCTGAACAAGTATTGTATACTAAAGCTTAGAGCCTGTTTGGTTTGCATTTTCATTTCCTGTTTTCATTATTTGTTTCTTGTTTTCTGAAATTTTATAAAGGAAAAACTGGAAATGCTGAAAACAAAAATTTGCTGTTTCCAGCATTTCCAGTTTTTCCTTTGTAAAATTTCAAAAAATAGGAAACAGAGTGAAAACAGGAAATGAGAACAGTAAATGTTTTCGTAAACCAAACATGCCCTTAAGTTTCCTAGACCGCTTCAAAACTTAAATTTCATAAAATAATTTTTTGGATCCAACCTAGTTCCTAATTTTAATGTTTAAACTACCGATGTTTGAACCACAAATATAAGAAATTTCTGAGTGAACTACAAACTTGTGAAATTGAATCAACATCTAGCCACTACTAATAAATTTTCTTCTCGCCGACTTCTCTTCGTTTGTCTTTCTCCTCATCCGCACTCGGTTCTGCTTTTCCAGCAAATTCAACTTCTTCATCTCGCGCATACTCTCAACCTTCTACTCCTCTTCAAGATAATGGTCGTAAAATAAGTTGCACGTCACAAGCGAATGACGAAGGAGATGACTAGTAAAAGAAACTCGATAGGGGTTGATGTAGAAGTCAACTAGTGTTGTTGCCATCCACCGTTGTTGGACTGCAGTTTCCCAGATCTGCAGCTTGACGGTCTTGTGACCGAGAAGGCAAAGTGATGAGAAAGTCGATGAACTGGAGGGTGTAGACGCCTTAATCGCAGTAATCGCCCAAGAAGGTTATGGTGGCGTTTTAAAATTTTTGATGGGTGAATGCATGTTTCGAGATTAGACCAAAGGTTTTGGAGGAAGAAAATCAGGGAACGATGAATTTGGTCGGCGGGAGAAGTTTTACCGCCATCCCAAGGTGGGCGCCAAATCTTCTCGGTAGAGTTTTTTGGATTGATCTACCACTGGTGTAGACTAGCTTTAGATCCTTCCTACTATGCCGAAATTGTGAACTGAGGGTCTCTTACCCCCTAGGTGCCTATTTATTTTGCCTTTTCCAACTGCCCCATAACCCATATCTACCAGTTACTAGGACATGTCTCATCCCACTCCAAGTTCTCCCTAGTTAACCGCCTGTCAAAGAGTGGGAGGAATGTCAATATTGGGCCTACTCGGTCGGCCCAATTAGCAGGGGAGTACACATTTGATAAAAAATTAATGTAATTTTACTTTTAAGTCCCTCACTAAGAATTAATGATATATAATTTTAGATTAAATATATTTTTAGTTTATGTAAAAAAAACACGTTTTTTTTTTGTTTTTGGTCCCTCTAATTTTTTTATTTTGTATTCCTCCAAAATGAGAAATGCCTAATTTTAGTTCCCGCCGTTAGTTTCACTTTATTAACTGTTGATATGGCTAACGGAGTTCCACCTCAGGCAATCTATGTGCCAGTCATTTATCCCACATGGAATTCACATATCAACAACCTATTAATTTTATCCACTTTAGTAAATGGTGCCTTTCACAAGTGAAACGATGTCATTTATATCTTTATCTTTGTCGTTGCGAAGAAAGAGTGTTGCTATATTCTTTCTCGTTATCCCTCTTCTAAACCACAGTTGAAAAATGCAACATGAAACCACATAAGCTTCCTTCCTCAACACACTCTCAAGTTTATTGAGCTCCATCGCTGCATGCCACAATGTGGATCAGTGTTTCCACTAAAGATGGTAACCACTGCGAACTTCAAACCCTCGCTAGTAGAGCTCAAGTGCCACGTCTAGTCATCAAACTTGATGGCCATCAACTTCGAGATGACCAGCATCACCAACGCCCCATGGCTTTAGCCCTTGGAGTTCGAATGCTCTAATGTCTGATACCTCAAGGCTAGGGACTTTGTAAGCAGGTTCGTAGTCGTCTGATTTGGCGTTTGTCCCTTCTGAGGGGATCATACGAACAACTCCTCCATCATTTATCCATATATTCTTCTCTCAACTCCTTTTGATGTTCGTGGGTTTAGCGTTATACGTGTTGAGTCTCATAATATTATTAAATGATTAATAATGTTTAAGTCTCATAACCCTGAGTTTTAATGATTAACAAATTTGATTAAGTTCATGAAAGAAAGAACAGATTCTCTTAAAGGTACTTTCTGTGTTTCAGAAACCTTCTGAAGGAGCAACTCTCTCAAGTCATGCAACCCTCTGATGTGGTGCAACCTTCTGAAGTAGAGGAACCTGCTAAAGCTAGTAAACCTTCTGAAGACGAGAAACGTCGTACTGAGACTTGTATCTTTTTGGAAAAGAGCTCTTTTGCTGATCCCTTTTGAAGACTCAAAGTCTTTCATAGCTCTTTGTCAACTGTCTGCGCTTCACTTCTTCTGGAAAGGCAAAACAGGAACTTTTTGGCATATTTCAAATCACTGTTCACCAAAAGGCAACTCCTACTACACAAGTACACCTTGCTCAGAAAAGTAGAGTCAGCTATGCTGACACCTACTCCTGTTGTGCCTGCTGCTGCAAGTTATCAGAGTTATGTGTCTCAACGGGAAGAAGGCTATTCACAATGGGATTTAGAGAAGTCTAACCGGTCTCATCTCTCTTCCTCTATAAATACAAAGTCTCATGCAGAGAAGAATATAGAACGAACCAACCTGTTGAATTGCTGCAAAAGTTCTTTGAGAAATATTGTCATCGTATTTCATTTGTACACCATTTCTATATCATGAGTTATACTCAGTTATTTGTACATATTACCCAATTTAGGCTTTAAACTTGTGTAGTTTTAAAGCTTAAGCAATCTCTATTCATACACAGTTTTCTGTTTGAGCTTGGAGAGGCTTGTTGTTTAAACAATACTTGTTTTAGAGCCTGGAAAGGCTTGACTGTAAAAGAGTACTTGTTGTTTAGAGCCTGAAGAGGCTTGACCATAAAAGATTTCTTGTTGTTTAGAGCCCGAAGAGGCTTGACTGTAACAGAATACTTGTATCTGTTCAGATAGTGGAAAATCCATTTCCGTTTGGCTTTGGGACTGGACGTAGCTCACAGTGGAAGTGAGTGAACCAATATAAATCTTTGGCTAAGTTTTCTCTTACCCTTATCTCTTTCTATTTGGTTTATACTAACCTGGAGGGTTTTGAGTATACTGTCTTATAACGTGAAACTAAAAACAAAGTCATACGTATTGAAAAACAAGTTTGAAATACTGTTTTATTAAACCTGCTGAAGTAACTTCAACAAGTACATTACTCCTAGTTTCAGCAAGTTTCTCAAATATCTTTGTGAAAAGTTTTTCTTGTTAAAGGTTTACCTAAAATTAGTTTGAAATTATAAAACACTATTCAACCCCCTTCTAGTGTTTCCTGTGGTATCTACAGTTGGTATCAGAGCTCAACCTCGGGTTGAGCATCTAACAAGTGCTGAGGAAGAAGATCCATATGGAAACCTCAACAAGCAACACTCACTACATTGCAGAAAGTGCCTCTGTCTCAAGGCCCCCAACTTTTAATGGTACAAATTACCATTACTGGAGAGATCGTATGAAGCTGTTTATTGAGAGCAGCAACATAGATCTCTGGGATGTAGTCACTGATGGCGATTACACTCCTACACATGGTGGTGTGCCTATACCTAAAGCAGACTGGACCGGTGAACAGAAGGCACGTATATAGCTTAATGTAAAGGCAAAACTCTATTTAGTTTGCTCCTTGAGTAAATCTGAATATGAGAAGGTGCATGGATGCTCTTCAGCCAAAGGGATCTGGGATACATTGGCATCAACCCATGAAGGGACTGATAATGTCAAACAATCCAAGATCAACATGCTTGTTCATCAATATGAGATGTTCAAGATGCAAGAGTTTGAAACCATTGATCAAATGTTTGGGAGGTTTCAAGCCTTAACTAATGGACTCACGTCATTAGGCAGAACCTTTGATTCTGGTGATAACAATCGCAAGATTCTAAGGAGTTTACCAAAGGCTTGGAGGCCTAAAGTTACTGCCATTCAAGAGGCTAACGACCTCAATACTTTAAGAATGGAGGAACTCTTGGGATCCCTCAGAGTTCATGAGTTAGAGCTTGGTGAAGATGCTCCTAAGAAGAAGTCACTAGCTCTGAATGCCAAGTCCAAGCTGCTGAAACATGGGCCACATAAAGCCATGAAAGTTGAGGAGTTTTCAGAAGGTAGTGAGGACTCTGAAGGCAGCTCTGATGATGATGATCTGGCTCTTCTGGGCAGGAAAATCAAGAGGATGCTTTAGAAGAAGGGAAATTTCAGAAAGCACTCATCATCTGAAACAAAAATGGGTAAGTCAGGTAAGGAGTCATTTTCTACTGATAAAATAATTTATTATGAATGCAAACAGCCAGGTCATATGAAGGCTGATTGTCCCAAGCTGAAGAAACCCTCTTTTAAGAAGAAAAAGTTCTTTAAGAAGAAAAAGGGTTTGATGGCTACATGGGAGGACTTAGATGATTCAACTTCAGAAGAGGAAGATGAATCTGCTGAAGAAGCCAACCTCTATTTGATGGCAAGCCTACCCTCATCAGACAGTTCTGAATCAGAGGTAATCCCTCAAACCCTATAAGACATGTATGATGATTTGCTGGAAAGTTCTAATGAGCTTTTCCAAGAGTACAAAGATTTGTCTAGAGCATATACTGAAGTTGCAAATAAAAATGAAGCTCTTGAGACTGAAAATCTTCTACTCAAGGAAAAAATCTTGAAGAACTCTGAAGCTAGTATTTTAGAAGGTTTAATTAAAGAAAATGAAATTTTTAAAAAGCAAGTTGATGAACTAACTAAGGACCTTGCCAAATTTGTTAATGGAACTGATAATCTCAACAGAATGTTGGGTGTTCAAAAGAACGCCAAGAACAAAGGTGGTCTGGGATATCCAGGCAGTGAATCATCACATGATTCAAATTTTAAACCTGCTGAAAAAGCTAAGAAAGGTAGTGGATGCTATCATTGTGGGAAGCTTGGACATAATGTGTCTCAGTGTAAGCACAAGAAAAGGGGCAAACCTGCTGCTAACAAAAAGGGACCCAAAAGGATGTGAGTACCTAAGTATCTGATTATTCCTGTTGCAGATGTGTTTAATAGGACAAAGTAGAGACACCACAAATGGTACTTGGACAGTGGTTGCTCGCGACACATGATAGGAGAAAGGTCTTTGTTCCAAAACCTTAGACCTAAGGATGGTTGAGTGGTCACCTTTGGAGGGAAACGGAAAGGAAAGATCACTGGTATTGGTTCAGTAGGTATATCCCCCCTCTCTGTTATTCAAAATGTTCTCCTTGTGGAAGATCTTCAACACAATCTGCTAAGTATAAGTCAATTATGTGACAGTGGACATGTTGTATCCTTCACCAGGGATGGATGTGTAGTCAAAGATGCTTCTGATCAAGTCAATTTTACTGCCAAGAGACACATCAATGTGTATAAAATAGATCTTAAGGAACTTGCATATCAAAATGTGACTTGTCTTCTTTCTGTTAAAGATGAAAAATAGATTTGGCATCAGAAACTTAGGCATGCCAGCTTGAGATTAATCTCAAAGTTAACAAAACACAACCTTGTAAAAGGTCTACCCAAGATCTCTTCAAATCTGATATTTTATGTGAAAATTGTCTTAAAGGTAAACAAATAAGGAGCTCTTTCAAGAGTAAAAATGTTTTATCTACCTCAAGACCTTTAGAACTGCTTCACATTGATATGTTTGGTCCTAAGAGAACTGAAAGCTTGGTTGGTAAGAAATATGGCTTAGTCATTGTTGATGACTACTTTAGATTTACATGGGTTATATTCCTCAAAAGCAAGGATGAGACTTTTGAGAATTTCACAAAATTCTGTAAGAAAGTGCAAAATGAAAAAGGATTTTGCATATCTGCAATCAGAAGTGACCATGGTGGTGAGCTTGAAAACTCAAGCTTCAGCAAGTTTTGTGATGAGAATATGGGATCTCACACAATTTCTCTTTGGCAAGAACACCTCATCAAAATGGGGTTGTTGAGAGAAAGAACAGAAGCTTGTAGGAGATGGGTAGAACCATGCTCATTTCAAGCAACCTACCAAGATCATTATGGGCAGAGGCTGTTAACACAGGTTGCTACATACAAAACAAAATTTTTGTAAGACCAATTCTCAAAAGAACTCTCTATGAATATTGGAGAGGTGGAAAACCCAACATTTCTTATTTTCATATCTTTGGTTGTGAGTGTTTCATACTTAACACCAAAGATGATCTTGGTAAATTTGATTCTAAATCTGATGAGGGATTCTTCATTGGTTATTCAGAAACATCCAAGGCTTATAGAGTTTATAACTCTAGAACCTTGACAGTAGAAGAATCTATTCATGTCAGGTTTAATGGTGCCAAAGAGACTGATAGGGAACTATCAGATCTAGAAGATGATTTTGTAGGAATGGAGCTGAACTCTACTTCAGAGACTACAAAGGTAAAAAATGAAGTACCTACTGAAGGACCCTCTAAAGTACCTGCTGAACAGCTCCCTGGTCAACTTGTTGAAGCTGATCCTCTTCACAGAATTAATGTTAAGTCTCAGAATGAACATGTATTTCCCCGCAGGCATGAGTGGAGATACAGAACTCATCATCCTCGAGAACAAATCATTGGTGATACTTCAGAAGGAGTAAGAACAAGATCAAGACTTAGAGAAGTCAGTAATCTTGCCTTCCTCTCTGAAATTGAGCCAAAGAACATTGATGAAGCTCTGCATGATGAAGGGTGGATCCTAGCCATGCAGGAAGAGCTAAATCAATTTGCTAGGAGTGATGTCTGGACTCTTGTTCCTAAACCCCATGGGAAAACAATTATTGGAACCAAATGGGTGTTCAGAAACAAACTCTTTGAAGATGGTCAAGTAATCAGAAACAAGGCTAGACTGGTTGCTCAAGGCTACAATCAACAAGAAGGTATTGATTTCACTGAAACCTTTGCACCAGTAGCAAGACTTGAAGCCATTAGGATTTTACTTTCCTATGTAACCAATAATGGCATCAAACTATATCAAATGGATGTAAAGAGTGCCTTCCTAAATGGATTCATTGAGGAAGAGGTGTTTGTTAGACAACCCCCTGGTTTTGAAAATCTGACTTTTCTTGATCATGTTTTTAAACTGAAAAAGGCTCTATATGGTCTTAAACAAGCTCCAAGAGCTTGGTATGATAGATTGAGCAATTTTCTTCTCAGAAATGGTTTTGAAAGTGGAAAGGTTGATACAACTCCTTTTAGAAAAATGTCTAGCAAAGATCTAATTCTTGTTCAGATATATGTTGATGACATTATCTTTGGATCAACAAATTCTTCACTATGCACAAAGTTTTCAAGGCTTATGCAATCTGAGTTTGAAATGAGTTTAATGGGTGAACTCAAATTTTTCTTAGGACTCCAGATTAAGCAAGATTTTGATTGTATTTGGATCCATTAGGAGAAATATACAAAAGAAATGCTTAAGAAGTTTAACATGCATGATTGCAAACCTATGTCAACTCCTATGCACCCTCCAATAATCTTAAGTAAAGATGAATGAGAAGAATGTGATGACCCAACCATGTATAGAGGCATGATTGGATCTCTGTTGTATCTTACAGCAAGCAGACCTGACATTATGTTCAGTGTGTGCCTGTGTGCAAGATTTCAATCAGACCCAAGAATAACTCATTACAAGGCTGTTAAAAGAATTTTCAGATATCTCAATGGTACTACTAATCTTGGTCTATGGTATAAGAGGAGTAAGGACTGCAGATTATTAGGCTATTGTGACGCTAACTTTGCTGGAGATAGAGTTGAAAGGAAATCAACACGTGGAGGATGCCACTTCATTGGAGAGAATATGATAAGTTGGGCCCGCAAAAGGCAAAGCACCATAGCTCTCTCAACTGTTGAAGGTGAATACATTGCTGCTGCATGCTATTGCTCACAGCTGCTATGGGTAAAATATCAACTTGAAGATTTTAACATTCCTGTTAAATCTATTCCTGTATTCTTTAATAATACAAGTGCCATAAATTTGTCTAAAAATCCCATTCAACATTCAAGGGCTAAGCATATAGAAATCAAACATCATTTCATTAGAGACTATGTTCAGAAAGGTGTTTTTGATATAAAGTTCATTGACACAGAGCATCAATGGGCTGATATATTCACAAAACCTCTTGCTGAAGATTTGTTTAAGTTCATTAGAGATAATCTGCACATTCTTGCATTATCTGAGAATTGAACCTGTTGTCATATGCTTACTTGCTGAACCTTTCTGGTATTGCTGCATTTTTACTGATATATAATATTTCAGCAACTTCTTCACCCTGAATTTATTACTTCAGCATGCTCTGACAACCCTTTTGATTGATGACAAAAGGGGGAGTAATATAAACTAGCAAAATCTGAAGTTTAAGTGCTTTTCAGAGAAGAGATCTTATGTTCAGGGGAAGCAAAAGCAAGTTGAGTTCTTGAAAAAGAGGGAGAACTCTTTCTGCTTAAGTATCTGAAAAAGGGGAGAATTCTTTAAACCTTATTATATTCCCCTTCACATATTTGATAGTTTAAGCAAATTTGTCATCATTAAAAAGGGGGTGAATGTTGAGTCTCAAAATATTATTAAATGATTAATAATGTTTAAGTCTCATAACCCTGAGTTTTAATGATTAACAAATTTGATTAAGTTTCATGAAAGAAGGAACAAATTCTCTTAAAGGTACTTTCTGTGTTTCAGAAACCTTCTAAAGGAGCAACTCTCTGAAGTCATGCAACCCTCTGATGTGGTGCAACCTTCTGAAGTAGAGGAACCTACTGAAGCCAGTAAACCTTTTGAAGACGAGAAACGTCGTACTAAGACTTGTATATTTTTGGAAAAGAGATCTTCTGCTGATCCCTTTTGAAGACTCAAAGTCTTTCATAGCTCTCTGTCAGTTGTCTGCACTTCACTTCTTCTAGAAAGGCAAAATAGGAACTGTTTGGCATATTTCAAATCACTATTCACCAAAAAGGCAACTCCTGCTACATAAGTACACCTTGCTCAGAAAAGTAGAGTCAGCGCTGTTGACACCTACTCCTGTTGTGACTGCTGCTGCAAGTTATCAGAGCTATGTGTCTCAACGGGAAGAAGGCCATTTCACAACAGAATTTAGAGAAGTCTAACTGGTCTAATCTCTATTCCTCTATAAATACAAAGTCTCATGCAGAGAATAATATAGAACGAACCAACCTGCTGAATTGCTGCAAAAATTCTTTGAGAAATATTATCATCGTATTTCATTTGTACACCATTTCTATATCCTGAGTTATACTCAGTTATTGTACATCTTACCTAGTTTAGGCTTTAAACTTGTGTAGTTTTAAAGCTTAAGCAATCTGTTTTCATACACAGTTTTCTGTTTGAGCCTGGAGGGGCTTGTTGTTTAAACAATACTTGTTTTAGAGCCTGGAAAGGCTTGACTGTAAAAGAATACTTCTTGTTTAGAGCCTGAAGAGGCTTGACTGTAAAAGAATACTTGTTGTTTAGAGCGTGATATGTGTTAAATTAATGTAAAAATCATATTTAATTACAATACTTATTAAGGGCAACATGGAGAATTTATACCCCAATTTATCCCTTTTTGGCTTAAAGTGTGAATCTTGCAATTATTTAAATCAAATTTGAATTTGATACTATTTTGATAAAGATTCTGCTGATTTTTATAGATAAAAGGCTAAAATTCAAATACAGCACCAAGATAGCAGTAGATAAGGATAAGAATAGCACAAAATAAGCTCAAAAAGAGGAAAATCAGGAAAGCAGATTCAGAGATCTGCGCTCCACTTGCGCTAAGCGCAAGTTGAGCGCAGGAACACATAACCTAATTTCTATGGGCCTCAAGCAGAGTCTCAAAAGCCCGTCAGAACACTATTTATAGGACCGATAACAGTCAGCTTTAGGCATCGAAGAGATAGGGAGACAGTGAGCAGATCTGGAGCCAGAGAAAAGTGCGACAGTCTCTCTATTGGTTTGTAATGGCTACCATGAGTAGCTAAACTCTCCTTTTAGGATTGAATGTAGTCGATTCAATCCCCAATTGTATTTTGGATCATCTTTGTTATTTATGAATCCCTGTTTTTATAATATTGGTGTTTTTATTTTATTCTTAATGCTTAGCTTCCGTCTTTGTACCGTAGTTATGATATGATTTTATGGGGTGCACTAGGAAGTGGTTTTGTGAAATCAGGAGCGAGTTCCTGAGTGCTTAGGAATAGGCCTCTTGAATTCTGATTGGTGAAAACACTCAATTTGTCACTGTGGGAACCAGGATGAATTGATAGCTTTAACAACTGTTCTTCAATCGGGGCAATTTGTGATAGTGGGAACCTACATGAATTGTTTATGAGTATTTCATATATGTGGGAACCTTTTATGAAATAATATTTATTTGTGCTTCAATATTATAATAATAAATTCATGAATATCATTGGGTTCCAAATACAAGAGGGGTGCGATAGATGAAGTTCAATCCTGGTTTCCGTAATTTGCTCAACCTTATCCATATTTCCTCTTTCTTATCTTTTATCTTCCCAAACAAACATTCAAATCTTCCATACTTGATAAGTGAGATCACTAGGATTTATCTTTGTACCGTTCCTTGTGGATACGACAACTCTCTTACTTACTATTATAGTGTTGTGATATTGGTACGCTTGCCGAGATCTCAATAGAGCCTGAAGAGGCTTGACTGTAAAAGAATACTTGTATCTGTTCAGATAGTGGAAAATCCATTGTTGTTTGGCTTTGGGACTGGACGTAGCTCACAGTGGAAGTGAGTGAAGCAGTATAAATCCGTGGCTAAGTTTTCTCTTAACCTTATCTCTTTATATTTGGTTTATACTAACCTGGAGGGTTTTGAGTATACTGTTTTATAACGTTGAAACTGAAAACAAAGTCATATGTATTGAAAAACAAGTTTGAAAAACTGTTTTGTTAAACTTGTTGAAGTAACTTCAGCAAGTACCTTACTCCCAATTTCAGCAAGTTGCTCAAATATCTTTGTGAAAAGTTTTGCTTGTTAAAGGTTTACCAAAAATCAGTTTGAAATTATAAAACACTATTCAACCTCCCTTTTAGTGTTTCCTGTGGTTTCTACAATACATGGCCAATTTTAGGCAACGACGCCAAAAATACTTGTTAACTCCTTGGCAAGCGCTGTAGCATAATGATTTTCAAAGTAAGAGTGTCGATCCCACGAGGAGCGAATCAATTAAAGTTTATAGTTAGATTCAAAAAGTATATATATACACAAAGAAGATGGTTTGTTTCATGTTTGATGTAAATAAAAACTAACTTGAAATTTAACCAAAGTAACAGTAAAACAACAAGAAAACTTTGAGAGATTTCAATGAGAGAAGTAGGGATTGAATTTCATCTATCTCACTCGTCTGTATTCTGGATAAATATCAATATATAACATTTGTAACAACCAATATTGATGCTAACACACTATATTCATTTATATCGATTCCTCGAGTATAAAATTCATAAGATTAATCCCTTGAATATTGAATCCTCAAATATTCAACAGATTATCCAGCATTATGTTCAGGTGTTATAAGAAATCGATATATTGAAATCTATTCCTAGTATAACAATACATCGACTATTTTCGTTCAGATCGGATTTTCAGAAATACTTTCCAGTTAGATCTAAAAATCTAAATCAAGAATCTATTGATTAGATAGAATCAAGAAGATAAAACAGAACGGAAATAACAACATTGATCGAAACAAGATTGCTATATATAAATGTCATCAGAATACATCCGAGTTCGAATCGATTACATTCAATCCCAAGAGAAAAGATTAGCTACTCATAGTAGCTTTTACAACCAAGAAATCCAAGAAGATGGAGGATCGTGCTTCCGCAACTTTCGTCGTCTTCGAATCTCCAAGTTTCCTTTTTTAGAATGTGACGAACTGTCGAAATTGCTTTCAGACTCTGTTTTATTTTTCTGCATAAGTGAATTCTCGCTTAAGCCAAAATTTTTGGCTCAAACGAGTAGAGTGCTTCATGGTGAAGAAAGATATTCTCGCTTAAGCTAAATATTTTGGCTTAAGCGAGAATGGCACCCAAAATTCACTCCCTCTGGACAAATCTCGCTTGAGCCAGAATTTTTGGCTCAAGCGAGAATAAAACAGAGTATTTGCTTCTTTTCTTCTTCTTCTTCATTTCTTCTAAGTCTGATTACACCTCTTCTTGGTTACTTGCAATTAAAACACAAAATGGGATTAAAATGCTTCAATTAAACCAAGACTCAGATACTACTTGCTTGAATTTAAAATTCTAAAATTAGGATAATTTAAATGTCAAATAAATGCAATTAAACCATAAGTGCCATAATTCCATGTAAAAATTTCCTAATATTTGGCACTTATCAATGGACCATCCATCTTTTGGTTTACCAAAGACCAATTGCTCTCCATCGTTGATTTAATATTTAATATTTCAACGGTCTTGATATTTACCACGTCATAAAGATAATTTGCATGCTTATTGGTATTCACATTTTGGCACACATGAGAATATAGTTTATTTAATATAAATATTTGTTTTCAAAAAATCATTTGCTACCATTTCAAAAAAAAAATTATTTGCTACGATATCAATTTGATTACTGAGGAAAGCTATTGCCACCCAGCCAGGCTTCACCATTGTTTTTTAGTTGTGCATTGTAAACTTTATCTAAGCTTCATATGGAAGAAGGGAAAAAAAATACGAGCTTCCAGATCGAGGTTCGATGGACTGTGCTATTGCAGAGGACGAACAACTTCTCCATAAGCAACCTACACAGCTACACCCCTGTAGATCACCCACATAAAGAATGACGAGAGAGATTCACAGTTGAACATTGTAAAATGATTTGGAATGATTGGAGATTGGGCCAGAAATGAAAATAAGGTTTTTTTGTTAAGATAAAAATTGAAATTCCAGTTTTTAGAATAAAATAATTTTTAAACTTTTTTACTGCAGTAAAATCCATGTGGTCTATGGTAGATCAAAACTAATTGGGTCTATCCTAAAATTGGCCACAATACATTGCCCATATTCAACCTCACACAGTCTTGCGTGGATGCTTCCCTCAACGACGTTCTCCTAACCACATTCTTCAAACAAAGTTCTTAGGTTTTCACATAAAATAAAAATTTTCACTCCCAGATTTTTACCGAGTGAATGGATAGTGATTTCACTTTTAACCTACCATATTTTATTCCCTTTTTAATCCAAACCCTAATTATTCTTTTTTAACCCTACCATATTCATTTCTTTTTTTAATCTAAACCCTAATTATTCATCCCATTTGTTGAGGTGGATAAAAAAATAGGTTGTTGATGTGCAAATTCCATGTAGGATAAATGCCTGACACATGGATTGTTGAGGTGAAACTTTGTTATCCACATTAGTTGTAAAGTCCTAATTCCAGAAACCTAGGAATAGTGTTCGTTGAAAGCACCTTTCTAAATTTTTGAAATTATTTTTGCGACATTACTGATATTGTAAACATTCTCGAGGTGATCACTTAGAAATATATGATTAATTTGGATATGCAGCTACATATATATGATTAATAGGCTTGGAAAATTAGCTAAAAGATTAAATCCCATTTATTATGATATTTTCTTGTCTATCTTCTGTAGTTGTTTTTGCTAGACCCTGCCATGAAAACCACTCAATGTACTTTAATGGGTCTCTTTGTCTTAATTCTCATACATTGCATCATATGCTCTGTAGTCTCAATCAATAGTGAGACTAAAAGTAATCTGATAGATAGGTTCCCTCCAAGGAAGTTGCTAGCTAGTGTTTCCCCGTTCCCTGCAAGTTTAGATAAGTTGAAAACATCTTCTGAAGACTCTCAGAGATCAGTAGGCACAAGTTTAAGGAAAGCTTCTCCGAGCAATTCAAAACCAACTCAGAACAAGTGACTTTGATGTCACTTATGTGGAGATCTCAATTGGAAGGAGTAATTAAATCTAATCTTTTTCTACATTTTTGCAATTTGTTCAACTAACTGTTGAGTAGGTAGGAAAGCTTGGTCCGTAATCAAGATCACATCTTTTCATTATGCTGTTAGAACTTTTTTGAATTTTATTTTGGTCTTTGACCATAAAAAGAGTTCTCAGTTGATGTAATCATTGTAATGGGAGCATACTATAGGAGGAATTCCTACCTACAATATTTTGGGAGAAATTTATGTAGCATTGTTTTGTACTTATGTTCTATTAGTTTAGATCACTTGTGAGTATACCAAAAAACGATTAGATCACTTGTCTGTAGTTGATTTCTGACAAAAGGAGTGCACTTTAAGCTTGAAGATTACTAAAATAAATAATGTTCATTAGTTTCTTGATGGCAATAGTAGAAATTTTACTCTATCTTAAATTTAAAGGCACTCCCATCCTTCTTTCCATAATGCTATGAGTTTTGACAGCCAAGGAATCATCATTTTGCAGTACTCTGATCCTGCAAATGACCCACGCACTTTTTGAGATTTTTCTCACTTGGTCTACCCTTGTCCTTGGCTGTGGTAACATGATAATCAGAACCCAATAACCATATTTTTTTAATGTGATTGAAAAGCTTTATTTTATCTGATCATTGAAGATTAAGGAATTCTGTGTGTTTTCTTTATCTAAACATGAGGATTAGACTTGAATGGAGAAAATGGAAATGGACTAGTCAGCGGATCCCCACCCTTTGCTGTCTGTTACATGCTTTATACTATCTCTAAACTTTCAAACTTACTACATATTTAAAACAGTTTGATAATTTAAAAATTGGGAATTATATGTATGTATTTTTTCATTATGTATCTATGTATTTTTGCATTAAACTAATTAAACTTTTTAATTACTGTTACATTTCCATCAAAATGCACGAATTGCTTTATATGTAAACTTTGATTCGTATCTAAACCACTCATTTTTCTCTAACCAAGAGACTTGCAAGGGAATAAACTATCTGGTCAAATTCCAGATGAAATTGGCAACTATGTTGAGCTTATTCATGTGTAGGAGTCTGATCTTGTTTCTAGTGTTACTTATGTATGTGCTGTTCCAGTCTTACTATGCTAGAGTTGTTCCAAGAGACAGGTGCTTATATGTTTCTTTTCCATGGTATAGATAATCAATTTGAAACCAAAATATATTAAAGGGAAAAATATGTTATTAGTCCCTGAACTTTTGGTCAACTTGGGTTTTAGTCCTTGAACTTTAATTCCTTGGTTTTATATTCCTAAACTTTCAAAAAACCCGTAACAGTAGTCCTTGCCGTTACTTTGGTCCGTTAAACCTGTAACGTGTCAATTACCTAGCATACCACATGTACCTAGCATGCCACGTGTTAATTGTGTAACATCCTAATATTTCTAAAATAAAATAAAATAAAGTAGAATGAAGCAGTAATAGTACTAATATTATTTTTATTAGTTAGAAATCATATTATTTTATTAAAAAGGGGGATGGGTGGGTTGGAGTAGGCCCAACCCATTTAGATATTTAAATAAGAGAAGGGTTACCTATTTCACCCTATCTTTTTTCAAACGTCAGATAACCAAACCTTAGGGATGGGAGAAGCGACTCCACAAGGAGAAGGTGCCGCAGAGTAGATCATCAAGGGAGTTCTGCAATTCATTTTTTATCGTCATCTCTCAGGTACGGGGGGAAAGGGTGCGACTATACGTGTATGCCGAAGTGCTTGGGTAGAGAGGGCAACCATAAGTCCCTCTAGGATTTCTAAATTCGAAATTTGATTTGTGAATCATGTGCTGTATGTTTGGAATTTGCTTGGTTTGATGCACATGTAATGTTCTTAATGAATTGAATGATGAGAGCGAGAGTATTGAAAAGGGGTTAAATTAGGATTTAGCGGTGAGAACCCATAATTAATTAGATGTAAATTTTATGGTAAATTATAGGAAAGATTGATGATTTCACCAATATTAGACGGTAAAAACGTGCCTAATTGAGTTAGGAACATCAAGATTTGAGTAGGGGTTGAAGAAAAGGTTAAAGGGGGTAAAAATCGCAGGTACAGTCGTTCTCGAGTCGCCGATAATCGATTACAGCAGACTGTAATCAATTACAGGGCTTTCTAGGCAGCGTCGTGTGAATTTAGTTGCTGGTAATCGATTGCAAGGGTCTTGTAATCGATTACCAAAGTGTAAATTGGGCACCAGAGGCTTCTGGTAATCGATTACAGCCTCGTGGTAATCGATTACCAGGCCCCAAAACTAAGTAACTGCTTCTGGTAATCGATTACAGCCTTCTGGTAATCGATTACCAGGTCAAAAATGAGTTTAGAATGTTATGTTTATGTGATGTTGTGATTGTTTACTTATATGATGGTAATTATATGAATCGTTGTGGAATTGATTGATTGAATTGGATGTACAATGCGTCTTAGTTGTGGCATGATATATTGTTGAGTGATTATTCCATATGAAGGTTCTATGTTTATAATATGCGTGATGTGATGTGAAGCGATTAGAGTAGAGGAGATTGCATGAGAGATATGTGAAATTATGATGATACATTGAACATGAGCATATGATGTATGAGACACATGAGATACATGAGAAGCCAGACGTGGCTAAAAATACCCTAGCCCAAAGAGGGGGCGACGAGCAGGGTGGACCATGATGAGGGACATTCGATGCATGGCCCCAAGAGTGGGTGTTTTACAATGCGACTCACCAGCCCATAAGAAGTGGGTAACGGTGGGAGGGAGCGAATGTCTTTGCACAGGCCCAAGAGGGGTGTTTAACTGTGCAACCTATCGGCCAAGAGAGCGTTTAACGGTAGGGCCATCATTGGTAACAACTAAGGGAATTGATGAGGTGCGCCCATTGTGCGGAGTTCCAAATCATGACTCTTAGGAAGAGGCACTGTGCATGAACATAGAGTGAGCATACTCATCATTTTATGATTGTATGAGAAGTGTTATATATATATATTTATATATATATATATTGTGTGAACCTAATGTGTGGGATGTATAGAGTACAGATTCAGATAAAGGATGTTGTGTATGATGATGGGTGGGAATCAGAGTAGACTTCTATATTGCATGTATATGTTTGTATTCCATTCCTCACCGTACTCTTTTGTGGTTTTATTAGGTGATGAAGAGGTGTTTGTTGTGAAAATTTTCAATTAAAATTGAAAACGTTCTTGATTCTCAAAGTACAATCTGGGACTAGAATCTGAATCCTCTAAAGGTTCTTTTTAAAATCAGGTTTATTTAGAAAAACGCTTTCAAAGAGTAACAAAATTTTGAATCAATTACTTCTTTAAGAAAAAAAATGGTTTCCTCGAAAATCAGTTTTGAAAGATTTAAACAGAATTTCAAAGAAATGAAAGTTTTTTAAAGGACAAAGTGCAAGAATTGAAATTGCAAAATGTAAATTAAAGAGAGAAAGATTTGCTGAAAAGTAAATGCAGAATTTAAACAAATCAAAGGAAAAAGTGCAGAAATGTAAAGAACAGAATGTAAATCAAAGAACTGAAAATGACTGAATTGTAAATGACATTAATTTAAAGTTGGTATGGATACACATACTGGGCACTCTCTTGAGTTAACCTCTTAGTCGTTTGAATGTTAGACGTTGGGTGTTTCAGAGAAGTTTCAGTAAATGAGAATCCAACCTTTGTTAAATCGTAATCTGACCTATTTATAGACTTCTATTCTAACAAACACTTAACAGGATTTTGACACGTTTACAAGCCTATTTTACGTGTCAAATTTCTAAGTATGCCACGCGTTCAAATCAGCAACGGTCTTCTATTTGAAAAATAACTGACTGCTTGAGATCTTGACATCTGTCTTCAGATAGTAACTTTTAATAACTGCTTGTTGGAGATTTTGACACCTGTCTTCAGATAGCAACGTTTACTAACTGCTCCATTTGAAATTTGAACGCTCTTTGAAGAAACTTCCAGTAACCGCTCCATTTGAAATTTGAATGTCTTTTGAATGGATTTCCAATAACTGCCTCATTTGATATTCAAATATTCTTTGAAACGTTTCTCAGTAACTGCTTCTGTCTTCATGAATTCTTCTAAGTTACTGGACTCCTTTCAAAATCGAACCAGATTTTGATTTTGATTAACTATCAACCCATATCAGGAAACTTAACCAAATATTGACTGATTAATTTCCCTTAAGTTTCTTTCGTATTCAAAATACCTTTCGAATTTGAATAGGCACTTAATCAAAGATCTGCATTCCTTTTGAATACATATAACAAAATACCTTCTATTTTGAATTCAACATGTAAACTCCAAACTTCACTAAGTTATAGTATCTTTCAATTCATAATCCAACTTTCGAATCTTCTAGTGTATAGCTCGAATTCGAAGATACCAATATTGTAATAACTTAGTAAAATTTGTAAATTTCACCCCAACAGATGCCCCCTTAAAATATTAGTTTCGAGGAATATGTTAACTTCAGTAGAAACTAATATTTTAATAACATGAGGAAGTCATTCAAAATCATTACTTCTTTTGATTAATTGTTCACCTTTCAACTTCCTTGCCTTCCATTGGTCAAAGTGTAGCAGTACAAGGGCTTGAAGCAAGTATTTAAGCCATTAAAGAAATGCCCAGCTTTCTGAAATCTTTTCAAAATTTATGAACCCTTTGAACGACTTTTATTGGTGCTCTGGACAGATGGCTCGAAAATACTATGCTCTTCGAATAAAACATGTTGCACAAAAGAGACCAAGGACAAAGAAACTATTAATTCCAGAAGGCATTGAGGTGGAATCTTCAAATTCTTTCCTTAGTTTTATAAATTCTTTTAATATGATTCTTATTATCAAATTCACCATATGTAGGTTCATACTATAAATTCATCTTTGAAATCAACAGCTGAACAAACATCTAATGAATCTGAACAGAAGGAATCTTCGAAAGAAGAGAGTGCAGAAAAAGAATAAAGTGTAAGTTCTCCTCCACCAACTCAACCAGAAGATTAAAATCCTCAACAAGAATCAAAATCGAAAGAAGAAAAGGAAGAAGAAGGTGATGTCCAAGGCACTGCCATGGAAGGAGTTGAACCAAGTTCAAAAGATAAAGCTAAAAAAGAGTCTATTCCTGAGTCCTCTCAGTCGAAAAAGAAAGAAGCAGACAATCTGAATAAGGCAAAATCTTGGAGCAAGGATCCTCCTCAAGATCAATCGAAAATTGACATCCCTTCAACTCCATTCATAGAAACTCTAATCCCTGAGAATCCTTCAGAAATTCAGAGTAAGGGGGTTGCTGCCCCTCAAAGTGTTCCTTTGAACACTTCAAAAACTGTGCCAAGTTCTTCCAATAGATCTCCAACACCTTCGAGTTTACAAGAATGCCTGCATGTATTGGATGAGAACCCTTTTGCTGTTATGGATCTTTTGACAAACGAAGGTTCAATGTCCTCTGCTCAATCTGATTCAAGATCTTATCAACCATCAACCGAGTCTCTTGAGGATTTGATTGAAGGTTTAAGGAATTTATTATTCTTTGATGATTTTCTTGATCTTTACAAAAAGGACGTTGAATACCAATACAAAGTGCAAAAGAAACTCGAAACAATTTATGCTCGTCAAAGTGATTTATCTGCCGCTCAACTGAAAGGACTAGATGCCTTCAAAAATATTTTCAGTAAAGTGACAGACATTTTGAAAGAGCATCAGTCAAATGCTGCAAAAGCTTCTGAAATTCGTGTTGAAACTGAAGATATGTTGGATAAATTGAAGGATTCAAAATGTCAAAACTCCAAGAAAGCATGGGGGCTTTAAATATTCAACTCTCTTCTGTTACAGAAAGACGTCAGAAGATTGAGGAACAAATTAAGAAGCTTCAAGAAGATGACAAGGCTCTGGTCTTTGAGGAAAATACTTGCATGATTTCAATGTCCAAACTCGAAAATAGAAAGCTCGAGCTCATTGAAGGAGTAAAGCATGTTTCAAATGAGCTAGTAAAATCAAATGAGCTTTTGACTAGTATTAATCAAAGGGACAGAGTCTTGACAAAGCAATATGGAGATTTGAATCAGCTTTATGAGCCCATGAAAAAGAATCCTCCATTTTAACTTAGCCTTATTTATGCTTTGTAAAAACACTTCTTGATTGGTGCTTTGGAGTCACCAATTAACTCAAATGCTTTAGACAATCTTGATTTCATGCAAAGTTGGTGTGTATTGTTTTAAATATTTTCCATTTATGCTTGTAATTCGATCATCACCTGATAACTCTCGAATTGAATATGCATTATTCGAAAATACTTTTTCAACTTCGAATGGTCCTTCCCAATTCGGAGACCATTTTCCAAATCGTTTAGATTTTTTATCAACAGGTAAGATCAACTTCCAAACAAGATCTCCTTCATTAAAAATCTTAACTTTTAATTTACGATTATAAATTCGAGATACTTGTTCTTTTTGCCTGATGATATTTTCTAAGGCTCTTAATCTAAACTCATCTAATTCATTTAATTCATCCAACATCAATTTTAATAATCTTGAGTGGGTAAATCGAATTGTCTTTGCACTCTCATTGATTGTAAATGAATTTCAACTGGTAAAACTGAATCATGACCATAGACCAAATTATAAGGTGTAAATTTTGTTGCATCTCGAGGAGAATTTCGATATACCTACAAAATTTGACTTAATGTCTTATGCCAATTTCGAGGTCGTTGGTCAAGATGTTTCTTAATCAAAGAAATAACTGTTTTATTTACAGCCTCAACTTGTCCATTTGCTTGCGCATAGTAAGGAGTCGAAGTAAGAAGTTTAATTCCATTTTCTTGTGCAAACCTCTTAATTCTTTGGCCTGTAAACACAGTTCCTTGGTCAGTTGAAATTGATTCAGGAAGTCCAAATTGAAAAGCTATGTTTTCTTGAATGAACTTAATCACGTCTTATTGAGTTACATCCTTTAGTGGGATTGCTTCCACCCATTTTGTAAAATAATCTATAGCCACTGTAATATATTTATGCCCCCTAGATGATGAAGGATGTATTTGACCAACCAAATCAATAACCCATCCTCTAAAAGGCCATGGCTTTATTATTGAATGTAACTCACTTGCAGGGATTTGTTGAATAAAACAATGTTTTTGACATTCTTCACAAGCTTTCGAAAAATCATTACAATCCTTGGCCATGGAAGGCCAATGTAGATTTTTTCTTTTCAAAACCCATTCCACTTTTCGACCTGCTTGATGAGCTCCACAAATCCCTTGATGAGTATCAATCAAAGTTTGATATGCTTCTGATTCCCCTAAACATTGAAGTAAATTACCATAAGGTGCTTTCTTATATAACTGATTAGCCAAAATTACATAATGTAAAGCCCTGTATTTTAATTTTCGATCCACCTGCATATTTGGATTTTGCAAGTATTCGACCAAAGATTTTCTCCAATCATTCATATCTAAAGTTTCAATATCTAAAACTTCAAATTTCATAACTGGCATATTCTTTTCGAACCGAATCAATTCTTTGAATTTAGATTTACAAATTTTATAACCAGAAGCAATCTGTGTCAATTCATTGGCAACTTCATTATCAATTTGAGATATATGTTCGAATTCCACATCATCAAAATACCTTAATTGCTGAAAAACTTTGAATAAATATTTTGACAATCTAGGATTCAAACATTTATATTGTTTAGTGACTTGTTTGATCACTAACTTTGAATCTCCTCGAATTAAAACTTGTTTAGCTTTGAATGATATTAAAATCTCCAATCCTAATAATAAAGCTTCGTATTCAGCTTCATTATTTGAACGATCCATTCCTATTCGAAACATTACTTTTGTTGGTAACCCTTCAAGTGAAATCAAAAGAATTCCGATCCCAACACCATCTTTATGCTTTGATCCATCGAAATAAAACTTCCAAGGCTTTAAACCAATGAAGTCTAATTCATTAATTCGAATAGGAGGATGATCAACTAAGAAATCAGCCATAACTTGGCATTTCACAGCTTTTAATGGAAGATATGTTAGCGAAAATTCGGTTAAAGCTAACGCCCATTTTCCTACTCTACTGTGAAGAATAGGTTTCCATAACATGTGCTTTATTATATCATAATGAGAAATTACATAAACGTCGAAAGGTTTTACATAGTACTTTAACTTAGTACAAGAAAAGTAAAGACATAAACATAATTTCTCAATAGCACAATATTGAGTTTCAGCATCATTTAGAGTTCTACTAAGATAATACACTGCTCTTTCGATTCCACTTTCATCTTCTTGAGCAAGCATACTTCCCAAAGTCTCTTCAGATGTAGATATATATAATTTCAAAGGCTTTCCTTTGATTGGGGGTGTCATAATAGGAGGATTTGTAAGAATCCTCTTTATTTCTTCGAATGCCACTTGGTGTTCCTCTTTCCATTCAAATTTTTCTTCCTTTTTGAGTTTCAAGAGAGGAGAAAACACCTTAGTCTTTGCTGAAAGATTTGCAATAAATCTTCGAAGAAAATTGGTTTTACCCAATAAAGACTGCAACTGTTTCTTGTTCGAAGGAGGAGAAGTTTCAAGAATTGCCTTTGCCTTATTTTTATCAATCTCAACTCCCTTCTGATGAACCAATAAACCCAGAAAATTACCTGCAGATACACCAAAAGCACACTTAATAGGATTCATTTTTAACTTATGTAATCTCATCCTTTCAAATGCTTCTTTCAAATTTGAAAGGTGATGATTCTTTGACTTGGATTTTACGACTACATCATCAATATAAACTTGCATGAATCTTCCTATTAAATCATGAAAAATTGAATTCATGGCCCTTTGATAAGTAGCACCAGCATTTTTAAGGCCAAAGGGCATCATTACCCATTCATAAGTGCCTATTGCACCAGGACATCGAAAAACAGTTTTCGAAATATCCTCTTCAGCAATAAAAATTTGGTTGTATCCTGAATAACCATCTAACATACTCAATATTTCATTTCCTACTGCTGAATCTATTAACATATCAGCTACAGGCATGGGATATTCATATTTAGGAGTTGCTTTATTCAAATCTCTAAAATCTATGCAAACTCTTAAAGAACCATTTTTCTTAATAACTGGTACTATATTAGAAATTCAGTCAACATACCTGGCAGTTCGAATGAACTTAGCTTTTAATAACCTCTCGATTTCACTTTTGATCTTCAATATGATTTCTGGTGCAAATCTTCGAGGTGCTTGCTTCACAGGTTTCTTTTTCAGGAAAAGTAGGTAATTTATGTTCCACAAGCTCTTTACTTAGACCAGGCATTTCATGATAATCCCATGCAAAACAGTCTTCTATTCTCTAAGTAATTTGACCAACTTACACTTAAAATCTTCTGATAAATATTTACTTACAAAAGTTGGCCTTGGGTCTTTAGTATCTCCCAAATTTATTTCTTCAAGGGGATCTTGAGCCTCCATCTTTTCAATTCCATGAGATAAAGCTCTTTCGAACCCAAAAGGAGTATCATCATATATGCAATCAAGTCTTTCAAGAGATACTTCTTCCTCCTCGAATCTCGTGTTTGAATCTTCTATATCTTCATGTTCAAAATCTTGTACGGCCACTGAAGCCGTTTCAAAATTATTTTTAAACTCTTGTTCAACATTGAATTCGGTCTCGAAGACCGTTTCACGATCTGCGACCTCTAAGGCCGCTTCAAATTTCTTCTCAGCAACATATGCTGAGGTTCGAGCTATGAAGCTCAAAACTACTCTTCTTCTGAAATCCATCCAAAAGTAGAGGTGGTCCCTGAAGGACCAGTTGCACTTTGAATAATCAAACCATATTCCACATTGAAAAACGCCTTGTGTGGAATCTTACCAGGCATAAAACCACGCTTTTCAATTGTACAAGGTGTCTGATTCATTATCCATTTCTCACAGTTCCTTGCATTGACTGTGTCTGCTTTAACCTTGTAATATGTTTGATCAGCTTCAACATACTCTGGAATGCCATCATCATTCCATAAGCATAATTTTTGATGGACAGTTGAAGGAACTGCTCCTACACCATGTATCGATTCTCTAACAAGAAGCACATTATAATTTGCCTTCGATGGAACTACTACAAAAACAGTGGGCCTTTTGACTGAACCAACAGTCACATCGAAACACAGTAATCCCTTTGATTTTGAAGTCTTTCCACTGAAATCAGTAATAATCATATTGTGTGGCATTAAATCACACTTCTTTTTGTTGAATTTCTTCAACAAAGAACTTGGCAATAAATTGATTGCCCCTCCTCCATCAACCAATACCTTACTTACAATAACCCCTTCAATTTGAGCCTGAATGAACAGAGGCTTTATATGAGAAACCATTCCAATACCTTACTTACAATAACCCCTTCAATTTGAGCCTGAATGAACAAAGGCTTTATATGAGAAACAAGTATAATATGTCTCTGGCTCTGATGATTCATCCTCCATGAAGTCATCCTCATAACCTTCTTCATATTCCTTTTCAAATTCTGCAGGCAGAATCGAAACTACACCACAAATGTCTTCAATCCTGTCTGGGAATCCAGTTTTGAAGTCATCAGTAAGCAAGTCTTCTTCAACCAAAACCTTTTTCTTTGGGACAAATTTTAACTTGTGTTTCTGAAGGATTTGGGAATATGTTGGTTGACTAGATGCCCCTTGCACTTGAATCAACTGTGCATTCTTGGCATTCAAATTCTTTGAAAAATTTGAAGAACTGCCCCCTTGTTCCATTGCTGCCTTTCGATAACGTTGGTTTCTCCTCCATTGTGTCTTAGTCATAAAAGGCTTCCCATTAAAGGATTTATTGTACTGCCTAAGTACTTGTGGATTCTGACGATATTCTTCACCATCCGTTACTCGAATCCACTTGTTAGGAGGGACGTTCGAAGGAGGCACATATGATTTTGGCTTATGGAACATGGGAGGTTGTACCTTGTTCATTTCATACTTCTTCTGAAAAGAAGGTCTCCAAACTTCAACATTTGAAACAGGCTTTGCTACCTTCTGAAACCTTTGATTAAAATTCTATTGATACTGTTTCTTGATTTCTGATGACTCAAAAGATTTGGCCACCGTTTGATCAAAAACTGCATTACAATGAGGACAGAGGGAAACATCAGTATTTTCCTCTTTCTTTCGAAGTAGAAAATCTACCAAAGTCTCATTACTCTTTGGAAAGATGTCTTTCACTTCTTTTTCGAACTCCTCAATTGCAATATCAATTGTTGTCTTCGAATCTACAGTAGGTTCAACCCCTACCATATTAATTTCAACAGTATCAACATAGCTTGCATTGACATTCAAAGGGTCAGAATCAACCTTCATTGCCATTTTTTGCTTTTCCTCGAATTTCAATCTGCCTTCTTTAATGGCCTCTTGAATGAGATCCCTGAAACGAATACAACTGTTAGTCCAATGTCCGAATGCATTGTGAAACTTACAGTATTTCTTTCCTTTTCTTTGTTCGAAAGAAGGAATTTTATGACCCTCACTAAGGATAATTTGTTTATCCTTTACTAATATATCAAAGATTTGTTCAGCTTTTGATATATCGAAACCATATGCCTTTTTGGGATATTTACTTTGTAAATTTTGATTCCCTGAGCTACTATATGGTCTAAGGAATGAACATGCATAAGGAGGTCCTGGTTTTAACTAAGCAACATCAATTTCATTTTCTTCGAAATCTGTGTTTTCATCACTAAAGTTTTCATTAACATCAACATAGGCAATTTTATCTCTTCTTCCTATCTTTTCGAGTTTCCTATGTTTTTCCTTTTCAAGCTTTAACTGTTCAATTTTCCTGACTCTTTCAGCCAATTGAGCCATATCTCTCAATTGTTGATTAACGAGTTTCTTTCGAATTGAATAGTCAAATCCTCCTGCTGCAATTTTAACTAATTCATTTTCAGGAATTGGTACAAGACACCTAGATCTCATCTGTCTAAATCTATTCAAATAATCTTCAACAGATTCATCTGAAGTTCGTCTAACTGTAACCAAATCCATAAGACTAAATTTCGTTTCAACTCTAAAGAATTGCTCATGAAATTGTCTTTCTAACTGGTTCCAAGAGTGAATCGAACCAGGAGCCAAGGTTGTAAACCATGTAAAAGCATCCTTAGTTAGGGAATTTGGAAAATATTTCATTTTTAATTCTTCATTATTGGCTAAATCCCCACATTCTACATGATACCTTGCAATGTGTTCAACTGTGGATTCATTAGCTTCTCCTGCAAACTTAGTAAATTTTGGGACTTTCCAACCCCTTGGTAATTCAGCTTGCAACACATAAGGTGTTAAAGGAGAGACGAAACGAGGTCTAGCAGTTTGACCCACATCGAATCCATGTCTATTCAACACTAATTCAACTATATTTGCTATATTATTTTCTCCCCCAATATTGTTTTGTCTTATTCTTTCTAAAACCTCATCAGCATTTTGATTCCTTTTCAAAATAAATGGTTGGGCATTAACATTTTGAACTGGCTCTCGAAAGACACGTTCATTATTCTCCCTTGGACCATTATTATTACCAGGATTCTGATTTTGGTTTTGGTTTTGATCAAGGCCAATATTACCATGTTGTTGGTTTTCAGGGTATGGGGGTGCACCAAATACATCAGCAATTCTAGCCATTTTTCTGGCCAAGGTGTTATAATTTTGATTAATGTTTTCAATGAGTGGATTTATAATTGTTGTCAATTGAGTGGACATGTTAACCATTTCATGGTTACTCTCATCAACTTGCTACCTTATCGAATTCAAAGCAGTATTTGTTAATGAATTCGAATTTTGCCCAAAACTCAATCCAGAAAAACTGGTTCCAAAAACACCTAAGTTTGAAGGACCAGCCTGATTGAATGAAGGTGTCATTGTACTTGCGTACATGACTGGGGCTGTTCCTTGAGTGGGAGGAACAAAACCAAAAGGAAGTCCATATGGGGGAGGCCTAACATTTGAATTTGTAACCTGTATGCCCCCACTTGATTGTGGATTTGTACTCATAGCCTGAGTCCTTAAAGGATCTTCAGTTTGAGTAGTGTTCACTGGTGGATCGCGTTGATCACGGTTCACACTATTATTATTTTCCACTCCATTAGTCTCATTATTGTTAACAGACTCATTGTTATTCCTTTGGTTTGTAGGACTGCCTTGATTTGCAGAGGCATTTCCAGTGACATTTTCAGAAGTATTTCTGTTACGGTTGTTATTTTCCATGGAATTAGAAATAGTTCTACCACTTCTCAAGATCATGCAATTTCTAACACTGATTTAGCACTTAGTCCCACCAGGCGTGCCAATTTGTTTGTTGTGAAAATTTTCAATTAAAATTGAAAACGTTCTTGATTCTCAAAGTACAATCTGGGACTAGAATCTGAATCCTCTAAAGGTTCTTTTTAAAATCAGGTTTATTTATAAAAACGCTTTCAAAGAGTAACAAAATTTTGAATCAATTACTTCTTTAAGAAAAAAATGGTTTCCTCGAAAATTAGTTTTGAAAGATTTAAACAGAATTTCAAAGAAATGAAAGTTTTTTAAAGGACAAAGTGCAAGAATTGAAATTGCAAAATGTAAATTAAAGAGAGAAAGATTTGCTAAAAAGTAAATGCAGAATTTAAACAAATCAAAGGAAAAAGTGCAGAAATGTAAAGAACAGAATGTAAATCAAAGAACTGAAAATGACTGAATTGTAAATGACATTAATTTAAAGTTGGTATGGATACACATACTGGGCACTCTCTTGAGTTAACCTCTTAGTCATTTGAATGTTAGACGTTGGGTGTTTCAGAGAAGTTTCAGTAAATGAGAATCCAACCTTTGTTACATCGTAATCTGACCTATTTATAGACTTCTATTCTAACATACACTTAACAGGATTTTGACACGTTTACAAGCCTATATTACATGTCAAATTTCTAAGTATGCCACGCGTTCAAATCAGCAACGGTCTTCTATTTGAAAAATAACTGACTGCTTGAGATCTTGACATATGTCTTCAGATAGTAACTTTCAATAACTGCTTGTTGGAGATTTTGGCACTTGTCTTCAGATAGCAACGTTCACTAACTGCTCCATTTGAAATTTGAACGCTCTTTGAAGAAACTTCCAGTAACCGCTCCATTTGAAATTTGAATGTCTTTTGAATGGCTTTCCAATAACTGCCTCATTTGAAATTCAAATATTCTTTGAAACGTTTCTCATTAACTACTTCTGTCTTCATGAATTCTTCCAAGTTACTGGACTCCTTTCAAAATCTAACCAGCTTTCGAATTCGAGACTAATTAATTTCTCTTAAGTTTCCTTCGTATTCAAAATACCTTTCGAATTCGAATAGCCACTTAATCAAAGATCTGCATTCCTTTTGAATACATATAACAGAATACCTTCTATTTTGAATTCAACATGTAAACTCCAAACTTCACTAAGTTATAGTATCTTTCAATTCATAATCCAACTTTCGAATCTTCTAGTGTATAACTCGAATTCGAAGATACCAATATTGTAATAACTTAGTAAAATTTGTAAATTTCACCCCCAACAAGAGGGCACTCAAAGTGCCGAATTTTGAAATGACAGGGTCTCGGTCTGATATGTGTGACATCGGGGAGTAGTATTTAGGAGCTTATTTTTTTTATGTTGTTATTTAGAGATTTAGAAAATTTGTTTTAAGGTCCTTCTATGGCCAAGCTATCTTATTATCATATTGGTAATTAAATTTTTGAAAACTTTAGTTATGTTATTTCATGGAGACCGCAATGGATTTGGAGTAAGTGTTTATTAAAAAGAGGATTTGTGAACCTTTTTACCTCGGTCTTGACTATAATTTTCCTTATAATTCAATTTGTTGATTGTTTATTTATTTGGGGTAGAAGGGTGTCGCAAATTGCCTAGCATGCCACGTCACAGGTTTAACGGACACAAGTAACGACAAGGACTACTATTACGGGTTTTTGAAAGTTCAGGGATATAAAACCAAGGAATTAAAGTTCAGGGACTAAAACCCAAGTTGACCAAAAGTTCAGGGACTAATAACATATTTTCCCTATATTAAATATGTCGCTCTGTTTTACTTGAAGATGAGTCCTAAGTTGAACTAGTGAATGCATGAATTTAAAGAGTAATCAGCTAACTGGTCCCATCCCTTCAACTTTAACCCAGATTCCAAACCTGAAGACTCTGTAAGTTCTTATGTCTAAAAAAAAACGTTCCCTCGTTGATGCTTTTGGCCTTTCATCTTGCTTTAGAGTTAAGACTAATGATTTTTGTTTATCTTTTTCATTTCACAGATATTCCCTTTTATCATCAAAATTGAAGGGAATCAAGCATGTGGTCAGGGTGCAGCGGAAATAAATGGATTCCCTCCCTTGTTATAATCGTTTTGCGAAAACACAAATCAAGGCATAAAAGGTATTGAAACGAAAGGTCGTACCTTATTAAGATTATAAAAGAGGCAAGTGTAGCCACGTCTCTATTGGTATCCACGCCAACAACCAGACTAGGAAACCTTCCTCAACTCTGCTAGTAGCCTTAGAAAGTAAGAAGTGGTTGCTCATGTATATTCGGGGTAGTGCATCTTATGCTCTATTTATAGAGTGGTGGCTAGGGTTTTATCCCCTCACTCACTTAACCCTCACACTTATGGGTTTGGCTCATTATGTTATAATTCTAATTAAATAAAATTAGAATTATTATCCTTTCCTAGTGGCTTGTTGTATGCGTGTGACCCAATAGGATTTTAATATTTGGTTATAATATTAAAATAAAACCCTTTTATATTTAATATCATAAATAGTGAGTGGTATCTAGCAACACATCACTATCCAAATATTGAGATTATCAATAACTTTGATAAATCCTATTTTATGACAATAATTTATATGATATGTCCCTTTGTCCAAATATCTAATTGAACACAAGGGCATGGATTGTGTCAACCTTGTATAGTTCAATTTATATATTTTCTTGATCCCCAAGTAGACTGTGCAGAAAATAAACATCTCATGTTTATCCTCCTGAGCATGGCCATGCATTTTGCAGTCTCACTTTATCAAGAGGTCTATAGATATAACTCTTGTTACATAGGAGGGACAAATCCCATCTAGGGCACTCACATTCCTCCACATAATTTATTATATGTCCAAATACCAACTTTATGATCACCCTGTTATAGGCAACGTTTGATGATATTCAAAACACATAACTCCTTATGTAGGAATCGTAGTGATTTCTGGTCAAAGGACTTTATATAACGTTTATCAATTTAAGAAACGTTCATGACACTTATGTAACAATCCATGCAACATTCTTAAGGTGGGTCTGTCCAGTACACCATTACTCTTAATGTGTACCTATGTGAGCACATGATATCTCATATCCATGATTCGTGAGATGTGATCATCAATGAACTCACATACTAGTCTAAATGCATCTTTGTCCTAAGATGATACTTGACTAGGGACTATTTAAGAATAGTTCTTCATAAGATCTCACGATCAAGTCATCTACTTGGTTTTTTATGAAGTTTAAGCTTACTATTCTACGGACAATATCTATATTCTAAAAGAATAAGTTTTCCTTTATAAAATAACATTATACAAGTGATGAATAAATATATAAGTCTCTAGTTCATATTCCTAACAAAAATCTATGGCAGATTGGATCACAGATTAAGGGTTTTGATTTTTTCCATCAATGCTTTACTAATATCTTTAGTAAGTCCTGACATAAATACTATAAATAGTGGGGTACATGTAAAAGGACTTACTAAAGGAGGTGAAGATGATTTTTATGGCGTCATTCAATATATATACGAATTGGATTATCATGGCTTGAGTAACAAGGTTACTATCTTTTATTATGTATGGTTTGATCCATCAAGGAATAGAGTCAAAAAAATTCATCTAATGTATAAAATTGTAGACATCAAGATGAATAGACAGTATGCTCATTATGATCTATTCATTCTTGCACAAAAGGCAAGACAAGTGTATTATGTTCCTTATCCAAAATGTGTAAAGACACGCGTGGTTGGTCCGTGGCCATCAAAACTAAACCAAGAGGCCATGTGGAGGTTGATGACACGAAATATGAAGTGCCTTATCAAGCTAATGAAACCTTACAAGTTATGCCAATTACGAAAATTGAAGAAGTAACTGGCTTACTTGATGACACAATAGATCGTTATGAACAGATAATTGATCCTGTTAATGAACCAATGATTCAAGATAATGAATCAGAAGTTGAGGAGGAGGATGAAGATGATGAGCATGATGAGGAGGAGATTGAAGAGGATGAGCATGACAATGATGAAAAGGATGAGGATGAGGATGAGGATTATGTTTGTATGTAGAATTTTTAATCTGTAGGTTTACTTGTAACTTTTTTGTGTTATAAACTATTCAATTCTCATATGTAGGTTTATTTTGTAACCTTTTATATTATTTATTATTTTAACAGATGGCTTCATGAGGACGGACCAATAAATTGCCTACTACCCGTGGTCACTCGGCAACCTAGCCGCATAGAGTGAGCGTAGGCGTCGCCAACTTATACCACCAGCCAGCCTACTCCACCACCACCAGTCCATTCTAGGGGTGTAAGCAGGTCGGGGTTGACCCGTCAACCCGACCCGACCCGAGTGTGTTTGTGCGGGTTGGATTGGGTCGACGATGTGGGTCGGTTTGATTTTATTAAACCCGATCGTCTTCGGGTCGGGTACCGGGTTGGGGGATTTTAAACCCGCCTGACCCAACCTAACCCGAAGTTCACATAAACATAAAAAAACAACTGCATTGGCACTCCATTTTCTCTTCTCTCTTTCACTCCTTAGGGATTCTCTTTACAAAGAGGAGACAATGGCTGATAGAATGGGATGTTGCAGTTCGGTGGTGCAGACATTGCGTGCTTCTTGCAACGGCGCATGGCCGCGACTTTGGGCAGAACAAAGATTAGTGCACGATGTGTAACGTCCTAATTTCTTAATTCAAGAATAATGTCCGTTGGAAACACTATTCCGAATTTCTGAAATTATTTCGCGCCATTTTCGATGTCGTCAAGCAAATCACACAATTGCTCAGGCAATCCAACGTTTGCTTAAGCTTCCATGAAATTCATACATCAATGCTTTCAGTACAAATTCCTAATTAAAAGACTAGGGGACGGACCTACACTTTGGAGTGTCATGGTTCATAAAAATCCTATCGGAAATCCGGCAGAGTTTCCCCTAAAAACTGAACATTTCCCAATTTCTATCTTAACCTGAAATCCAGAAAAAAAAACCACCAGTACAGTTTATAAAATCACAATACAATCTTAATCTACAATTAAGCCTCCATGGCAATCTGAATTCTCTATATCAATACATCATTGTCTTATAATTACAAATAATTCTCCACTAAGAATTTCTCTCTGATCACTAGGAGTGCATGGGTCCACTCCAAGAGCTTCATGTCACATCTGAGTATAAAGCTGGAACTACCTGCATAACTAAATTATATCCCTGAAACGTGTGGTGAGACTACGGTCTCAGTGAGCAAAGCATGCAGCAAGCAGTGTGGGGAAGGCAAGCATATGAGATGCAACACATAACACAAGTCAACTTGTAACTAAACAATCATTCTAGTCTCCTTACAAAATGAAATCTTTTCTTAACTTAATAAAAGGAACATGTAAATGCAACTCATGATAGTTATGCAACAGACATACATCATATAATACAAGTCAAATGCACAAACAACTCATGATGCAATTCTCACTGTTGTGCCCAGCAAACATGTTCTCACAGCTGTTCCCAGCAGACAGGGTCTTTTCACTGATTCTGGAGTTAGAACTGAGCTCAGACTATAGGGAACGTCTTCCCTGGGGACGAATCCCACCCTTATTTTGGACCGAAGTCAAGTTTTCAAACAATTTCTCACGACCGAAGCCGACTTAATTATTCTCACGGCCGAAGCCGGGTTAGTTATTAATTATTCTCACGGCCGAGGTCGGCTTAGTTATTCTGGGCCGAAGCCAAATTCTGATTCTAACTGAGAGATATTTTTGAATAAATACATAGAGTTTTTCTAAAAAATCTTAGCATGTAAACTAACATCATATAACTCATGCTCAAATTGACTATGCTCATATACTTCATGTCATGCCAAACTTACACATACATCAAACAAAATCATCATGGAACATCAAGAAATTTACCCAATAGCAGCCAATCACAAGAAACCCCAAAATCCCCATATTATTCTAACCCAGGGTTTTCACATACAACCAATAGTCACCTCAAAGCATGTATATTTTCTAATTCAACCATAAATCAACATCCACAAACCAAAGGGGAGAGGAATAGAAGGATAGGGGACATATTGAAAACATACACAAGATGAGGTGGAAGTGTGTGAGCTTCAATCACCTTTAATGGAGGAACAATGGAGGAGGAGGAGGAAGGAGGAGATTGAGCACAAGCCTAGGAGGTGATGATGAACCTTCAATCTGGATCTTCTTCTTCCTTTTCTCTCTTTCTCTCTCTAATTTCTTCTCTCTCTCTCACTCTAAAACCCTAGGAGAAAGGGTGGGAATGAAGAAAATGGGGCTGCACGCTCTGTTTTAAAGAAAACATCTCGCGTGCGCGCTCCAGCGCACCCTGGGTGTGCTCTAGCGCACTAAACGCAGGGGCCAATATTGATTCTGCTGCCCTGCGCGCTTCAACTCACTCTGTGCACTTTAGCACGTAAACTTGCTGTTTTGAGGTGCAAACGAGCTCGAAATACTATCATATAGAATATCAAAATGAAGCCCCGGATCTCAGCTTTCTAATGCAAGTGAAATCACCTTAATTGGACACCCATAACTCTAGATATTACCAAATTAATGCACCAAGGACATTAGGCTTAAAACCCAAAATTAAGCAATAACCTTGGTTTAGCCCCTCTTTGATTTCCAATTCAATTCTCTCCTCCTCAAACCTAATTCGTATCCACGAAAACCTTCTTCTAACTTAGTTCTTCTCATCCAAACCCTTCCCCACTCTAATTCTTGACAGAACAGTTCCCTTGACCATAAAGCTTATTCTTCCACACTTAATGGCTAAGATTTTGGGTGTTGCTCTTCTCCTTAACTCTTTCTCCTAACCCTTCCTTTCAACTTAATTTTTCTTTACCCAACCTCATTTCTTTACCCTTAACCACTATATTCTCTCTGACTCAGAGTGTGATCCCTTCTAGGTTTGACCTATAGTTGATTGGCTTAACTCTTGTTCCCTCTTCTAAACTCTTTTAAAACTCATGGTTCCTAATGTATTCCCTAATTTCTTGTCTGAAAACACACTTAACTTCCGGATCCTAATCCTACATCTAACTTCCCCCTCTTGGCTGGTTTCACCACCTAAGGCTTCTCTTATGTTTCCTAGGCTCCAGTTTCCGGGATGTTACACGGTGCACCGCGGTGGAGGCACGGGTGTGGTGTACAACAGAGATGGCTCACGACACGACATAATGGGGGCGTGGTGGTGGTGCGGAAGAATAAAGATGGCGCACGGGCATATCTATCCTTACTCGCAGCGACAACAACGAAAGCTATGTTTTCCTCTTTCTTCTTCAGATCTTCTCTCCTGTTGATATTTCTTCTCTTCCATCTTCTCTTTGTTTGGACTTTTTTGGTATGCTGATCCGAGTGTGTTTGTTCGGGTTGGATTGGATCCACAGTTTGGGTCAGTTTGATTTTATTAAACCCGATCGTCTTCAGGTCGGGTACTGGGTTAGGGGATTTTAAACCCGTCCAACCCAACTCAACCCGAAGTTCACACAAACATAAAAAAACAACTGCAACCTACTGCTTTCTCTTTCCCTCTTTTCAGAAATTTTTTCCCTAATAGAGTTGTATTTGCACTCCATCTTCTCTTCTCTCTTTCACACCTCAGGGATTCTCTATACAAAAAGGAGACAATGGCTGATAGAATGGGATCTTGAAGTTCGGTGGTGCAGACATTGCGAGCTTCCCGCAATGACGCATGGCCGCGACTTTGGGTAGAACAAAGATTAAGGCATGGTGTGGCGTAGTGGAGGCACGACAGTGGTGTATAGCGGAGATGGCTCATGGTGCGGCGTGATGGGGGCGTGGTGGTGGTGGCGGAAGAATAAAGATGGCGCACGGGCAGATCTATCCTTGCTCGCAGCGGCAACAACAAGAACTATTTTTTTCCTCTTTCTTCTTCAGATCTTCTCTCTTGTTACTATTTCTTCTCTTCCATCTCTCTCTTTCTTTGGACTTTTTTGGTTTTCTGTGTGAGTAGTTGGTGGTGGTGTGCAGATCTTTTCACTGGTTGCTATTTCTTCTCTTCCCTCTCCTCTGTGCGCATTTTCCTTTTCCTTTCCTTTTTTATTTTTTGTTACCCGATTACCCGACCTGAACCAACCCGTTAAGTGTCGGGTTGGTTCGGTTTGGGTTGTAAACAAAAAGATTGAAAAAGCCGAACAACCAAACTCGAGATAACTTAATTGGTTCAGGAACTTAAACACCCCAAACTCGACCTAACCTGACCCAATTACACCCCAACCTACACCACCACCAATCCAACCTACTCCACCACCACCAGTCCAACGTATACCACCACCAGTTCAGCCTACTCCACCACCACCAATCCACCCCACACCACCACCACCACCGGTCCAATCTACACCACAACCAGTCCAGACCACTCCACCACCATCGTCAGCACCGGTCCAGCCTACACCACCATAAGTCTAGCCTTCACCACCATCATCAGTCCAATCTTCACCACCAGCATTAGTCCACCCTACACTACTACCACTCCAACCTTCCCGTTCAACATTCACGATGATCCCTACTCCTGGATGGCATGAGAATGCTGTCACTTGTTCATAGCAACCAAACACTTGTGCAAATGACCCTACACCTGAGGAGGATGAGGGGGATGCTGAGGCAAAGGACATGTGGCAGGATATTGATGAGTTTGGTGGGATGCTGATGGGAAGGTTATCATACGTCCTTTTGGAAAAAGGCATGTTAGTATTGTGTTTTGGATTAAAACAATTTGGATTTACAGTGTTTGATTAATACTTTGAATTGTTTTTTATAGTTTGTCTCTTGGTGCAGTGGCCACTAATGCGCTAAGGACAACCATTAGGCAACACTTTCGGGGTCCTTACCCTTGTTGGACTGAGACACCTGGGGATTTCAAGGAATATTGATTTGAGATAATTGCAGTAAGTGTAGTGTATTTAAATTAATCTCAGCCATGTGCTATGACAAGTGTTCTAACTCTCATCTTTGTTTCTTGCAGGACGTGGTTTCTTGGCACCCTTCCATACTCCACAGATTAAAAAGGCGTTTGAACAAAGATGAGCAAAACGCCTTTCTGATATGTTGAAAAAAGCAAGGATGAAGGCACAAAAGCATAGTTGGATGGGAGATGAAGCTTGGAATGACCTTCTTACCTATTGGGATCAAAATCCCGACTTTAAGAAAATGTCGACCCAAAACAATGTTAATCGGGCTTCAAATAGAGGAGGAGCTCTCCACACTTCAGGTCGTGTGGCCCATATTGATGTTCCGCTTAGGAAGGTATTAATTTAATAAATATTTTTATTTTGTAATTATGATGGAATACGTAATAATTATGCAATTGTTTAAATTTATGCAGGCTCGAGAAATTGGCCGGAATTTGGATCCCGATAATTTGTTTCTTGAAACCCACAGAAAGAAATCTGGAGACTGGGTTGATGAGCATTCTAGGAAGACATATTAACATTATATTTTTATCACCAAAATGAGATTCTAACTAACTTGTTTATTTTTTCATCAAACTGAATATCAATCACGGATGTAGTAGTCCCATGTTGGTGAGGTCTCTCTGAGCGGGCCAGAGCAAGTGGATGGGGCCACCAAGATAGGAGTATGGGTGAAGGTTGCTAGCGGCAAATCAAGTGATCGTTGTTATGGAACTGGAGACTTGTCTTCGCATATCCGACGAGGTGCTACATCATTGACTCAGGAGTCATGAGCACCTTTCGGTGCTGCTAGTTGGGAGTCTCAATATGATCCTGAGAAAGAGAGGCATATTCGACGAGGTGCTACATCTTTGACTCATGAGTCACGAGCACCTTCGGGTGCTGCTAGTTGGGAGTCTCAATATGATCCTGAGAAAGAGAGGCTACGAGAGGAGACTGTTACGACTATTCATAGGGTGGATGCAGCTGTAGAGCGGGCACATGCAACTGAACAACGGGTAGATGCAACGAAGGAGCGGATTGAGGAGCAGAAGGAGCAGATGCGCTTGGTCTTGGAGCGTTTGGCATCTCTCGAGCGACATTCACGTGGGGCTTTCACTGGTGTGAGTCACTCTCGTTAGCCATTTCCTGACTATGATCAGGATCTCGATCAACATTCATTGGATGAGGCGTCCTCTGATCATTGTCGTCGTCGTCATTCACATTTTATGTTAATTTGTACTTCTTGTTTTTTGGCATGTTCGTTTTTATGTTTGTTGTGTTTTACCTTCCTTTGATGAGACTTTACATATTTTATGTTTTATCTCACTATCATGAGTGATTGTGTATTTCTTTCATGTTGTTAGTTAATCAGTTATTTTATTATGGATCGTTATGCTGTAAGTTGTGTTTAAAATCATTGGCAGGTTTCATGTGATAAATTTTATAAATTAATGGTTTAATGAAACAAATAAGTTATTTAAAAAAATCAAATTATTAGCGTAGGTCAGGCCCTAGGTAATGTAGCCTTAGCTGGCCCCAGCTAATATTAGCGTAGGCCGGGCCCAAGCTAATGTAGCCTTGGCTGATATTAGCGTAGGCTAGGCCCAAGCTAACTCTAGCGTAGGTCAGGCCTATGCTAAAGTAGCGTTCGCCTAACCTGCGCTAAAGTTAGCGTCGACCATTTTAGCAATTTCTTGATTTCTACTTAGCATCTCACTTAGTGTGGGTTGGCCTACGCTAATTAGTGTCGGCCTGGATGCAAATTTTTGCTTCCATGGTTTTAGCGGTGGCCTCGACACCGACGCTAAGTCGACGCTAATATGTTGTTTAATGTCCATTTTTACAATTTAGGGTTGGCTTTTGGCCTACGCTAATGACTGTTTTTCTTTTAATGGAATAAAATTGATTCTAAAAATTAAAAGTTGAGACGAGTTATGCATGCTTTATGAAGGACATTGGGCGAAATTAAAATCATGGTTTTGTAATGTTTGAAACGCCAAAGCAAACGAATTCCTAATCTAAAATTTCAACAAAATCAGTTAACGTGATTCATATTGCTTGCTAGAACGATGTTTCACTTCTCAAGATAATTGTATTAAACAAGATTATATATATTAATTAAATATGTATAATTAGATATACATTATAAATGACAATAATAGTTTACCTGTAATATTTTCTTTCTACGTTATCATTTTTTAAATTTAACATACAGTGCATGTACATAAAAAAAATGACAAACTTATATATCCTCTACTTTATAAGTAGGTTCTTAATAACTCTATTTAACTTTCATGCATATAAAGTAAACAGGCGTCGCTTAATTTCGTTACGAAGACCAAAGCGGTTTCGGAAAATTTATATGTAATAAATCTAATCATCAACAAAAACTTGTGGACATAATATATTTGACGGTATCTAGTGCATAATTATTAATTAATTTAACAGTTTTCTGTCATTAGTTTTGTGAACATTGAGAGCGATCGATATTAATAAAATACATAGCAAAACAGAAATCATTGAAATAGAGAGGGTCAATATTTTCTCTAATATGAAAGAGGCGGCTATCATTATTAATTTTAAAACAATATACTCCCTCCGTCCCTTATTATAAGACTCTCTCAACCGTTTCACACAATTTAGAAAAAAGTTAGTCAATATATTGATCTTTTTAAAAAAAATAACAGCATTCCAAATATACCTCTATTTAAAAGTCACTATATTTTAGAGACATTAATTGTGACATGGTGGAAGACTCCAAAAGTCACTTTCCAATGGTGTAGTTGAGTTGTAGGTAAAACTTCATTAATTATTCACACTTATCAATACATGAGAAATAAAAACAGTTGAATATTAATGAAGGGCAAGTATGGAAAAAATTATTGTTTTACCTAAAAATTTACAAAGGATCTTATATTAAGGGATATCCAATTCTTCTAGAAGATGACTTATAAAATAGGGACGGGGGAGTATTAATTTAGTGACAAAATATAAGACCCGGCACACAGGGGCAAGAATATTAAAAATATTAAATAATTTTAATTTAAAATATTACATATTATTTAAATAAAACTCTTCGTTCTTTCATATTACTAAATTTTTCTATTAATATATCAATACTGAATTTTTCAACTATTTCTCTCAATATGACACTTTTCCACTCTCAACTAACTCTTGATAATGTTAAAATAGATTGGACACTTTTCCCAAATTAACATCCCGATAATTATAATGATAATGTCTTAGTTGAAATAATTAAACTTCTCTTGCTTTTAAAATTCATCTGCATGAAATTTCTCAACAAGTTGGCAAACTTTTTTAATATCAAATGATTTGAAAGAGTCTTTGGAATCTAAAGTTGAACTGACTATAAGAAGTTGTGCAATTTCATGATAGACCCTTTAAGTTTAGGTCTACCATAGACCTCCACACTTTATTACAATAAAAAGTAAATTTAAATTAATAAAATATATTATTAATTTTTTTAATATTAAATATATACTATTTATAGTAAAGGTCTATCGTAGACCCAAAATATAATGGTCTACCTTAAAATTCCGCTAAGAAGTTCAACTGTCGTTTCATTAAATCTTCTATTTAATTCAGATAATTGCAAATGAAGTATTTAGTTTTTCTTATCATAATTCTAAAATACAAATTCAAATCAAACAAAATCTTTTTTTAATGATATATGATGTTACCTAACGATATTTTACCCTTTATTTTCTATTCTCTGTAATGCTCATATATCCATTTTTTATCCTTTTATTTTTTTATAGATTAATATTTTAAATAAAATCTTATCTATAATTTTAAATAACATTTTATCATCTGTAAGAAAAATTAATAAATAAAAAAAAACAATAAAAAGTTAAAATTTATTTATTTTTAAAATAAAGATAAATAGCAAAAGAGTTATAAAGAAGTACCTTTTTTTTTCAAAATCAAATCGCGCCATTTCAAAATCAAATCGCGCCATTTCGAATATCATACATCACAATTCGATAAGAAACCAATGATACCTTATACAATTTGTGAAGAACTCAAACTTTATATACATATATATAATCTGTAATAAATACATAACTGGCCCGAAGGCTACAAACTAAGCATCTCTAATATCAAACAAATATATACATGATTACTCCTATACAATCCAAAAAGACACTAAACTCCAACATATAAAAGACTCCTGCTCTCAGGTCACTGATCCCTGCCAGGAGGTACCTGCACACCTAGATTGTGTCCACAAAACTATGCATATGCAATGCAGGGAAAATCATTCACTAACTAATATGCAACCATAATCATAATCATAACTAACTCAAATAAATGCACTAATGATGCTACTCACTGTTGTGCCCAGCAGACATGATCTTATCACTTAAACTAGAGTTAGAATTGAGCTCAGACTAAGGGAAACGTCTTTCCCGGGGACGTATCCCACCCATTACTAGACCGAAGTCAAGTTTTCACATAATTATTCACTTTTCTTAACTCACAACACGAAGGCCGGCTTATTTAACTCACGGTCGAAACCGGCTTATAATCAATGAACTGATAATTGATAAACAATATATTTCACAATTTCGTAAGTTTTGTAAATTTCGCAATCCTCGTAACCTAAGGTTCCTAATATCAAAATAACATGCTTTTACACTTAATCACATAAATCATCATACAATTACCACTAATTCAACATTCATAAGCATAAGAAAGGGAAATCAAAGGGGTAGGGTTTATGCATAGAGTCAAAGAAATCGAAATGTGAAGGTGTGTGAGTTATACTCACTTATTCTTGGAGTTCAAAGGAAGAAGAGTAGGAAAAGGGTGGATCACTTCACGATCCCGTGTTCCAATCTCCCTTCTCAAGCCTCAATATCAACTCTCTCTCTCTAGAAACTTATACTCTCTCTCTATAATCAGAAAGAAAAGAAAGGGAAAGTGAAATTATGAGACTGGAAGAGAAATCTGGTGACTTAAGTGGATTCTCGCTCAAGCGAGATATTCTCGCTTGTGAGAGTGAGACATTTGCATGCAAAAATACAAAATCTCGCTCAAGCGAATCGAAAATGACCCAAGAAAAGTACCCTCTCTGGACGATTTTCGCTTGAGCGAATTAACTTTCGATTGAGCGAAAATTGTCTAGAGAGCCTCTCCCAGACCCCTGATTTTCGCTCAAGCGATAACTTACTCGCTTAAGCGAATTTTACAGCAAACTGAACTTCAAATTTCTCTGCATAATTCGCTCAAGCGAATTTATTTCGCTTGAGCGAAAACTCTGAAACTTGGTTTTCAACCTAAGTTTTATCTCCTAATTTCTTAAACTTCCTTCCTTTAATTACTAACACATAAACCCCTATTTTTCATCTAATGAATTATTAGAAACTCTAATTTGTGGGATGTTACAGATTGAAGCAATATTTCATGAAGCATATTATATGGGACCTATATAGTTAATAAATATTTTGAAATTTTTTGGGGAGGTTTGCCGGCACTAGCATGAAGATATAACGAGTTGCTTTTCGGGATCTAGCATGACACATGAAAAAGAATTGCTTTTCATATAAAGATAAAACGTGTGTTTAATTATTTTGGCTTAAATTGTATAACTTTTCTAAAAAACCTTATTGAAAAAAAAAATAAATGAGAGCTAATTTGCACTACAAGAAAAACGGATTTTAGCGATGGCCAAGAGCCATCGCTACAGGGGAAAACCGTTGCTATTTTATAATTAGCGACGGTGCCAGCCCATCAGCCGTCGCTAAAAGCCTCGTCGTTAATGCAGTAGCGACGACCTGGCCGTCGCTAAAGGCCGGCACTAATTCTATGGTCGTCACAACATAGTGACAGCCTTTAACGACGGTCAAACCGTCGCTAATAATTCCTTTTTCCCTAAATTTATCAATTGCGAGGATCGAACCTGCAAACTACATGATACCTAGAAGAAGCATTGTCGTTACGCTATGTTTGTTTCTTGAAATATATAGTGCAAAATATTATATACATAGTGTAAAAATAACAAGAAATTAGCGTCGGCAAGGCCGACATTAACTTTACAAAGGCGGACGCTAAAATGTTTTTGTCTTTAGCGTCGGCCTATAGCGACGGCCAGGTCGGCGCTTAAATAAAAAAAAATTAAAAATAATTATTTTACCATTAGCGTCGGCTAGGCGCAATTTAATAAAGTTAGCGTCGACCAGTGGCCGTAAAAAAATCAACTTAGCGACAACTTTGCAATGCGTATTCTTGCAGTGTTGGATAAACTCCCCTACAAGAACTTATAGAAGGAGAAAATACAATGAATATGAGAGGTTAAATTTGTTAATAAGTTGAAATTAATTATTTATGGAGAAATTAAATTAGAGTTTTAAAAAAAGGGTTGGTTGTAAAGACTAATTTAAACTTATGGAAGAAGTTGAATTCATTTTACCTTCTTGATTTATTATACTTTCTCCTCTATAAGCTCACATGAAAAAAATTATCCAAATTGACGTACAATCAAGAAAATAAAAATGAATCTAACTCCTTTAATAGTTAAAATTAGTAATTGCAACTCAACTTTTTTAGAAGATAAATGGGAGAATTCACTATAACATTTTTTTACTTTAGACAACAACAGAAAACCGTGGTAAAAGATGCTAAAACCGTGGCCAAAAGTTTTAGGCAACGATTTTACGGGCGTGATTTTTGTTTTCGTTGCCTATTATAATAGGGTTTAGGGTTTAGGCAACGAATTTTCACTTTTTCCAACATAAATTTTAAAAATTGTTGCCTAAAATAAGGGAATGAGCCACGATTTTTAATCACTGCCTAAAATAAAGGAATAAGCCACGATTTTCAGAATGACAAATAAAATTTCTTGAAATGGCCAAGGTAGGATTTGAACACAATTTTTCAACTTCATACATTAAGTTATATCCACTAAGCTAACACATATATTTGTTATATACATTGTCAATTTTAATATTTATATCATATGAACCACAAATTTTAAAATAAACTTATAAACCTCGTAGTTTAAAGTCAAATATATAATTTTTTTAAGTTAAGGTCATTAATTTGACAATTAAATTTTAGTAAAAAATATCTTGAAAACATATTAACTCAATATTGTTTAATAGTTTAAATAGCGATTTTTTTGTTGCCTGCTAAAAAATCGGTTCCTATTGCATGTTTTGGAAACAATTTTATAATCATTGACTTAAAAAATTTCCACAATTGAAAAAAGTTTCCTATTTTATTTTTGGCAATGATTTTACAATCGTTGACTAAAAAATTTGCAAAATTTAAAAATTGGTGCATATTCTATGTTTTGGCAACAATTTAATAATCATTGACGAGGAAAAATCACCACAATTTAAAAAATGTTACATATTTTATGTTTTGACAACGATTTTAAAACCATTGATTAAGAAATATCTACAAAATTAAGTAATTGTTGCCTATTTCATGTTTTGGCTACGGTTTTTCGACCATTGTCAAGAAAAGTGTTGCCTAAAATACGACTACAACTTGAAATCCGTGGCTATATCTAGTAAAAAAATTAAAATCATTGTCAAATATAAATGAGCTCTACAACTGTAAAACTTTTTCCTATTTCATGTTTCCACAATGGTTTTTAAAATGTGGACGAAAAAAGTGTTACCTAAAGTAAAATTTGTTGTAGTGATTTTTTAATATATTGAGTTGTAAAGACTAATTTGAACTTAATTATAAAATAAGTTGGATTCTTTATTTGTTTTCTTAATTCAATCTATTTTCTTCTCCTACAATTTGTTTTATAAAAATTAATCCAAACTAGGCCAAAATCATATATAATATTTAAAAATGTCATATTCATTATTTCTCAACTTGAAAAAAATTAAAAGACGGTATCCACTTGTAAAAAGAGTCTATGATCATACCGACTCCTATTGTAATATTTTTGGTGCAAGACCACAGGTATCCTCCACGGGAGGCAACCTGTCGAGCTGGGTAGGACCTCTATGGGCGGCAAAGCTCTCCCTCCGAGTATTTAACACAGTTGCATACCCAGGGCTCGAACTCGAGACTCCTATTGTAATATGTATGTATATGTGTGTGCGCGCCTGTTTTTATATTAAAAAAATGTTACGGAATGGGAGAAAATTCTAAAGTATCAAGTTTGATATTCAACATGGACAAATTTCATTGTTCTAAGGTCTATATATATATATATATTGCCTCATCTCTTGTAATTAGCATAGGATGCTAATCCTTGTTGCATAAATGAAATTTATATTGTGTTAAAAATAGGGGGAAAAGTCAATGTTTTATGTCATTCACTTTAGCTTGGATGTGTTAATATAAATTGAGACCAAGTCTCTGGATGATCTTAGAAAGTCTTAAATGTAATGGTGTAATCGGGTTGGGTTGGGTCAAGTTTGGGGTGACATCAAGTTCAAACCGATAGAATGGTGGCGAGTTGGGTTGGTTCGGGTTTTGTATTTTTTTGGGTGAGTAACCCGACCCAAACCAACCCAAATATGTTCGGGTGGGGTTGAGTTGGGTCATCGGGTGATGAGCATTTTTTCTTTTTTAAAAAAGTGGAAGATGAAATGAAATTAAAATATAAAATGAGAAAAGAAAAAGAAATAGAGATAAATAAAATGAGAGGAGCAGATGAAATAGGGTTTGGGGACCCACCCCTGCTTGTGCTTCCGCTGCGCCTATTTTTGTTCTCTCCGGGCAGGAAAATGAAATAAGATTATCACTTCTTTTTCTGGTTTGGTTCGAGCTGGGTCTATCAGTTTCAACATAGCCAAACTCAAGACTCGAACCGAACCAGATCAAGTTTGAAAGAAAATGTCTGAACTGAACTGAATACCCGAACCGAACCATTAGATATCCTTCGGGTTGGGTCGGATCCGCTTACACCCCTACTTAAATGCACATCATATGTGGATTTAATAAGTGCATTCGAAAAATAAATGCATCTCCTAATCCACTTATTTTTGCATCAAGCCAAATTTTAAATTAGAATAATTAAAGTAGACAACGTACTTCATTAATAACTAAATTATTTATTGAATTACGAATTAGTTTAAATAAACTTTTTCAGAAAAAACTTATAGAAAAAAATAGAATTCTTTGCAATTAGGGATAACAATGGGTACCCTTTGAGCAGGGTACTACAATGCCCGTTCCCATACTCTGCGTTTTAAAAAACAATCTCTACCGGCGCCCATACCCGCGTGGGCAACAACTTTAATGCTCGTCCCCATACTCGTCAGGCATCTATATGACCATAATCGCTCCCATTGCCTGCACTTTAGTTAAGTAAAAAATTAGCAACTAAATAAAAGGGGTCATTTTAGGGGGTTTCACCGTGTGGGTAAAACACTGGTCTTTCACCTCTATTTTAATATTTGACCTGCTATCACTTGTAAAGTTACCAACTGAGGGAGGCTTCAGAGAATGGGGAGGAGGTGATTCGAGAGCTTTTCATCGTCGATTTTAACAAACTAGTGTGAGACCTGTGCGTACGCATGAGATTTATTAAACTTTCAACGAAAAGCTATACAATATAAGACCATGTAAATACTTATCTTAAATTAAATACATTTTGAGTTATATCTTAAAATTTAAACAAGTGCAACAACTATTAGTATAGTATAATATAACTCTAATTACGTAATATTTTATATATGTATATGTGAACACATAAAATAAATACAATGATTATCCGAATCATGAATGTGATGTACCTAGAGCCGACTTTGTGAGACTGAATGAACAATCAGTTGTAGTGAGAAGAGCACATTTGTTCAGTAGTGGAAGAACTCCAGATTTCACACAAAGGACAGTTTATTATGGGAGCTTTATTGCATAAAGGATAATGGGATATAATATAAATAAAAGGGATAATTGGTTCTTCTGTTTCATGAAGAAACAATCACATAGATAATCATCTAACCCAACAACGAAGAAATGCCAAGAAAATTACCAAGTGCGACAATCATGCCCCACAAAAAGGGAAAGCGTAAATCTAAATCGTTGTCTTTACGCCATCACAAATCATTTTGCAATGTAAAAGAAAATATGACATTTAACATTTAAATTGAAAATAGTAAATAACATGCACAAGTATCCGTGGAATACATAGATATTACCAAGAACAATTGAAATTTTTTGAAAAACTTCCGTGTACACTATATTACATGTGGACCTACCTCGATTTGAACCGTCATCGGTAATGAGTATCTTTAACCGCTCTTTGCTTTTTACCCTCGAAACTGCCACATATAACTATCCATGTGTAAAAACAAGACGTGGTAAATACAATCCCACACGAGACAAAGTTTGTCCCTGACTTTTATTGATGGTCATAGCAAAACAAACACAAACAGGAAATTGACGGCGTTGAAATTTGATGTGAGACACGTGATTAGAAGGAATCAAATTCATTAGAGGAATACAAACCTTGTTCCTTTCCTCATGGCAAGACACAACATATGCCCCAATGATGTTAACACCCAGGTCCTCCACAATCAACCGAGTACCGTTACACAATCCCTTTAAAACAATAAGATTGCGCATTAGCATAATAGGAACACCATTTTTCAACACCAGTTTATGACATGGCATCCCTGAGCAGTTGATATCATTTAAGAACTCAGTTGACAACCAATCCGGCTGGATTCCAACGTCTTCATTAACAACATATGAACGTGTGTAAAGAGAGGTAACTCAATGTCATGGTTGGAATTGTCTAACTTAGGAGGTGGTTTTGTTGAGGGAGGCTTCAGAGAGAATGAGGAGGAGGCGATTGTAGAGATTTTCATCGTCGATTTTAACGAATTTTTGGACAGATCAAAAATTAAATTCATTGCTGGAAATTTTTCACCAGAACGTGCATTTGTCACCATCAACGTTGGAGATTCTGTTGCCGAGGATGTCACCGAGTGCTCGGTGTGTAAGTTGAGGCCCTTGTGGTGGTAAGGGAAGTAGGTCTTGAGAATGTGCTAGACTACCGCAGGGTTCACCATGAATACTTGCCAGTTGCCGAAGGCCCGATAAGGAAAAAGATGGAGGATGGTGAAAGTTGGTTGCGATCGAGAAAATGATACCGATGATGGGGTAAGCTTTGGGAATTGAGGTGGTGGTGGTGGAAGAAGAGGATGTGGTTTTGGGTTTTCATAATGTAAGAACCAAAGGAGAGTTTTAAAGAAAAAAAAGGAAGGAAACTATGGTTTCAAGTTCCATTTAGGTGGACTTGAAAATAGCTTAGCAGAAGCAAATGTGGTTTCAAGTTCCACCCTTGCAACTACGTTTATAATTAAATAAATAAATAAGGATGTGGAGATGAAAGTGACATATGGTGTTGCTGTAAAATATGTGATAGAACTAGCAGGTGATGTTAGCATGTCTTTGGTTCGTTGTTAGTGCTCCATGGAACACTGGTACCAATAACCTATGAAGACTTAAAAGGACAAGATGAACAGTAGTGGCAAAAAAATCTAATATAGAGCTCTCTCAGTTATGCATGGAAAAAGAGAACCAGAATCTAATGAAAGTGGAGGGACCAGTGAGCAATTTTAGATAACTTCCCTAAATTGGTTGCCAATTGAAAATCTTGTCCATTCATTAAAAAAGGAGTATATCTAACGGTATCCGGTAAAACACTCTAGGCAGAGCCATAAAAAATAATCTAAGAAAATTATAACTCAATTGAAAAATTACACAAATCATACAAACATAATTATTAAAGGTGATGCATCGTCGCCGCATATAAGGACCATGATGGAAGAAAATGAATTAAAGGGGTGAGACAGCCACACAAATTAGGGTTCTATAATCTAGAGTTCAACATTTTCAAATGTTTTATTATTTAAATTCTGATTTGATTCTAATTATAATTTTATTTTGTAAAATGTATTAGTTATATATATATGGGGGTGGAGAAGGGGGTATCGGGAGGACTAAGCACCCCACACCTACCCCCATAAAAAATACGGGTTATTACCCGTACCCATGCCCATACCCGCATAGAGGGTTTTTATTTGGTTTATTGCGGGTAATTTTTACAGGTGCCTACAAGGGTTTGGGCTCATAGAATTGATTAGAATTTGTTATTTATAGCATTCTCTCTCTCATACAATTTTTCCACCATGAATTCTATCAAATCACATAATTGTCTCCAAATAGTATACACATCTTTCATCTCGTGCCAATTACAAGGACCGTTCTAGCATGTTCAAAAAAAATTTAGACTTTGGTAGTCTGAATTTTAGTTATCCGCTATAGCATGTTAAACATTTGTTTTAATTAATATGTCTTTTTAGGGGCTGTTCGGGGTGGTTGCGAGTTTTCAGTTTTTGGTTTTTAAAAATTTTTAATCAAGGTTTTACAACTCAAAACCAAAAACTGAAAACCACTTTTTGTGGTTTTCAAAATGTTTGTTTTGAAAACCACAAAAACAAGTTTTCAGTTTTTGGTTTTGAGTTGTAAAAACTTGATTGAAAATTTTTAAAAACAAAAAACTTAAAACTTGCAACCACCCCAAACGGCCTCTTAGTTTTCAACCTTCATAGTTGTGGTGGCCTTATTGGCCAAAGTTGCAATGTACCTTCTCAAACTTTAGACACGTGTTTTAATTAATTCATGCTCCCTTTTTATGCTCTTAATGTGTGGTTGCAAGGATCGATGTGCACAAGGCCATAATTTTGAAGGATGGGTAACGAGTAGCGACCATGTTTCTTTAATTGTCAAGACATGGAGATGGCTGAGAAATACTCCTAACCCTTGTACGAACTATTCTTTAGTTGCAAACCTTTGTCCTATGCTCCACCATATCCATCGGCGTTAAACGGTGTTGCTCGCTATAGAACTTGCATGTACCAAGCGATTAATTTTCCCATAAGATAATGGACAACTACGTTACTAACCTTTTCTAATATAATACCTCAAGATTTTGAGGGACCTCTTCACTTGGTTATGTATTTTAAAAGTTTAGATAATTGTACGGGGAAAAATTTTGTCCCCTACATTATTTCCCGTACCCGCACCAATGTCACTGCTCCTAACAAGTGTACCAGTCCCACCTTTGCTCTTTAACCCATAATTCTATCTTAATCACTTTATCATGTGATACAATTTCCAATCAAACTCTTGACATTCATGCGAGCAATACTTGACGTTTTTGCAAACCTAGCACTGTCGAAACTATGGATGGCAATTGAGCTCAATCCTCATGGGTACCCACAAAAATTACCTGCAATGGACAGGGTGAAAACCCTCTAAGCGGGTATGGGCGTTGGTATGGGTAATAGTCCGCAATTTTATATGGGGATGGGAGCGGGCCTAGCCCACCCCATACGTACATACACACACACACTTATATTAATTAAACTATTTAGTAAATAATACCATATATAATTATAAACATATTTATTAGTTTTATTAAAATATCTAATATATGTATTTTAGAAACTTATAAGTATAATATATTACAGATTAAAAATATATTTTTAAAAGTACCTATTTGTGTTTTTTACTTTCTAATATATTACTGATTAATGTTAATGATAATTTTTTTTTTTTTGAAAATATTGGGGAATGCTATCACATGACGTTCAATTTTATGTGGAAGTATATTGCACTGCTTAATAAAATATTTGATCATCAGATTACGTGTTGTGTTTTAGAACATATCGTGTTTAGATTTAATTAAAGTGTTATGTCAGTTATATATAATAATTATATTTGGATTATTTTGGAGTAATTTTCTATTAGTTATAATCTTCTTAAATTAATATTTTTTTATTGAGTTATTAATTTTTCACTTAAATAAAGTGTGGGCAAGGGCATGTAGGTGCCCAACGAGTATGGGGACGGTAGGGGTGGGTAGAAATTTGCGACCCAACTCGGAACCGAACAACCTGTAATTAAATAAAAGCAAGCAGACAGGTCATCAGGTCAGATAAGTGAAAAATAATAAAAAATGGGTTAATTTCATCGGAACTCACACCTAATCGAATGGAATATTTATATAGTTTCATTTCATGTCTTCATAACATGTACACTTCTCGGATGACGTGATACCATGATAATATTGGCATTTGATTGACATTCACCTTTGTTTTAAAAATCGGATTGGACCAGAGGATTTGGTTGGAAAGCCAATGAACTGACCTGATGTCTGGTCCAAAAAAACTCAGAAAACTGGCCTTGAAAAAATTGGTAAAAAATCGGAGAATCTAGTTGTATATCGGTTCATGGAAAAATAACAAAACAATGTTGTTTTCCTATGACGTTGTTGTGCACTCCCAACTTCTCTTCCCTAGAGACTTATAACTCTTCGCGTGTTGCTCGAAAATCACCGGAGAGCCATTGTTATCATCCCTATCCAGCACGAAACTCACCAAATTTAACGAAATTTGTACTATGTTGATCACTAACCACTTGAAGTTGAACCACTATCGTTCGAATCCAATGTAGAAGATGTTGCAGTCGAGTGATGATCGGAAAACCCAAGCATGTATCTCTCCCTCTACAGATAACTGATAGTGGGGTGATTGTGGTTGGAAGCAATAAGAACTTGCAAGATAAAGTAGGTATTCTGGTATGGACATTAAGGTTTCAAAATGATAATTAAAAAAATAAAGGGTTTTGTTCATTTACCTTTAATTTAATAGCTTATAGCTGGCATTGGTTGTCTCCCATTTACTTTCCCGTGTTTCGAAGCACATGTAACGAGTATTGAAATTGAAAATGATTTCAGTTTCATTACTTAAGTCTTAACATACTTCTAACAATAGTTATGGAGCAATATGAGTTAAGTTTTTCTTTTGACACTAGAAAATATTTAATTTGTTATCATTATTTATTTAATTATTCTTATTTTTCCATTTATTTTACAAATAAATATTACGCTTCTTAAATATTATTTAATATATATTATATAGTAATTATAATTTATTATTTTTAAAGAGTATTATTTAATTATAATTGGTTCGACCCCGGTTCTACCAAGGTTAAACCATTAAACCTTGAACCAATACCTTCACTGGTTCACTAATCGATTCGATTTTTTAAACATTGACATTCACCTAACTTGCACCTATATGCATAGATCTGCAACATCATCAAGCTTTGTGAAGGTGAAAATAAATTAAAAGAAATAGGCATGTGTACAGTTTTCCTGCAAATAAAGTTGTAAATTAAATTAGAATTTTCCATTTTATCAAGTATTTTAATAGTTTAATTAAATTTCTTGAGGTGTAGTTGATATAATTGATAAATCCATCTAGAACACACACAACATCATATTTGATGTAATTGATAAAGCCATCTAATTAACATTTTCACTTTTACTATTTTATTCTAAATAAAAAATGGGAACCCTAAATTCTAAAACACACAACATCAGATTCATAATACTATCTAGTCTCTTTTCCTTTGAACCTTAGTCGCTACTTCCCCTACGGTCTCTGTCCTTACTCTCCTTCCCCCACCTTGTTCTTACCAGAGAGAAAACCACCACAGAAAGACCCAAACATGCACCACCATGGACACACCCAGGCCGCGTGCCACATCCACCGCTTCTCCCCACGTCGTGCTACCATTTTCTTTACATTTGAGAAGAAAAATGAAGAGTAAAAAAAGCTAAGTTCATAGTAGAGAGAAACAACTTAACAGAAATGAAAGACAAAGTGCTAGAGAAAAGAGATCTAGAGAATAACGAGATGGAGATATCCGTCACCCCTCCCTATGCCTTCCAATACTGCTGCTTCGATCTTCGACTATGGCCTTGCTAGATTAAGGCCTTTGAGCTCTTCCTTTCTTCCATATCTTTCTCCCCTTTCTCTGTTTTATATGCCCCAGTTTTGAGTCTTCCAAAAGCCTCTTTACAATCTTTTTTATTTGTCTAAAATGGTTTTGAAAAAAATATGTTACATGACCCAACCCAATATGGCCTAAACCCAGTTCAACCCAGAATCGGTCGAGATTTCCTTACCTCCAGTTTGCGTCGAACCAAGTTTTTTCACCTAAAACCGTCTGAAACTGACTGATGCCCACCCCTAAGGAACATACATTAAAATTGTTGTCTGTGCAGGTATGGGTGCGGGTACGAAATTTTTGTAAAAACGTGAGTTTGGGGACGGGCACTATAGCACCCTATCTAGTTGAAACTAATGTTGTCTCATCTCAGGCCACCCACATCCAATGTGTGTGCATAGCCTCAACCTTTCCCTCAACTCGTCTGACCCAACTCGAGCGATGTGAGTCAATATGAATTTATGTGACATTCTTTATTTTTCCACTCTCAAATTATGTCATACCGTAGAATTGTCTCCAAATACTTTGCATATTTTTCATCTCATTCTATCAAGTAAGGTTGTTTTTATAATTATAACTAAATAAACATAACTTTTACTTTACATAAAATTTATGAAAAATAAATTATTTTTTATACAGTTTTAAAATTATTTCTTTTAAACTCAAACAAACAAACTCTTAATTTCTTTTTTTGCAATTTGTTTTTTTCTATATTATCCGCACCAACAATATGTTATATATATTAAAAATCAAAATCAAAATTTGAAAACAAATAACAAAGGCTTTCCAATTATGATAGTTTAAGAGATCTTAATTTGACGGTGTGAAAATTCCAGTTAAATAAATTAAAAGGGAAAAAAGCATAACTATTAACTAGTAAAGCTATTATGTACTAATCAGATTAGTCTATTAGTTCGTTAAGTTTGTTAATTTTCATAATTTGATTTTTTTTCTTATCAATAATACATTACATTCTTTCTCGGTTCATTCTTATATATAAACCATTCCTAGTACATTCTTATCAATAATACATTACACTCATTCAGTTCTCAATATCAATATGGTATCAATTTATATTCTTTCCCTGTGACTCTGACTTCTTTTTTCTTGCTCTCAATTGATCTTATTTTTTTACGTACCTTTGTTGTTCTTCATGGAGGACTCCTCCAATCCTTTGTATTTGCATACCTCCAATGGTTTTAGTCTCACTCTGTTATCCCAGCCCCTCACTGGCTGCAACTACAGTACTTGGAGTAGGGATATGCCAATGGCTTTATCTATGAAGAACAATATAGGCTTCATCGATGACTCCATTCCCAAGCTTGATGCAGCTAACCCTACATATGGTTCTTGGCTTTATAACAATTATGTACTTGTGGTGGTCTTAGACCTCACATGGGTAGAAAACTCTACTTAAAAACTTGCTTATACATGTACTTGTGGTGGTCATAGACCTCAGATGGAACATGCTCAAAGTAAATTGTGTATTTTCTAATGGGACTTAATGACTCTTTTGCCTTAATTTATGACCAAATTATACTATTGGAACCTATCCCTCCAATAAATAAGGTTTTCTCCTTTGTTGTTCAAGAATAAAAGCAAAGAGAGGTTGGTAATTGTGGCTTCTTCAACCACCAACAGTTAATTAGCTTTTGAAATTGAAAGCAATCCTAAAAGTTTAGGGAAAAATTCCAAGATCAAATTTCGAAAGAAAGATCGCCCAATCTGTTCTCACAATGAAGTCTTAGGACATACTGCAGAAAATGCTTCAAGATTTATGGTTTTCCTTCGAATTATAATTTTGGATTTGTCTAGGGTCAAGCACCACATGGGTGCTCAACCGGTGTCTCACACATTTTTCATTGTCAAAGTTAATAGAATTTGAATAAAGGGTTATGATTGATTATTAGTAACCCAGTGGAGGAGGTTTTCAATTATTGGGTTTAGGTCCCTTGATGTATTTAACTAGTTGTGAGTAATTGTGTTGTGACCCCTCTTTCTTTCTTAACCTCCATAGTTTGTGAAACATTCATCGTACGAGGAAACATCCATCGCCAAATGTGAAAATGTTTGTTTGTTCTCGAGAGAGCGTAGGTAAACCATGTTCTTTTGGTTATTGATTGATTGGTTTGTATACAAATCTGGGGTAATAGGGCAAATTAGTATATGTGGACAACAATGTTTGCCTTGTATCATGTTTTACATTGTGATAAGTTGCAATCTTAGTTTTTAGTTGTTTGGAAATTTTGAAGACAAATCATAGAAATTATAATCATCATACAAATTGTAATCATAACATTAGTGACACATATATAAGTGTGGTGGTGGTTATCATCATATGAAGATGCTACCATTTATATTGTTGTTTATTTTGTGCAAAAAGTGATGATGACTACGTTAAAAGCAATGGATAGGAATAACAGTGCAAGGATGATTTTTTTTCATTCATCTCTCTTCGTTCAAGTTCTTTTACAGCTTCGTTGTCATCGTTGTCCATATGACCATATCTAAGCAATGAAGACAATGTGTTGTTAAAGGGTGGACAAGGTCAACATTCTCATGATGCCATTCGAAATAGTTGCACATGTCTTGTTTCTAATATTCGAAATAGGAAATGTTAAACAATAGCAACATGTTTAAAGATTATTAGACAAGAAAAGTTATTACCATATAGTTTGGGTAGCGCCGAAATTTCCTTCTAGGATTTTTTGAGCTGGTGGATGTTAATAGCAACATTGTGTCTCCGAAAGCACAAATTCTCTGCCTTATGTTTGAAGTAGTTTTCAATGAACCCTTGCTAGGAGGCATCTTGGGTTAGAGTGGGAGAAGGTTGCTGAGAAAGTTGTAGAGTGGGAAAAGGGTCTGTGTTTTAATTTGGGTTCCATTTAAAGTTAGAAAGGGAGAAGGTTCTATGTGTTAATGACCATTGTGCATTTAATTTAGGCTTGAAATCGTAGACCGTTTAATTTGGGCTTGAATTATGTTTGATGATCATTGTGCATTTAATCAGTGTTGTTGCGATTTGTTAACGTAGGCCGTATGTAAGGTGATATCTCTTGGATTGAATATAGTTTGTAAGTTGGACAAATTAGGGGTGATTTAATTTGGGCTTGAATGTCGTATGCAACTTGAAACTATGGTTAGGAACCCTAACCCTAACATTGGATCCATTGGCCAAAATGTCTTAGTGGTGTTTGCAAGTGACAGTTTCGGGAACATAAGTGCGTGGGGGACTCGATGGGATGCCCAAACCCCTTGACTAGAACACATATATTCTTGCTATAATATCTCTCCTTTCTTCTTGCTTTATAAAAGTTTACCTTGCCTCACACTAAATTCATTAGCTTTTGCAAAAGTACAATATAATAAGTATGCCATGTCATTACTAAAAAAATAATGTCTAATTAAATGAGGACTACAACTCACTAAGTTTATCATAGCAATGTCTTCCTTACTATTTATTCCAACTATTGTTCCATTCCCATCATCATCGGTATTAGCCGCTTCAGAAGTTCCATCATGCTGCTCTTCACCACTATCATTTTCTTCCAACCATTCTTATGCAACATCTTCATTGTCCTTTTCATAATAATTTTGTGAAGACATTGACAAGTCCTCGATCCCCTACATAGAACAAAACTGCAAAAAGAATTCCACTTCAGTGAAACATTAACATTTAAAAACCAAATAACATCAAATGAATTAAAAAAACAATTTTTCAAACCTTGGACGTATCATTTTCATCAATAGACCATTCAACTGTATCATCCATGACTATGTTCTATATCAACAGTTTAAACAAACCTTTTACCTACAACAATTTCAATTAATATGCAAATTAATCATCACTTATTCATAATGTATACATAAATTTTCAAACAACTAATAATTGCTGGAAATCCACGATCTTCCAAAAACCATGCCTTGAAATATTGAATATTAAATAATCATCATGGGATGATATAATGAATATTACTGGATGAAATTACAAGTTCATAACAGAAATTTAAGGCCTCCAAAGTAATTATCATCCGATGAATAACCCAAATTCAAGTTCATAACCCATAGTCCACATAAACACATAATTTGGGTTACTTTAGAAAACACTAATTTCTCCTATACTATTATCCTTTCGTATTACAAAAATGAAGAAATCCAGATACAAATAATAGAAATGCAAACCTGAAAAATGAATAGCATCCTGATTGAGATCGTATCCAACTCGCAGAACGTTGGCTTCGATTAGTGTTGTTGATATCCGAAACTAAAATGCTCCTCTGATTCGATGAGTGACACCTCCGTTCTTTAATTTCCCAGCTAATATCACAAAGCAATTCAACACAAATGAATTCCACAAGCACAACAAAGGAAACTCTTTCACACGGGTCTGATATCACTTAGTGGTTTTAAGATGACACACATTCTCGCTACAATATGAAAAAAGACTCATACAAATGTCTAATGTGGACCCTTTCTTTGTCCATCACGCATTTTGCATAACATTAAGGCCCTTTCTTACATTTTTTATTCTTTTGGTAAATTAACCTACTATATCATGTCCAAAGAGTGGCATACACATATGACTCCCATAAACTGCTTCATCGTAGAACAATACTACAAATTCAAAAGCAAGCCTCAAGAAACTATGAATCAAGTCTTTTTTATACTATTCTCAATCAAAACCTCAATCAAATGGCTCCTCTTACACCTGCTTAATGCCAACAAATTATATCCTTTCTATCAAATAATTTGTCTCATAGTTCTACCTCAAATTTTGAAAATCCACTACAAGTATTATAACACCTCAAATAATGATTCCATTGCTCCAAATTCTTAGGTTGTTGATATAGGTTCAACTTGTCACATTTTTTACCACAAACATCTTTTTACAACTTTTCATGCTTTACATCTTTTGTGATTTAACCCAATGCATCAAGTCTCTATTAGTGGCATTAGTAGTATTCAAAATTTTTCCATACTTGTATTTACATAATGTTTTATACATTCCTTCATTCAAGTTTAATTTACTTTATTTTTAATTCATTTATAATAAAGAACATGTGAATATTCTATTATTTTTCATACTAATTAGTTTGTCATTCAGGACCTTAAGTCTTTAAAGAAGATTCCTGGTTAATCTTATACTGAGACCATTGGACTGTCCAGATTAACCAGATAAACGGATACACGACCAGAAGCACATATAGACACATGTACTGTAACATGGGACACGTCCTCAAGTGCAGTACAAGAGTTTATGTTCATTCACATCATCAACTTGCAGAAATTAGGGCATTGCTATGACGGACCCAAAAAATTTAGACTGTGGGGGTAGTACTCATACATATACATACCTACATATATTTATAATACTAAAAATATCAAATCTTTGTAGAAAAATTAATATATATAATATAAAAGTAAGAGAAATTCCACTGTATCCTTAAGGGAGAGAGGGTTTTGGTGCCCTTAGTTGTTCGACCAAAAAACGCGCATGTCTCTTGCTTTTCTTACACGGTCCAAATATTTTTAAAATTGCAGGAGAATGTTTTTACTTTTAAAATTTGTATTTTTTATTTTGTGAGAACATTCTTACCCCCTCTTCCAGTTTTATTATGAAACAAAGTTTATATTTATCAAGTAGCTTAGCTTAGCGATTGAACGCAACATCCTTAACCGCTCATTCTCAATCAATAGCAGAAGGACAAAGTGTATGAAACTTAAAAATACAAATTCTAATTGTTAAAACATTCTCTTACAATTTTAAAAAATATTAGGACCGTTTAGAAAAATAAAAGATAAGTATGTTTATTAATTGACTAATTAACTAAGGGTACCATAACTCTTTATCACATAAGGGTACTAGAGTGCGACCCTATTAATATAATAATAGTAAATTTTTTTAAAAAAATTATGGGGGCAATTGCCCCCACAACCTATAACCTAGGTCCGTCTCTGTTTCTATGATACCCTTTAACTTGGAAGGGTACCGATACCCTTTTCAAGTGGAGCAATAAAAAGTTTACATATGTCTTTTATTAATCCACATCAATTGTTTTATTTTTGTTTTTAAATATATTCATATAATTTATTATTCACCCATAAAGCCAAACTACATAAATCTCAAAAAGCTCAAACCCCTCTAAAAATTTCATTCCTAACTCAAGCATTAAAAACCCTAAATTAATCATGGTGATTATCCCAGCTAAGAACACAGGGGCAATGAAGAAGATGAACACTGAGTCCCAATCTTCTACCTCCATCTCTGTGACGTTGTCAAAATTCTTGTTGGCTTCATAATTGTCCTTACCCTCTTCCTTCTCTCCCTCTGTCTCATCTTCCACCGCCGCCACACTAGTAGTCTTAAAAGGAACTGCGATTGTGAGTGTGTGTGTGTGTGTTTGAAACAATTGTCATCTTTTGGGAGTGGGATCGTTGGGCCTGACCATGAAGAAGCACCTTAACATCTTTCTCCACCTTGGTAATGCGACGACCCTGTATAAATGGTGTTGGGGACACATAAAACCTTTTTTTAATTGATTTTTTTACGGAACTTTTTTTAATTGTTTGTTGGGCTGGGGATAAATTTTCCATATATCTATCTTAGACCATCTCCAACGCGTGCTCCTTACTCGGGTTCTTAGCTGTAAGCATCCCAGGAAGCAATTCCCTCTGCGTTGGAGCAGAATGACATGGCACTCGAGTTCTTACGTTCAAGGAACCAGATACTTAAGCAAGTAACTCTTCTTGCTCAGTTCTTATCATTAAAAAATAATAAAATAACTGATTTGGGCGGGTGAACAAAATTAGTTAGGGAAAAATTCAGCAAAATAATCACAGAAAATTATTCCAGGAATTACAAATTACAGGAAAAATTATAGGAAAAAATTAAACCCAGAGTAACCCAGAATTATAGGAAAAATTGCAAACCCAGAATTACAAACCCAGAATAACCAAGAATTATAGGAAAAATTAAAAATTCACCAGAAAATTATAGAAAAATTACAAGTTCATAAAAAAAATTACAGTAAAACACAGATCTACACAGAACCACAAAACAAAAATTACAGAAAATTCTCAGATTCAGCACAAACATTACAGAAAAAATACAGATTCATCAAAAAATAGTAAGAACAAAGAAAAAAATACACAACCCCTGTAATATTACAGACCAATAGAAGGGAGAAGGAAGGGGGAGATCAAGGAAGGGGGAGATCGGGGGAAAGGGGGAGATCACCGGATCTGTGACGATCACCACCGCCTTGCTCCGTCCGCTGCCGCCGCTACTTGCAGAAACGCGATCTGCCTTTTCCGATCCATGCATGTGCTTGAGAGGGAAGAGGGACGACGATGGAGAAGGAAGGGGAAAGGACGGCGTCGGAGAAGGGGGAGGAAATGAGGCCGGCGGGGAAGGGGGAGGACGATGGGGAAGATGAGGCGGCGGGGAAGGGGGAGGACGCTGGCGGTGGTGAGGTTATGGGATGGGCGGTGGGGTTGAGAGAGTTCTCAGTGTTGGGGTTGAGAGAGTTGGGAGAGTTGAGAGAATGATAGAAATGTGAGGGTTGGGGGGGTTTACCGTGGATGAAGGAAGGGAGAGGGTCTGATTGCATCTGGACCGTTGATGATTGGCACAAAGTGATGCAACGGTAAAAATATGATCGTTTGATTTCTTACCGCTGTGCAACCAACGGTAGGAAATTTTGATCACTATATAATGCTATTTTGGAGCAAAGTTTGTCTCACAATTTCATTTCATAATCCATCTAGTATTTCCTTTGTCAAAAATTACTTGCTCTTTTACTCAAGTTCCATTATTTATTTTAATTTTCTTGTCAATTTTTCTTGTTTGTTTTTTTAATGGATCCCAATCAATTTAATATGCATGCCTTTTGGAATTTCATGAAAAATTTTCAACCTCCCACTAACCAAAATTCTCAATCTCATCCTCATCTTCCAAACCTTGATTTTATGTGCTTTATATTATGTTTTTTTTGTGTCCTTTTATTATGTAGTGTTTCTTTAATATACTTGTTATTTATCCTTAATTTTAATTAATTATGTACTTTAATTTTTCTAATCAATTTCATTTTAAGTTGATATAAATAAAAATTTAATTGTATTCAAATTCACATTAATTTAATTGAATTTCACTTTGAATTATTCAAATTAGCCGCTAGGATCAGAAAATTAATATTTAACTACGTTTACATTCTAAAATTATTTAGAAATTTATATTTTATTTAATTACCTTAAAATATTTTTGTAAGAAAATTAATCTATAATTATTTACGTTTAAATTTTATTTAGAAAATTAAATAATATTTTAAGTTGAATTAAAGTATTAAAATAATAAAGGTGGGGTAGCTTGTGGGGTCCATTTTGGAGTTCTTGTAGAGTTGCTCTGTTGGAGCGTAGAGTTGCTTAAATTGTAAGAGTTACTTAAGAGATGGTGTGTACATGTAGGACCCACAAAAATAATATATAATACTCATATAAGCAACTATGAAGCACCCCACCATTGGAGATGCTCTTAGTTTTTTATAGATGAGACCAACAAATTTTATTCGCTAAAAAATTGCATCTTTTTGGGTTATTATAATTTACATCCTAGAAAAGCTTAATTGCACATATTTTTAATGAAGGCGGCATACAGGGGATTTCAAGTGTGGAAGCAATATTGTAAAATTATATGGTTTTTTTTTTTGATTTGACAAATTATATGGTTTGTTGGAGTGCTTAAGAAAGCAATCCTGTGTTGCCTTTAAAGAGAAAATGCTTTTGTGGACTGTAGGTGAATCCTTTCTAAGATGAAATATGAGATGCAAGAAATTGATATAGGGGAGGAGTTCTTTTAGACTAACCGAGTATGTTGAAAGGATTGACAGACTATGTTAAGAATTTTGGGAATCAATGTAACTTTTTTAAAGTTTTTGGGATTTATGAAATTTGTATAAAGGTTATTGTGCAAACAATATGGATATATTAGAAAAAGACTTTAACTAATGAGATGGATTAATTTAATATGTATGTAACGTTTTGATTGATCCACTTAAGACGGGTACCAAAACCCTTCGAAATGCAGGGTACCAGAGAAATCTCCTTCAAATCATGGTAGTATAGGCCATTCGCAATCGCAATAACAATGTAAATCATAACTTAAATTGGTGATTTTATTGAATTTAAAATGAGCAGAGCATTACCTAAGCTATAAACTGTGGTTTTAAAAAAAGCAAATATATATATATTAAAAATGACTAAATTCTTTTTTTCTTTAATTTGCTTCGTTTAAATGTCTCGAAAGTTTTTATTTTCAATGAATTGAGGCCATAGACATATAAATAGGGCGATAAGTAATTTGCTAAACAACTTAAACTATCTGGAATTGTTGTCCCTCCTTCAAATTAAGGGAAAGCAACAACCAAAAGTTGTCCTGATCAATTCCATCATTTAACACCACAGAAACAGTGATATAAAGGTGCAAGGAGGGCCATGCCACCCTATTTCGACGAGGACGTGAATGATGCATCTAACCACAGTGGGTACCAGTGGTCTTTGCCAGAGCACAATGATGAAGAAAAACTCCTAAGATTCCCAAAACAAATTTGGTTCACAATTCAAATTAATGATAACGAACCCTTTGTTTTTTTTTTTTTCCTTTTATCAATGCTATCGGGACAAAGTCTGCATTGAGATTAGTCAAGAAACTATATTAATGCATGTTAGGTATAACATTATTAAAATAATCAAAGCTCCAAGAATATTCAAATTGTTTTATCTCATAGCACCTTTTGTATTTTATGTGTAACCTAATGAAAGTAGCTTTTATAGTAATGGCTCTTAACAAATATGTAAACCTAATCATTGTCTCATCCACGCATATAGAAACAAAAATAAATAAAAAAGTGATTTAAGAAAGAAGAGGGTACTCTTAATTACTCTAATTGAGAATTAACATTTAATATGTAGCGGATATGAGATAAGTTAATTGCTGGACGGCATGTGGCCGACCATGTCTTTCTAAATGATTTGCGATGTGAGAAGATATAAATTATTTGTTCATTGATAATAATGGGCAGAAGAACCTGATTTATCCTCTTTTTTCACATAATTAATTTTAGGGTAAGGGGAGTTCAAATAGCATGTGGTGGATAGCTAATTCCCTTGAAATTGCTCGATTTATATAATAATACCCCCAACCTAGAATAGACCCTTATATTTTATTTTATCTCATTTTAACTTATATATCAAATATACTTCCTTCGGTCCTATTTATAAGACAATATTTAAAACTTTTGCATGGTCCTATTTATAAGATAAAATATACAAATCTATAATCTATAAATATTTTTTATTTTTTTTTCATATTTGTCCTTATTGACCATTAAAGGTTTCATAGTGAAGTTTAATTTTAAATAAGGGTAAACTTGTAATCTTGTAAAGTAATTTCTTAAAAATCAATGCATTAATTACTTTTCTTAAAATATGAGTTTTTGTTTGAATTGTCTTATAAATAGAATCGGAGAGACTACCTGAGATAAAAAGAGTTTTAATTATTCATATTTTTTTTTGTCTTTCACCAGAAATTCCTACAAATATAATTATACATTTAACTGGGATGATAATTAGGTAAAATCCTCACAAAAATGAGGATTCGGGATTTGAAATGCATAAATTAATTCATATAAATATATAACCAACATATCAAATCAATTGTTCTCTATTACCTTTTGTCAATTACTATAGTCAATATTGTTATTAAATAATTATTTTGAAGGCTAGTCATTAATTAATAGACGAATAAAATTTGTAAAGAAGTTAATACATTTGAAAAATAATTTGTATATACACGCACATTTTTACAAGCACAGGTTAACCGCTCTCAAGAATCAAATTATAAACCAATTCCCTATTCATTGTAACTTTTAGCCAAATTTAAATTTTAGTTACAAAAATCCAAATATATACTTGGGTTAAATGTGTTTTTAGTCACCGAAAAATAGTCAAGATTTGATTTTAGTTCCTGTAATTTAAAATCGGTGGTTTTGGTCCTCCAAAAATTAAAAATGCATCAATTTAGTCCTTAATAATAAAAAATCATACCTAATCTGTAGCAAAATAAGGCAATAAGAACTAAATTGGTGTATTTTTAATTTTTGAAGGAACAAAACCACCAATTTTAAATTGCAGGGACTAAAACCAAATCTCGACTATTCTTAGTGATTAAAAACATATTTAACCCTATATACTTTTATCCATAGAACTAATTATTTTTTTCTGATCCCCTACCCATGTACACGTACCACTCTTAACTATATAGTGAAAAAAGAAGCGAGAATTTGTACATTTTTGTCATTTTTTTTAACCATAGGGTCCTGAAATGAAGGATATAGTTAAAAGAAAAGATTGTGAAGAAATCATTTTCGTTTGATTCATTGACATGAATAGATTTTTGTTTCATTCACTTCATTATTCATCGACATGAATAGTGCGTTGGGTTCAGGTTTGACAAAACCCAGAAATGACACAGCAAGCACATAACGAAGTCTCTACCGGACACGTGTCAAGACATATTGTGAAGTTAAACGTGATTTTTAGTACAGTGTATAATTTTGACGACAATCTCAATCAATCGGCACCGCCCAGCAGCCATGGACTCTTCTCCCACTTCTCAGTCACTTAGTATAATATCCATGAATGGAACTCACTCGAACGTTTTGGAATTTTATTCTTCAATACTAATTCCACGCTTCACCCCTTTCTTCCTTTCCAAATTCATTCCATCATCTGCTGAGAACATGGTGGGCCTGGCAAATACATGGCTAGAACCACGCCAGCTAGGACGATACCATTTCTTTTGTTGGACCAATCATATCCTTCCAACTAAGGTCCCTGTCATCGGGATTCATGAATGCAACTGAAAATGATTGGACGGCCAAAAAGATAAGACACCAATATTCTATTCATTATTCAATTCAATATTTTTTTTTTCCTCTTCTCACCCCTAAAAGGACCCACCAGCCACCTCCTATCCTCTCTACTCCTCACTTCTTTAATTTCTCATTATTTTTTTTTAACTTAACAACTTGCTTATAAATCACCCCCTTCCCCTCTCTCATCATCACCATCACTGCAAGGAGCTAGAGTGAGAAATTAAATTAAACCAAAAAAAATGGAAGGAAAGGAGCAGGATGTTTCACTGGGAGCCAACAAATTCCCTGAGAGGCAACCCATTGGGACAGCGGCTCAGAGCCAAGACGATGGAAAGGACTACAAGGAACCACCCCCAGCACCACTGTTTGAGCCCTCCGAGCTCACATCATGGTCGTTCTACAGAGCTGGAATAGCAGAGTTCATGGCCACTTTTCTGTTTCTCTACATCACTATCTTGACGGTTATGGGCGTTAACAGATCCCCTTCCAAGTGCCAATCTGTTGGTATTCAAGGAATCGCTTGGGCTTTTGGTGGCATGATCTTCGCTCTCGTCTACTGCACAGCTGGCATCTCTGGTAACTAACTAACTAACTACCCCCCTCTCTCTCTCTCGCGCGCGCTCTCTCTTCTTAACAGAAACTTAATTAATTAATTAATTATAATTATACTTGCAGGGGGTCACATTAACCCGGCTGTGACATTCGGTTTGTTTTTGGCGAGGAAATTGTCGTTGACCAGGGCTCTGTTCTACATGGTGATGCAAGTCCTTGGTGCTATCTGTGGTGCTGGTGTGGTCAAGGGTTTCGAGGGAAAGACCTTGTATGGAAAATACAACGGTGGTGCTAACTTCGTAGCCCCTGGTTACACCAAAGGTGACGGACTTGGTGCTGAGATTGTTGGCACCTTCATTCTTGTCTACACCGTTTTCTCAGCCACAGATGCCAAGCGTAGCGCCAGAGACTCACACGTCCCTGTATGTGTTAACCTCACTTCTCTTCTCTTATAATTGAAATTAATACATAGTAATTAAGCTAATTAATTTTATGTTTATTATGAATTATTCAGATTTTGGCACCCTTGCCAATTGGATTCGCTGTGTTCTTGGTTCACTTGGCTACCATCCCCATCACTGGAACCGGTATTAACCCTGCTAGAAGTCTCGGTGCTGCCATTATCTTCAACAAAGACCTTGGTTGGGATGATCACGTGCGTTAATTCAAATTTCTCTCTACTTTAATTTTTTCTATATATGCTGAGTTTTAGAATATTCTGGAACCTAAATCAAGTAAATGATAACCTTGGGGTTTTTTATGTGCAGTGGATTTTCTGGGTTGGACCTTTCATTGGAGCAGCTCTTGCAGCGCTTTACCACCAAGTTGTAATCAGAGCCATTCCTTTCAAATCCAGTTAATTGGATCCAATGGTTGGTGATCGTTGATGTTCTTTTTCAATCAAGTTGGGTTAAAAGCTCAAACCAAGCCAAGTTTATGGGTTTTACTTGAGCGTTATCTCCTTTTCTTTTTTACCTTTTATCATTTTGATTATGAAACCTTCTATTTTGTATGTAAAGAATGTAAGGTTAAATTATGATGATTAGGTGGTGGGTGTGTTGCGTGATGGGCCAGTTTTCCTCTACTTTTAAGTTGGAAGATGGCCCAGCTCATGTGTGATGTATCGCTGTGATTGTGGTCTTTATTATTATTATGAAATATGAAATAAAAAAATAACTTTCTCTCCTGGCTTTTTTGTCTTCCTTCTTTAGGTTACTATACTGTCTGTCCCTCTTTTTCTTGAGGTTGTGCTGTCCTTACTGTTTAACTTTTGGCCACTTCCCAAGAGTATATGCACACAGCTTGCACAATGCACAATTGTGTTATTGAATTATGGAAAGACGTTGAAGTGGTTGGGTCATGCTGCCTAACTTGTGCCCTCGGTCTTCATTCAAAAAGCAAGTCACACATGGGGTTCACGGATTGTATATACTGTTAAATAAAAGGCACTTTTTTAAAAAAAAAAATATATTAATGAGGATATGAGTGAGTAATCAAACATCAATTAGCGTAAGTCCTCTCTGTATATAAATATATAATGTCATGGACAAGGTGACAAAATCAACAGCTTGCGTCAACTTCTTCCGGATTAGTTAATACATTACAACTATAATAACTTAATAAATTAAAATGCATATGTTACGTTGTGTGGACAACATATTTACTCATGTACATTTCAATTAGTGAAGACAGAAAAACAAACACAAAATAGTGTCTTCCTCAAAAGAATTGTTTTGGTTTTTAGAATTGTGGAGAGAGGGCATGTGTGGCTGTGGCTCAACACGATCATTTGTAGTTTTGTCTAAATGCTCTTATACTTTTAAACCTTTTTTTTTATATTATATTCCTAATGTTCTTACAAAGCCTAAACCCTATTTTAATAGATCAGGATAAGATTCTAGTGCTACAGGGTAATAGCAAAGCTAATGTCAAGAAGTGTGTTGTTTCAGCTTGTCTCCTGAAGTCCTTTATATAGGTATAGCTAGTTGACCTACGATCTGCGTTGGTTATGGTTCCTGGATTGTCAGCACCTTGAATTTCGTTGTCTATTTTAAATATTTTTCTTATTGAGTTCATTTTTTCCCCTAAGTCATTATATTGATTGATATGATTTGTTGTAATTGTGATTCAGACTCTATAAAGAAGTTCAATGTATCTGGACCCCCTTTCCTTGAATCGATCGATGTGCGCTGGCTAGACCGAGGAGAACTTCTATCAGGTACGGTACATAAGTCTCCCAAGCTACAAGGTGTTAAAAGTGAAGTAGCTTTATAACAATGAATGAGTGACCTTGGTCGGTCAGATTTGATAGGTTCCTTTTGAGCAATTTTATCGGGCATTTTGGCGCTAACAATCTCTACCATTTGAATTTGGACCGTTAGATGAGTTTTTACCGGAGCGATCTCGTCCTTTCCTTTCTTCAATTAATGCATTGTTTGGTGTTCGCAACCTTTTTCCTGCTTCATTAAGGTTTCTTCTTGCTATTTCACCATATATTGTTTATGCATTTGAAGTTGTTTTTAGGAGAATCGCCATTGCTTGCTCCTTCCTTGTCTCCTCGCTTTGTGTCTATTCCTCCTATATTTCTAGGTAATCTGTTTTTAAGTTTCAAACTACCATTCTGTTTCTTTAGAATTTTCTTTGAATGATGTCTGGGTCATTTGGGTTTTCTGGAAATCCTGGGGAAACTTCTGTCGGGACTGAGGTTGTGGATGTTGTGGGTGGATTATCTATAGTGCCCCTGTTAATGTTGTTGTCCTATACGGTAGCACTGATTTTGATTTTATGGTTAGATGAATCAAATGAGATTTGGTAGTCTCCGGTTCCTCTGTTCGTATTCCCCATAGTGACATTGGAGATGGTAATTTGGGGGTAGAGGTAGGGGGTTCTGGGGTTGTTCATAAGCGAAAAAATAAAGGAAAGAAAATCCAGAAACATTATGGAGAGGGTGAGTTAAGTGGTTACCTTCTGAAAAATGATGAGGAAGGGAAGGGAGAGGCTGAGTATGATTTCCGACATTATTCGTGGGTAGAGGATGAGATTCGTGACACCCAGACGGTATATACCGACGAGCAAAGCCTGGGTAAATTTCTCAATCGTGTTGATTTTTCCTGACCAAGTATGAAAAAGGGGGATATTAATTGTAGTTGGTGTGCTCCTCACGATAGGATCTGTCATAGGAGGGTGGACGACGCGGTCTAACATGTAGTTTATGTGTTTTATAAATTGTTTATCACTATGCCAAAAAAAGGCCTTCAAGGGCGCTCCCGTGCAACATTAAAGGGCGCTACCGTGCGCACTAATAGAAACTGCTCTTGTTTGGTCATTAAAAGGAGGGCGTGCATAGAAACGCCCTGACAGAAGCCAAAAGAGGGTGCTAAAAAAAACACGGAAGCGCCCTTGTGAAGCGTCTTCATGGGAGGGCGCTTCCTTGGAGCGCCCTTGTATTAAACAACAAGGGCGCTTCCTTGGAGCGCCCTCCTTTTATTTTTATTTTTTTTCCAGTTTTTTGATTTTTTTTACCCCACTTTATCCTGCTCATATATTTCAGTCTGATGCCAATGGCTACCTCCAAGACCATGCACATTAATTCCTTATCATTCAAACAATTAGTTATTCTATGAAGAACCCTTTAATTTCATTTACACATTAAACAACACGTATTGCAAAGTATTGTCTTTGCAAAGACAATACCGAGGTATTGCAATACAAAGTATTGTCTTTGCAAAGACAATACCGAGGTATTGCATAGATCCTTTCCTTTTCAAAGTATTGTCTTTGCACATTTTCATTTTCATTTGGTTTTCGCAAACAAGAAAAAAGTATTCATACATGCATGCACTTTGAACTTGTATGAAGATGACGAACCACGGTAGTGAGGGTTCTGTGAGCAAGAAAAGTGAGGCTTTTGTAAGCCTTCAGAAGGAAATTGAACGCTGGATACAAAAAATTATTGATGTTGATCATAAAAATAGTGAGAAAGCTTCCTCTATTAGCAAACTCACAGAATCTTTGAACAAGTGGTATGATGAATGTGAGGAAGGTACATGTATTATATTCTCAGATTGTGGAGGAGATCATTAACATTTCATATTATTTTTATTATTTGTAACTGTTGTGATGTATTCTTTCATTTGAAAGCTAAATATATATGTTTCAGTCATTGTTTCTGTATAAGCTATGAGATACATGAAGGAAATGCTTACTGTTTTATGTTTTATTTATGAACAACCTTTGTCAATGAGTCTTAAAACAACCTGCATGCATGTTCAATGGCAAACTCTATAAACATTTCCACTCCTTCCTCATACTCATTTGTCAAACGGTTTGCAAACATCCAAGAACGACCCATATTCTATCAACATAACATGAAATCATTTAGTAGTTAACTCGAAAAGTATACATGACATTCTTTAGATATAATGACTAACTATGCATGCTTAATTAACACCTATAACATACTAACTAACAAAGGTTGAGGTTCCTATCCTATCTAGATTTGTCAAATTCGTATCATATTATTTTATGACTATTGTTCCTAGTCTATGAAAATTCCAGCAGCATTTCCCCTTGGTTCTCCAAGCACACACGACATAACCTATGAGTCATATTTCACATAGATTATGCATGAACTCAGAGAACAAGAGGTAAAACGTACTAAAATGAACCTTAGACCAGAAACAATTCATAAAGTAATATATTTAATACGAATTTACAAATCCAGACTGTCCAACCATGGACAATTTAAGAATAAATTGTATATTATGTCAGCCATAATATACAATTTCTTCTTAAACAGGAAACTACGGTTAATGCATGTACATACAAATAACCTAATAATTATAGTTGAAAGATAAAGGATAATATGATAAAGGATATACCTGATTAAAGTCAAACACCAATAAGCAGTGTTGAATTATAAGCAGTTAGGAAACAATACTTGAAAAAAAAAACTCAAGTCATAAAATTTACTAGTAGTTAATAAAAATTAGTAGTACTAAAAATTTGAGCAGCATTCCATCTATTTCTTTAACATTCCCAAATTTATGAAAAACAATTTTAAATCTAAACCACCAGCTACCAGTCCAAAAGAGATCAATATGAGTAATATATATTTAAATAACATTTCAAAATCTAATGTAATATATGACAACCTATATACTTAACACCTAAATCATTATAAACTATATCCCTAACATCAAATCATTATAAGCTATAATACTAATGTTCAATGTTATCTAACCTTAACAACACATAAACAGTTCAGATAGCAAAACAGGGGGTGCAGGTAGCAAAAAAAACATGTGCAGCATCAACAAAAAGTGGTGCAGCTAGCAAAAAATGTCAATGTTGGAGTTCTTTACCCTAGTAGCCACCGCGGACTGAGAGAGGAAAGGGGAAGGAAGGAGAGCGTCGCGCGGCGCAACGGCGAGGGAGAGGGGAGAGGGGAAGGAGAACCTTGCTCACGGTTGCGCCTCGGAGGAAGAAGGGAAGGAGAAGCTCTCCCAAGCTCCCTCACGGACGAAGACAACGAAGATGGAGGAGAAGGCACGGATGAAGAAGCTCGCTCACGGAGGAGAAGGGAAGGAGGAACAAGCTTGGGCATGGAGGAGAAGGGACGGAGGAGAAGGGAAAGAGGAAGAAGCTTGGGCACGGAGGAGAAGGGACGGAGGAGAACAGAGACGACGCGGGAGAAAGGACGCGGGATGAACGAAAGTGAAAATAATATTGTGCAGTGGATTTATAAGCATCAAGGAGGGCGCTCCATTGGAGCGCCATGAAAAATTTTTTTAAAAAAAAAGGGTGCTCCTGGGAGCGCCCTCTATTACAGAGAATTAAAAAAAAAATCATGCTGGGAACGAGGGCGCTCCCAGGAGCGCCCTGTAAAAATAAAAAATAAAAGAAATTTCATGCTGGGAACGAGGGCTCTCCCAGGAGCGCCCTTAACTTAAAAAAAACTGACATTAATAACAAGGGCGCGCAGATGGAGCGCCCTCAATTTTACCTGTAAGGGCGCTCCCGCCCAAATTTTAAGCGCCCTGAATTTAAAACGATCATTTTGGGCACTAACCAACACGGGAGCACCCTAAAGTCAGTGCTCTAATATCCTAAAATTTGCTGAAAGTTGCCCTGAATTAGTCAATTCAACGTCCGAGTTCTTTTTACTAACTTCGAATATTTTATTCTGCGTCTGCTGAAAGTTGCCCCCACTCAACTCCATCCTAATTATTGGTATTTCATAAAGGGATTTTAGATCCCTTGTGAATTTTTTGATATTGTTCCTGTTAGGAATATGCACTAGAGACTTATATATTTATGAACATCCATCACTTGTATCATGTTATTTTATAAAAAGGCAACTTATTATTTTAGAATATATAATTAATGTCCTTAGAATAGTAAGCTCTAATTTCATAAGAAATCAAGTAGATGACTTGATCGTGAGATCTTATGAAGAACTATTCTTAAATAGTCCCTAGTCAAGTATCATCTTAGGAAAAAGATGCATTTAGACTAGTATGTGAGTTCATTGATGATCACATCTCACGGATCATGGATATGAGTATCATGTGCTCACATAGGTACACATTAAGAGTAATGGTGTACTAGACAGACCCACTTTAAGAACGTTGCATGGATTGTTACATATGTGTCATGAACGTTTCTTAAATTGATAAATGTTATATGAAGTCCTTCGACCTGAAATCACTACGATTCCTACATAAGGAATTATATGTTTTAATTATCATCAAACGTTACCTGTAACAGGGTAATCATAAAGTTGGTTTTTGGACATATAATAAATTATGTGGTGGAATGTGAGTGCCCTAAATGGGATTTGTCCCTCCTATGTAACAGGAGTTATATCTGTAGGCCTCTTGATAAAGTGAGACTGCAAAATGCATGGCCATGCTCAAGAGGATAAATATGAGATATTTATTTTCTGTACAGTCTACTTGGGGATCAGGAAAATATAAATTGAACTATACAAGGTTGACACAATCCATGCCCTTGTGTTCAATTAGATATTTGGACAAAGGGACAGATCATATAAATTATTATCATAAAAATAGGATTTATCAAAGTTATTGATAATCTCAATATTTGGATAGTGATGTGTTGCTAGATACTGCTCACTATTTATGATATTAAATATAAAAGGGTTTTATTTTAATATCATAACCAAATATTAAAATCCTATTGGGTCACACGCATACAACAAGCCACTAGAAAAAGGATAATAATTCTAATTTAATTTAATTAGAATTATTATAACATAATGGGCCAGGCCCTTAAGTATGAGGATTAAGTGAGTGAGGGGATAAAACCCTAGCCACCACTCTATAAATAGAGCATGAGATGCACTACCCTATACACATGAGCATTCACTTCTTACTTTCTAAGGCTACTAGCAGAGCTAAGGAAGGTTTCCTAGTCCGGCTGTTGGCGTGGATACCAATAGAGACGTGGCTACACTTGCCTCGTTTATAATCCTAATAAGGTACGACCTTTCGTTTCAATACCTTTTATGCCTTAATTCGTGTTTTCCCAAAACGATTATAACAAGGGAGGGAATCCATTTATTTCCGCTGCACCCTGACCACATGCTTGATTCCCTTCAGTTCCCACCTATCCAAAAATCTTTTACTTCTTTTTAGACAATTTTTCTCGTCCTTTGGGTCTTATCCCGATTAGTAGTCGTTCAGGTCGAAAGATCATGGATGCTTATACTTATTCCCTCAAACACTTCAAGGTGTAGTTGGCAAAGTCTCAAAAAGGGGGGTTGAATTGAGACGCGTCTAAGCCTGACCGAAAATTTTAAACTCTTTTCTGACTTTGATTCTCAAGTCTTTCAACTTGGATGTCAGAGTTTTAGTTACGGTCAGAAGCAACAGTGTTTGAGCGTATAAAAGACTTGTTCTATTAAAAATAGCTTTTGACCTTTGTACTAACACACTACGTAGTGTGTTATTTCGTATGCGTGTAATCAAACCTCGCTTAATATATACATCTTATTATATCACTCGTTTTAGAATCAATGAATGTTGATTTTGCATGATGATTGGTTATGGCCTTAGATTGTTTTATTTAAATACGACCTACGTGTCGTGCCTTACCTCCTATATTCCTTTTGTAATTCTTTTCTCATCTCTATCCCCTCATATGTTAAACAAGGTTTCTTCTTATTATGTAATGTAAACGGGAGGACATAAAGCATGGAGATTTGGAGACCTCAAGATTATGTATAAGATTATATAGTTGATGTAATTTTGTAATTGTTTTAGGAGGCCATAACCATATCATGTGTTTGTATGAGATGCATGTTTGTATGTTTTGTTAAATGGTTTAACAAGAAATAAAAATTAAAGCGATCAAATCCCTCAATGCTTGTTTTGCCTTCCAATGAATGACACACGTCAAGACTAGAATCGATTAAATGTGGGTCTGCCAAAGCAGAGTACATTTATCTATTCTAGTGAGACACGATAGGATAAAAGTAATATCTGATTGTCAACCATTGGTCTTTGATTGGGTATATTCAATATGATTGAAAAAGCCTAAAGGCACTAATATTAAGTCATATTTTGCCTTCCAATGTATGGCACTCGTCTAGGCTTGAATCGATTAAATGTGGGTCTGCCAAAGCAGGGTATATTTATCTATTTTAGTGAGGCGCGATGAAATAAATGTGGGTCTGCCAAAGCAGGGTACATTTATCTATTGTCAACCATTGGGTTTTGACTTAACTAGGTATATTCAATAGGATTGAAGAACCTAGAGGCATTAATTCATAAGATGAATTAGAATAAGAGTTATTCACCTAACTATCCCAGAGTTGTATGAGATGCAATTGGAAAGCGTGTTCCTACCTAAATAACCTTTTCTTAAGCGATCAACCAAAACTGACTTAAAATAAGGTGAAATATGGATCTTGGCCCACTAGAAAATCTAGTGATGGGATTTTTTTTTTGATTCTTTATATTGAGGGTACTTGTTTTGAATCAAAAATAGTGGGAGGCATATTTAATTAAAGACCTCGTTAAGTATGTTTGTTATATGATACTTACGTGCATAAATTTTAAACACAACAAAATCTTTTATTGCGATCTGTCCTTGGGAAGGACAAACTGTCTGGAATTAACTTTCTAGACTGGTATAGAGACCTAAGGATTGTCCTTAGGCATGAGAAAAGGCCGCATGTTCTAGAAGGGCCTATTCCTAAAACACCCGTTGTAAATGCTTCGAAAGCTGACAAGGATGCTTTTAGAAAGCATTTAGGTGTTGCTCTCGATGTAGGTTGCCTTATGCTTGCTACCATGAATGCTGAAAACAGCATGAGAACATGGAGGCGTACAATATGATTGTACACTTAAAGAGACTTTATCAAGGACGAGCTAGGCTTGAACGGTTTGAAGTCTCAAAAGCACTTTATCAATGTAGACTGGAAAAAGGGACGCCCCATAGGTGCTCATGCACTCAAGATGATTGGGTGCATTGAAAACCCAGAAAGGCTTGGATTCCCATTAGGTCAAGAGTTGGACACTGATCTTGTCCTGCAATCGTTGCTGGACAGCTATAGTCAATTCATCATGAACTATAACATGAAAGAATTTGACAAATCGCTGCTAGAATTGCTAAGCATGTTAAGAATAGCTGAGTAAGACATTAATAAAGCTAAAGGGAAGTCCATATTGATGGTTAAACCTGGAAAAGGCAAGGGAAAGAAGAAATTCTTGAAACCTATGGGCGGGATAGCTAAGGAAGGAAAATGTTTCCACTGTGGCCAATTAGGACATTGAAAACTGTGTAAAGTACCTGGAGGAGATCAAGAAGAAGGGAAGTGAGACTTCCGCTTTAGGAATCTATGTTATAGAAATCAATTTACCTACTTCTGCATCTTGGGTATTGGATACCGGATGTGAATCTCACATTAGTGTGAAAATGTAGGATCTAAAAGGAGCAGGTTATTGGCTAAAGGAGAAGTCGACCTACGTGTGGGAAAAGGAGCAAGAGTTGCTGCCTTAGCCGTAGGAACCTATTATTTAACTTTGCCAACTGGACTAGTTATTGAACTAAATAATTGTTATTTTGTGCCTACTATTAGGAGGAATATTAATTTCGTTTCTTGTTTAGAAAAGAGTGTTTTTCATAAAGAACAATTCAATTTATTTGAATGATGTGGTTGTGCAACGTTGAACAATATGTTCTTGACATGGAAGTGCCTATCTTTAACATAAGGGTCAAAACAAATGGTTTGAACCTAACTTAACTTTGGCATTGTTGCTTAGGCCACATAAATGAGAAATGCATATCCAAACTCCACCACGATGGTTATTTGGACTCATTTGATTTTGAATCAATTGAGAGATGTGAATCTTATTTATTTGGGAAGATGACCAGAACCCCATTCACCGGAAAAGGGGTGAAAGGGTCGGTGATCTTCTTGGTCTCATACATAGTGATGTGTATGGGCCCATGGGCACAATGGCTAGAGGAGGTTTTCAATACTTCACCAATTTTACTGATGATTTCAGTACATATGGATTTGTGTATCTGATGGAACACAAATCCGAATCCTTTGAAAAGTTCAAGGAATTTAAGAATGAAGTACAAAACCAACTTGGCAAGACTATTAAAACACTTCGATCAGATCGAGCTGGAGAATACTTGAGCCAACAATTTGATGACTATCTAAAAGAGTGTGGGATAGTATCCCAACTCACTCCTCCTGGAACACCTTAATGGAATGGAGTTTCAGAAAGGAGAAATTGAACCCTATTGGATATGGTTCGATCCATGATGAGTCATTCTGATCTCCCCGACTCCTTTTGGGGTCATGCTTTGTTAACAACAGCCTTCACACTAAACCGTGTTCCATCTAAGGCCGTCATAAAGACACCATATGAGATGTGGACTGGGAGACGACCTAGTATGTCTTTTATGAAGATTTGGGGTTGTGAAGCTTATGTGAAATGCCAAGTTTCAGATAAGCTAGGACCCAAATCAGATAAATGCTTATTTGTGGGATACCCAAAAGAAACTAAGGGTTACTACTTCTATAATCCTAGCGAAGGCAAAGTGTTTGTCGTTAGGACTGCTGTATTCTTAGAGAAGGAATTTGTCTCTAAGAAAATAAGTGGGAGGAAAGTAGAACCTGAAGCGATTCAAGTACCACAAAGTAGCAATGAGCCAATAATGGAACAAGAGAAGATACCACAAAGTGTTGTGGAGCCACCTGCTCAAGTAGCATAAGACTTGCGTAGGTCAGATAGGGTACGTCACCAACCTGAGAGATATGGTTTACTTGTGTCTTAGGAAGGGGATGTATTGCTAATGGATCAAGATGAACCAGTGACTTACCAAGAAGCTCTTTTGAGTCCAGAATCTGAGAAATGGCTAGATGCCATGAGATCTGAAATGGATTCCATGTACACTAACAAGGTATGGACCTTGATTGAGCCACCCGAAGGGATAAAACCCATAGGGTGCAAGTGGGTTTTCAAAAAGAAAACTGACATGGATGGTAATATAAGTACCTTTAAAGCACGGTTGGTGGCTAAGGGTTTCAAGCAAATTCATGGTGTAGACTATGATGAAACCTTTTCCCCAGTTGCCATGCTTAAATCTGTTCGGATCTTGCTTGCTATTGCAGCTTACCATGATTATGAAATCTGGCAAATGGATGTCAAGACAGCCTTCCTAAATGGAAGTCTCCTTGAAGATGTGTATATGACACAACCTGAAGGTTTTGTTAAACCTGAAAATGATGGAAAGGTATGTAAGTTGCAACGATCCATTTATGGATTAAAGCAAGCTTCTAGAAGCTGGAATCTTCGTTTTGATGAAGCTGTTAAGCAGTTTGGTTTCATTAAAAACGAAGGTGAACCTTGTGTCTACAAAATGGTTGGTGACAACAAAGTGGTTTTTCTGGTTTTGTATGTAGATGACATACTCCTCATGGGAAATGACATTCCTACTCTTCAGTCTATAAAGACTTGGTTAGGAAATTGTTTTTCTATAAAAGATTTGGGCAAAGCGACCTATGTGTTAGGTATCGGGATCTATAGAGATAGATCTCGAAGATTACTTGGCCTAAGTCAAAGTACATACGTAGACAAAGTGTTAAAACTGTTTAACATGCAAGATTCTAAGAAGGGATCTTTACCTATGTCACATGGTATAAGCCTATCTAAGGATCATTCTCCTTTCAGTGAAGAAGAGAGAGGTCACATGAGTAGGATTCCTTATGCATCCGCTAAAGGGTCTATCATGTTTACCATGTTATGTACTCGACCAGAAATATCATATGCTTTAAGCATGACTAGCAGATACCAGTCTGATCTTGATGAAGGTCACTAGACAACAGTCAAGAACATCCTTAAGTACTTGAGAAGAACTAAGGATTCATTCTTGATATATGGAGGTGAGGAAGAGCTACTTGTAAAAGGTTACACTGATGCTAGTTTCCAAACCGACAAAGATGATTCAAGATCGCAATCAGGTTATGTGTTTTGTTTGAATGGTGGCGCTGTGAGCTGGAAAAGTTCGAAGCAGGAAACAGTCGCTGATTCTACCACAGAAGCTGAGTATATTGCAGCCTCAAATGCTGCGAAAGAGGTCGTTTGGATCAGGAAGTTCATTATTGAACTTGGGGTAGTTCCTACCATTGTGGATCCTATAAGTCTTTATTGTGATAACAATGGGGCTATTGCACAAGCCAAGGAACCCATGTCTCATCAACGATCCAAACATATACTTAGACGCTTCCATCTTATCCGAGAAATCATTGATAGGGGAGATGTGAAGATATGCAAAGTGCATACAGATGAGAATGTTGCAGACCAATTGACAAAACCCCTTGTGCAGCAGAAGCATGAAGGGCACACTAGATCATTAGGCATAAGAGTTATGTCTGAATGTCTCTAGTGCAAGTGGGAGATTGTTAGGAATATGCACTAGAGACTTATGTATTTATGAACATCCATCACTTGTATCATGTTATTTTATAAAGGCAACTTATTATTTTAGCATATATAATTAATGTCCTTAGAATAGTAAGCTCTAATTTCATAAGAAATCAAGTAGATGACTTGATCGTGAGATCTTATGAAGAACTATTCTTAAATAGTCCGTAGTCAAGTATCATCTTAGGACAAAGATGCATTTAGACTAGTATGTGAGTTCATTGATGATCACATTTCACGGATCATGGATATCAGATATCATGTGTTCACATAGGTACACATTAAGAGTAATGGTGTACTGGACAGACCCACTTTAAGAACGTTGCATGGATTGTTACATATGTGTCATGAACGTTTCTTAAATTGATAAATGTTATATGAAGTCCTTCGACCTGAAATCACTACGATTCCTACATAAGGAATTATATGTTTTAATTATCATCAAACGTTACCTGTAACAGGGTAATCATAAAGTTGGTTTTTGGACATATAATAAATTATGTGGTGGAATATGAGTGCCCTAGATGGGATTTGTCCCTCCTATGTAACAAGAGTTATATCTGTAGGCCTCTTGATAAAGTGAGACTGCAAAATGCATGGCCATGCTCAGGAGGATAAATATGAGATATTTATTTTCTGTACAGTCTACTTGGGGATCAAGAAAATATAAATTGAACTATACAAGGTTGACACGATCCATGCCCTTGTGTTCAATTAGATATTTGGACAAAGGGACAGATCATATAAATTATTATCATAAAAATAGGATTTATCAAAGTTATTGATAATCTCAATATTTGGATAGTGATGTGTTGCTAGATACCGCTCACTATTTATGATATTAAATATAAAAGGGTTTTATTTTAATATCATAACCAAATATTAAAATCCTATTGGGTCACACGCATACAACAAGCCACTAGGAAAAGGATAATAATTCTAATTTAATTTAATTAGAATTATTACATAATGGCTCAGGCCCATAAATATGAGTGTTAAGTGAGTGAGGGGATAAAACCCTAGCCACCACTCTATAAATAGAGCATGAGATGCACTACCCTATACACATGAGCAATCACTTCTTACTTTCTAAGGCTACTAGTAGAGCTGAGGAAGGTTTCCTAGTCCGGTTGTTGGCGTGGATACCAATAGAGACGTGGCTACACTTGCCTCGTTTATAATCCTAATAAGGTACGACCTTTCGTTTCAATACCTTTTATGCCTTGATTCGTGTTTTCGCAAAACGATTATAACAAGGGAGGGAATCCATTTATTTCCGTTGCACCCTGACCACATGCTTGATTCCCTTCAGTTCCCACCTGTCCAAAATCTTTTACTTGTTTCTAGACAATTTTTCTCGTCCTTTGGGTCTTATCCCGATTAGTAGTCGTTCAGGTCGAAAGATCATGGATGCTTATACTTATTCCCTCAAACGCTTCAAGGTGTAGTTGGCAAAGTCTCAATAAGGGGGGTTGAATTGAGACACGTTTAAGCCTGACCGAAAATTTTAAACTCTTTTCTGACTTTGATTCTCAAGTCTTTCAACTTGGATGTTAGAGTTTTAGTTACGGTCAGAAGCAACAGTGTTTGAGTGTATAAAAGACTTGTTCTATTAAAAATAGCTTTTGACCTTTGTACTAAGGTGTTATTTGAAATAATTCAAGTTGGATAAACTTATTTCTGAGTTATTGCTTAAAAGATAGATTCAGTTATAAATCTCAGTTAGCTTAGTGTTGTGAAATGCACTTAAGACGCAGTTTGCACTAATCAATTTAGAATGCAGATAAGTAAATAGATTGTAGGGAAGAAGAGAAACACCAACAAATTTATCCTGGTTCAGGTACCAACAAACCATGGGCTACATCCAGTCCCCACACAGGGTGAGATTTTCACTAACTTTTCAAAGTTTCAAGTATTCTTTGTTATTAACTGCCTCTTCAGTCAACTCACCAAGTATTCTCCTTACAGGGCCTCTCCAGGCTCCTAAGTAGTCTTGTACAAGCCTCTCCAAGCTTCTCCGCCACGGCTCATAAACACCTTCTGACTTGGTGGAGGAGTTACAACAGAATGAGATGAAGATGAAAGGTGTTGCTTGAGTTTCTAACACACATTGTGTGGATAAACTATGATGTTCTAAAGCGGTTACAATGAGTGTATGGTGATGGATAGCTCTCTCAATCACTAAAAGAGTGTATATAAACCAATAGAATACAAGAATAGTACCTACTACAAGATATTGGTTAAGGTAGTATAGGTAGGTAGGTGAGAATAGGGATGAGAAGAGGTCAAATGCAATTGCTTCTTCAATATTTGGGACCGACACTTATTCTCACGTAGCTTCTGAGTTCCAAGATCCTATTTATAGGTTGGAATAAGAATATAGTTATTATTGGTCATTAAAGCACTATTCGTACATTCATGTCTCGTCATCAAAAGTCAGATTCGTCTGAGTCTGACATGTACTCTTGCTTCTGCGTCAGACTTATGCTTCTGTGTCTTACTGCATCTGCTTCTAACTTGGATGCTTCTGAGTCTGATCTAGATGCATCTGCTTCTGACTGTATCTGAGTCTGACTGCATCTGAGTTTGACCTTGTTGCATCTGAGTTCTGACTTAGTTGCAACTGTGTCTGTTTCTGTCAGTGACTACATCTTGTCTGCTTCTCTTTGTGACTTGTTCTGCTTCTGTCTGTGATTGCATGTTTTCTGCTTTTGTCCCTGACTTGTTCTATTTTTGTTTGTGACTTGTTTTGCTTCTGTCCGCGACTACATCTTGCAGTGACCTGGATAAAAAATTTGCTTCTGAAGGTGACTCTCAAAATTTTTGCTTCTGACCATTGTTTCTTCTTCTTGGCTTTACTCAAGTCTTCTAGACTGATAACACTTTCTTTTTATGGCTTGAGACTTGATTTATGAATCGGAGATGCTTCTTAAGATGATGAACCTTGGTGCATGGTTGATCAAGCTTCTTAACTTAATCTTGTTACCTGTCTTAGCGTATTTCTGCACACCTAAGCATCTCAAATCTCACGAAACACATTAGTAATTTTAGAACAGAAAATCTTAAATTTGATCTAAAGGTTTGTTATCATTAAAACCAATTCCCAGAGGGTTTTGACTCTTACACAAAGATCATTTCTTTTGTTTATTTAGTGATGAGGGCAGTGAATTCTTCCTACATGACAAGGGTAACTTCAATTTTCCTATATACTGGTCACCTTGTCTTAGGGCCATTCTTTCTTTGGATTCGGGTCGGCTTTCTCCTTGAGACCTGGTTGAAGTGAAATTTTTTAAGGAGATGACTCGGCTAAAATGTTCTTCGTTGATTAAGGTGGAAAATAGGTCGAACAACCTTAAGAGATATATTGGTATGGTTTATGTATTGCCTTTTGTCCGAATTTAATCTTAGTGTACTAATTTTCTATGGTTTGTTGCCGATTAAATGGCTACAACATTGGATAGGAAGATTCTGGACAAGAGGTTGGCTGCTCAAAGAAAAGAAGTTGAGAAAGCTAAATAATAGGCCGAGAAAGCTTTGCAAACTACTGGGACTTCGGTTAGTTCTTCTGAAGTGGCTGTTGGCAAAACTCCTGCATCTGCTTCTCCACAGGATTTATCCCAAAAAAGAACTTGGGTGGATAAAACTCCAGGTGAGACACCTACAAAAATTGATGATCGTAGTGCAAATTCTGATGGAGGAGTCAACATGTTTCAGGATTTTACAAGATTCGGACCAACTATTACATCTCTTTGGGATAACCAGTTTGACGTGAACTGAGTTATTGATTCCAACCTTATTCTAAAAGGTGATGTGAAGAGTTTGGAACAATGGGGACCTAGATCGGTTCATTTAATGCTCCAATATTTAGGAGTTCGTACTGCGTCCCTTGGTCGGTATCTCGAAAGGGGAGTTGTTTCTAGCTCTTCTAAAAATGCTAAGCTTCAGAAAATCAGTTGATGAGTTGGAGAAGAATTTAATTTCTTGTGAGGAGATGAAAACGAAAAATTGCCAGGCTTGAAGGTCGGGTTGTTCTTCAGACTCAAGAGAATGACTCATTAAAAGAGGATAAGAAGACTCTGACTACCCAGCTAGAGCAGGAGAAGACTGCTAAAGAATATGTTGAAAAATCTCTTGTCGATGAGATTAAAAAGAATAAGAAATTAGAGGCCGACTGAGATCGCATTGAGGCCAGTGCTAACATTTCTTATGATCAAGCTGAAGAAAACTCAAAAGGAGTTACTGAAGCTAAAGGCAGAGAAGGATGATGCCAATGCCGCTGAGGCTAAGCCTGTTGATAGCCATTAATTTTTTCAAAGAGCCATATCATAGTTCTTATCTTCTACTTTCAAAACACTTGTTTCAAAGTATCTTAATGATTTTATTTTTTTTCTTTCAATGGATTTGTACTTTATGATCTATTGTTGCATGTTAGTTTCTTGTATCTAATGATTAAATCAAGTGCTTTAATTGTTTTAACCCTATTTATATAATGACAAAGGGGGAGAAGAAATATACATAATAACAAAATCTAAGTTTAAAACTGAAATGATTGCTGAGTATTTGGTTCAGGGGGAGTTTAAAACTCAACCAAGCATCTGAATGAGGGGGAGAATAATCTCTCATTAGAATTTTTTTAACTCTGCAGATTTTTGTTATTCATATCAAATTTGTCATCATTAAAAAGGGGGAGAATGTTGAGTCTCAATATAAATTAAGTATTAATTTAACTCAAGACTCATTTCCCTTGGTTTTAATGGTTAACAAATTTGATTGAAAAAGAAGCGGATGCTACTAAGAAAGACAGTTTATTTCTATTGTTTCAAGAACTCAGAAAAGAATACTTTCAATCCAAAACAATCATCTAAGGATTGATCAAAGTGCTGAAACGTATAAGCTTCTAAAAGAATGTGTGTACTAAATCAGCACTCACTAAAGTCTGTGGACTTACTGAAAACATACTCCATGAATCAACATGAAATGGCGTAAGCAACATGTGCAAGTGAAGAACTCTCCGAAGTATGTGAGCTCAACTGAAGAATAAACCAACCTTCTGAAAAGGTGTATTATCTGAGTTCTAAGAAGACCTTCTGAAAGACGATCAACGAAAATACTAACAAAGTCATAAAAACCTCTGCTCTACATAACTAAAGGTCTCTAAACGTCTTCTGCAAAGCGTACAAAACAAGGAAGTTTACAAAGCTCTTTCTCTACGTTTACAGAAAAGTAGTACATGAAAAAGAACTTTGATGCCTGGTGTGTGTCAGAACGGTACAGTCTCTGTACACCTACTCTGCTCGAGATAAAGGCTATCAAAGAGCTACTTGCCTATTCCTCAACGACTAATTTCTCAACAGCTATTTCACCGAATGTTATAAATAGGTTCTCTCAAGACCTTGACAATGTCGGCAAAAATTCTGAAAAATCATACATTGAAGCTGCTGACTGAAAAGAGAGAAAGTGATATAGAGAAGAAGAGATTTTTAAAAAGGAAGAGATGAAGAGAAGAAGAAGTAGAGAAGAGCTTAGCTGAAAGAGTGAAAAAGGCCAAGTCAAAAGAATCATTTAGCTTAGAACACTCAATTCTTTCTCTATCTAGCCTTGTACTTAAAATTTATCTTGTGTATTCTGAGTCATACTCAGTTATTCCCTGGTACAAGAGAAACCAGAGCTTAAGTTTCTCAGAAACTTAACATGTTCATTATTGTAAACACTATTAAGTGTCTGAGAGCCTAGAGAGGCTTGATTGAACAAAGAATACTTGTTGAGCCTGGAGAGGCTTGTCTGCAAAAGAATACTTGTTGAGCCTGGAAAGGCTTGTCTGTAAAAGAATACTCGTTGAGCCTGGAGAGGCCAGGTGTGCAAAGAATACTCGGTGTTAAGCCTGGAGAGGCTGGGATAAAAGAATACTTGTAATCTTGCGGGATTAGTGAAAATCCAGTGGTGTGTTTGCCCTGGGACTGGACGTAGCTCACAGGGTTAGTGGGTGAACCAGGATAATTCTCTGTGTTAAGTTCTCCCAACCCTTTACTCTTTAATTTCCGCTGCTATCTGTTTATCTCTAACTGATAAGGGTTCTGAAAAGTGAATTTATAACTTGCGCTGCAAAAATATAACTCTGTTTATTTCCCAAATCGTTTTAAAAAGAAAATTTTATTAACCTGCTGAAGTATTTCAGTTCGATTTAGAAAAATTAATTTCAGCAAGTAATCTGAACGTTAAAAACTTATTTGCTGGTTTTGAAAGGTTTTCCAAAAACTGCTAAAATTTGTAAAAACACTATTCAACCCCCCTTCTAGTGTCTCATGTGACCCTAACAGTTGGTATCAGAGCTCACCTTCGGGTTGAGCATCTAACAATGTTGAAGGAGTAGATCCAGATGGAAACCTCAACAAGCTATGGTGTCTACATCTTGGAAGGCGGATCTGTAACAAGACCACCAATCTTCAACAGGAAAGATTATCTTTTCTGGAAAGAGCATACGAAGTTGTTCACGGACTCTAATGATCTATATCTCTGGGATATAGTTAATTATGGTAATTATATTCCCATGAGAAAGGGAATACCCATTTCCAAAAATGAGTGGTCCTCAGAGCAAAAAATCAAAGTTAAACTCAATGCTCAAGCCAAGCTCTACTTGATCTGTTCTCTGAACAAAATTGAGTATGAATTGGTTCAAGGATTTAACTCTGCCAAGGAAATATGGAATTTGCTAGCTTCTTACTCTCTTAATGGAGAAGAAGATGTTGTGCTGTCAGAAGAACAACCCACCGTAGTTGAAAAGTATTCATCAGAAGAAGAGACTAAAATGCTTCATAGCAAATCAACCACGAGATTCTGATTCTCAGGTAACACTCTTAACTCTTCTTGATGAATATGATAATTTAGTTGATGAAACTAAGGAACTCTCCAGAAAGTGTAAAAAGCTTTTAAGTACCTATGATGCTGCATGCACTACACATAAAGACCTTGAAAAAGAAAATCTTGTATTAAAGAAGAGCTTTTAAAGCAAGAGAATAGTAAGCTAAAAAATCTACTTATAGAAAAACAAGATCTTCAAGGACAGATTTTAGAACTTACTAAAGATATAGCCAACTTTACTGAAGGAACCAATAATCTTGACAGATTATTGAAAACTCAGAAAAAATTGAATGATAAAAGAGGCTTAGGATTCTCTAGAAAATCATCATCTAAAACATCAAATTCTGATAAGCCTAAAATGGATAAGAAAAAGGTAGATGAGTGTCCTCACTGTGATAGACATAGATTTTTCAAATCCGAATATAAGTAAAAAGAGAAGCATGTTCCTATAATTGACCCCGGTGGACCCAAGAAAGTATGGGTACCAAAATTATCTATTATCTTTCTTGCAGATATTCTTAACAAGGCCAAGAAAACTCCAAAAATAATCAAACAAGAATGGATGAGTGGAGAACTAAAAGGGAAGAAGGTGTACATGTTGAATGGTCTAAGCACAATCTTCAGAGGTTAATCATTCCCCCCTCAAAGAGACAATGTTGAGTCTCAATCATATCGAAGATACTCCTATGTGGTAACATCCTTCCTATCTTAGACTCTCTGAAAAATATATGCATTACTTGACTTATATGTACTCTCTGAAATACTTCTATGATGATCTTGATGAATCATCTATGCGGTGAGAATGAATTATTTAATCAATTCTTTAAGAAATTTGAAAAGTTTTAAGTTCATCCATTTTTTTTTGGGAAATGGCATAAAATGACTCTTGGCATCTAATGGCTCATCATCTGCCCACTCAAAGCGGCACGACGCACGACTCTCCATGACTGCAATTATTGTAACAGCTATCCTCAATACTTCAATGTGACTATTTATATTTTCTGAGGAATGATCATGAGGACTACACTTTCCCTGCAATCAAGAAAATCCTCTGAACTCTTGCTCTATCAGAACTTCAAAGAGATTCTCAAGATGGCTAATGAATGCGTTGTCTCATGCTCCTCTGCTCAAACATCATATGATGAAAGAATCATTCCCACTAAAGCAGTAAATCTCTCTGAATTCGAGGAAGCTGGATACCATATCTCTGAGTATCTTGAAGCTGTTGGATGGACCCCTTACTTCAATAACATTTCCTCTTCTTGGCATGAGGAAAGTGTTTTGGAATTCTAGAACAATTCTCAAGTCATCACTGACGACTACTCTACAGGAATCAAATCCACAGTAATGGGAAGGTCACTGTTTGTGGACTGTAAGTTGATAGCAAACGTAATTGGTGCTCCAGCCACAGGAGAACTGGCCTTCCAAAACTGGAAAGCTCGATATGGAGGAGGATTTCTTCCTTTTGACCTTCTGTTGTTCGGAAGACGATGCTTCCCTCCTACTGAACCTTCTCAACTTATGGAAATCCCCAGAGTTCTCCTAGTCGTTCTTAACTGTTGTATTCTTCCGAAAGGAAGTGACAATATCAAGGAACTTGAAAGGTTTGTGGTGGGTAATTTGTTGAAGAAGAAAAAGATCAACTTACCATGGGTCCTTCTCTATCAAATGATTTTCAGAGAAGAACTGGATGCGGCTAATCGCTTCACCCACAATACCTTAATCACAAAGATTCTGATTCATAAGGTCTTTCCAATGAATGGACTTCTTAATCAAGTTCCTCCTTCCTTCTTCACTCTTACTGACTATGAACAAATGAAAGATATAACTTCCGAGGAGACTGAAGAAAAAGGAGATATAGTTGGGCCTTCTGAAAACCCTCCTACATCACTCCTGGTCGGAAGAAGAAGAACAAGAATCTCATGTCCCCTTGGTGCTCATGGTAGGATAAGGAAGGTAGTAGAGGCTTATAACTGAGAACGCTACTGGCTCATGTCGATCGGATAGAAAAGAAGCTAAAGAAAACTCAAAAGGAGTTACTAAAGCTAAAGGCAGAGAAGGATGATGCCAATTCCGCTGAGGCTAAGCTTGTTGATAGCCATTAATTTTTCAAAAAGCCATATCATAGTTCTTATCTTCTGCTTTTAAAACACTTGTTTCAAAGTATCTTAATGATTTTATTTTTTTCTTTCAATGGATTCGCACTTTATGATCTATTGTTGCATGTTAGTTGCTTGTATCTAATGATTAAATCAAGTACTTTAATTGTTTTAACTTTTTTTTAAATAATGACAAAGGGGGAGAAGAAATATACATAATAACAAAATCTAAGTTTAAAAACTGAAATGATTGCTGAGTATTTGGTTCAGGGGGAGTTTAAAACTCAACCAAGCATCTGAATGAGGGGGAGAATAATCTCTCATTAGAATTTTTTTAACTCTGCAGATTTTTGTTATTCATATCAAATTTGTCGTCATTAAAAAGGGGGAGAATATTGACTCTCAATATAAATTAAGTATTAATTTAACTCAAGACTCATTTCCCTTGGTTTTAATGGTTAACAAATTTGATTGAAAAAGAAGCGGATGCTACTAAGAAAGACAGTTTATTTCTATTGTTTCAGGAACTCAGAAAAGAATACATTCAAGCCAAAAAAATCATCTAAGGATTGATCAACCTGCTGAAACGTATAAGCTTCCAAAAGAATGTGTGTATTGAATCAGCACTCACTAAAGTCTGTGGACTTACTGAAAACATACTCCCTGAATCAACATAAATGGCATAAGCAACATGTGCAAGTGAGGAACTCTCCGAAGTATGTGAGCTCAACTAAAGAATAAACCAACCTTCTGATGAAGAGGTGTATTATCCGAGTTCTAAGAAGACCTTCTGAAAGACGCTCAACGAAAATACTAACAAAGTCATAAGAACATCTGCTCTACAGAACTAAAGGTCTCTAAACGTCTTCTGCAAAGCGTACAAAACAAGAAAGTCTACAAAGCTCTTTCTCTACGTTTACAGAAAAGTAGTACATGAAAAAGAACTTTTATGCCTGGTGTGTGTCAGAACGGCACAGTCTCTGCACACCTACTCTGCTCGAGATAAAGGCTATCAAAGAGATACTTGCCTATTCCTCAACGACTACTTTCTCAACGGCTATTTCACCGGATGTTATAAATAGGTTCTCTCAAGACCTTGACAGTGTCGACAAAAATTCAGAAAAATCATACATTGAAGCTGCTAACCGAAAAGAGAGTAAGTGATACAGAGAAGAAGAGCTCTTTAAAAAGGAAGAGAAGAAGAGAAGAATAAGGAGAGAAGAGCTTAGCTGAAAGAGTGAAAGAGGCCAAGTCAAAAGAATCATTTAGCTTAGAACACTCAATTGTTTCTCTATCTAGCCTTGTACTTAAAATGTATCTTGTGTATTCTGAGTCATACTTGTAAGGTCCAAGAATCCCCTTAAGTGGTTTTAATTATGACAACCAATCAAAGTTTACTTGGGATAATTCTGAGTATTAAAGGACTAATCATTTCACTTAAGTTCATGTCCAGAAGATACAGACAGGTCTCTGCAGAAGATACATTTCAGCTCCAGAAGAAAGAAACAAGTTCTACTCACTTAGGAAGAGAGGCTTCAAATTTTTTAATGACAAATTTGTGAATGAAAGCTTAAATGCTATTGATAAATTCAAAAGAAAATCATTCACAACTTAACAAGGTCTTCAGAAGATGAAGACAACACCTTCTCAAAAGGAATTATGACAAAATCACTTTAGAAGGAAGATTCATTTTCGAAAAAGCAAAAGAAGCATTCCCAAGGTTTCGAAGGATAAATATAAAATTAAATAAAGAATTAAAGAACTTCACAAAGCTTGAAGATCATCTGCAGAAGGTAGAAGATAATTCTGCAGAAGAACATGATGACAAACTTTCTGCAGAGGAAGCTGAATACATGAAACAAAGTGGTTTTTCACTTTCTGAGATTAAAGCTGAAGCAACTAAATATAAAATATTTTATATCAATCAATTTAAGTATCCAAAGAAGAAATGGCCACTGCATTCAAAGGCTGCTTGTCTCAATAGAAGAAGATTTATTGGCAGACTGACGAAAGAAGATACAAAAGACAGCTACATCTATGTTTTATCATTTTGGAGACATTACTTGGGCTAGAAAACCTCAAAAAAATCCATACTAAGTCAGAAAAATATTGAGGGATGTCCACAGATGAAATGTCTGCAGAAGATGCATCCTCCAGAAGATGCGACTAGTCAAACATGACAGTTGTGCAAAGCTGTGATTGCAGCAACTTGAAAGTGAAAGACCCAAAGGCACAACTGGGCTTTCAAACCTGTGTGCAATGGCTAGTCCTCTTCACCTTCTATAAAAGGAGACCTCTTCCTCATTTTGAAGACACCTAATTCCAGAAGAAGCAATAAACTTGCTGAATTTACAACTCACACCTTCTGGAGAATTTCTCTCTCTTCTTCTTCTTCTTAAGTATCTGATCCGAAAAGTCTTAAAGAGAGATTTGGCTCATCATCTTGCTTCTGTTGTGATAAGATTGTACCACTTTGGGCCTTATAGTTTCTTTATTCTTTCTCATTCATACTGTAAAGTTCAAAAAGGGATTTGCAGGTGCATATTCCTCTTGTGACTAGTAAGAGAAAGAGTTTACAGTGAGGTCTGCTGAGATTTGGTCATCTCAGCTGTTTAATAGAATCTGCAGAAGGTACTTGCAGTATTCTGGCTTACTAGATCTTCTGCAGAAGGTTCTGCAGTAAGTTTCTAGTTTGAAAATTGTGTGAGTAAGGTTGAGATTAGCCTGAAGAGGCTGGTGAAAGAATACTAGTGGTAAGGTTACCCAAGAGAGTTGTAATTTGATTTTAGAGTGAAACAATTCTACAGGTGTAGGGACTGGACGTAGCCTCAGGTTGGAAGAGGTGAACCAGTATAAAATTCTTGTGTGCCATCCTCTTTACCCTTCTCTCTATTATTTATTGCGTGTGCATAAAATTATCTTATCAGATTAATACATAAGTTTATAACTAAAACAATTTGTATCTTCTGCATAATTAATCTGAACTAACATCTACCTTCTGGAAGCCTATTTTTCAATACCAAGCCAAGATCACACTTGAGCAGAAAAAAGTATTGAAAGATATTGCAGAAAATTTTATTCAATCACAATTCAACCCCCCTTCTTGTGATTGAAGCCTCAACTTCAATACTCAGTTATTCCCTGGTACAAGAGAAACCAGAGCTTAAGTTTCTCAGAAACTTAACATGTTCATTATTGTAAACTCTATTAAGTCTCTGAGATCTTGGAGAGGCTTGGTGGAACAAAGAATACTTGTTGAGCCTGGAGAGGATTGTCTGTAAAAGAGTACTCGTTGGGCCTGGAGAGGCCAGGTGTGCAAAGAATACTCGGTGTTAAGCCTGGAGAGGCTGGGGTAAAAAAATACTTGTAATCTTGCGGGATTAGTGAAAATCCAGTGGTGTGTGCCCTGGGACTGGACGTAGCTCACTGGGTTAGTGGGTGAACCAGGATAATTTTGTGTTAAGTTCTCTCAACCCTTTACTCTTTAATTTCCGCTGCTATCTGTTTATCTATAACTGAGGAGGGTTCTGAAAAGTGAATTTATAACTTGCGCTACAAAAATATAACTCTGCTTTTCTCCCAAATCATTTTAAGAAGAAAATTTTATTAACCTGCTGAAGTATTTCAGTTCAATTTAGAAAACTTAATTTCAGCAAGTAGTCTGAACGTTAAAAACTTATTTGCTTGTTTTGAAAGGTTTTCCAAAAACTGCTAAAGTTTATAAAAACACTATTCAACCCCCTTCTAGTGTTTCCTGTGGCCCTAACATGTTTTACACAGGCTATGGAGCAGGTCAAAACTCTTTATTCCGAGTTGGATACTTCTAGTTGTGATGTCCTAAAGGAACTTGTGGATGGGTGTTGATCTCTTGGAAAGCATACCAATAGTCAGTTGTAGTATAATGATTTTTAATTATGAGTGTCGAACCCACGAGGAATGGATTCAATCAAAATTCAAAGTTTAGCTCATTAAACATATATATAAAGTAATAAAGTGATTCATGATAGATTTTTGTAACAACGAAATTAAAATTTGCGTAAAAGTAATAAAATGCAAGATAAAGACTAAGAGAAATTTCAGTGAGAGAAGCTGGGATTGAATTTCATCTATCTCACTCGTCTGTATTCTGGATGAATATAAGCACAGTATTTGAATCTAGCAATATTGATGCAACACACACAAATCATCTATACCGATCCCTTGGATATAAAATTCATAAGATTAATCCCCTGAATATAGATTCCTCATATATTCAATAGATTATCCAACATTACGTTCAAGTTTTATAAGAAATCATATATTGAAATCTATTCCTAGTATTACAATACACCGAGTGTTTTCATTCAGATTGGTTTTTCAGAAATACTTTCTAGTTAAATCTAAAAATCGAAATCAATAATCTATTGATCAGATAGAATCAAGCATAAAGAACAGAACGAGAATAAATATTGAATAGAAACGAGATTATTATATATAAATATCAACAGAATACATCCGAGTTCGAATCGACTACATTCAATCCCAAAGGGAAGGTTTAGTGATAAGTGAAAATTAGTTGATAAATTAGAGCACTTTTTATTTCACTTATCAAGGATAAAATGATAATTTTACCCCAATTTAATCCCTTTTTATTAGATATTAGATAAATTGTATTTATTAATCTAAGATTTGAATTTGATGCTATTTTGATGGAAATATTGCTGATTTTTGCAGGATATTTCAAAGATTTGATTTGAAGGATAGATAGCATTAAATAAGGGAGATTTCTGCAAGATTTGAGATTGATTGAAGATATTTAATGAAGATTTAAAGAAGATTTGAAGCCATTAATGAGGAGATCACTGCCAATCAATCAAGGATTCTGCAGACAAGTTTCCCAATTAAATCAAAGATTGCTCAATAAATACAAAGATATCATCAAGAAAAGGGAAATAAGGAAAGACAAATCTGCTAAAACCAGTCTCGGGGAGAGATCAAGATTAAAAAGAGAAAGTTGGAGCTGCAGGACGCTACCTGCGCTTCACCCCGCGCTATAGCGCAGGTGAAACGCAGACTCTCTGGAAGTTGCGCCTCATCCTGCGCTGTAGCGCAGCCTGGAGAGCAGGTTACACTGATTTGGTCCCTGTTGCCGTTTTTAGATAGATCTCTTCCCAGTGTGCCCGATCATTGTAATCCAGTCTATATTTCAGTGATAATGTACCAAAGCTAAGTTTAGAGTAGGAGAGGAGGAGCGCTTCACAAGGATAGAAGATGGTGACATCATCTTCGGTGGTTTGTATGGCTACCTCGTGTAGTTAACTCTCCATCAGGATTGGATGTAATTGATTCTATCCCCAAGTGTATGTAAACTCTATATTATTATTTCTGTGCTCTCTGTCTATAATATTGGTAATCTTATTATGTACTTAATCCCCAATTCCCACGCTTGCGTCTGGAGTTATAGGCTAGTCTCAACTAACTAGGTTAGTTTTGATTAGGACTGAGAGTTGAGAAGTGGCTTCCAAAGAAACTCACTCTCTGATTGAATAAGAGGACTCGATATCAGAAAACCGATACATGAGCGTTACTAATGAGCGATGGGTAGTGACAGTACTCTAGCGAAGGGCGTTCACAGGATTAGGCCTGTTTATCGATAGCAAAGGAGTTAGTTGATTGTGAATCCAGGATTCGAACATAGGCGTATCCTAATGAGTGAGGGTAGTGACAGTACTTGAGCGAAGGTGAGTCTACAGAGTTGACCTCATTTATCAACTAAGTTCCTTTACAAACTGACTAAAAAAAGAGCAAAATAAGCCGAGGGTAAGTCTGTCGCTTGGGAGAGCTCGCATGGATTATCTTTGAGTGTGTGAGGCCGCTGGTAACTCGGGGTCTTAGCAATAAAGTTTGTCTAGGATATTATGGAGTAAATCTAAAATAATAGATAGTTTTTACATGCACAAGGGGTGAGATGATATGAAGTCCAATCCTAATCCAAGTAAAGTGTCTCTAACTCTTCCTTTCTAATTCCAATTGATATTTACTTTCTATTTAGAATTCCGCAACTATACTCTCTAAATCGTGCTTTCTCTTGATAAATAGATCACAGTCTACATAGATTAATCGTTCCCTGTGGATACGATACTCTTCTTACTATTATACTGCTGGATTTGTGGTTCGCTTGCCAGAAACCCATCATTTAGCTACTCATGGTAGCCATTACAATTACAAAAATGGAGAAGAAATAAAGAATTCTGCTACCGCAGCCTTTCATCTTCTTTGTCCACTTCAGAGAGTTTCCGGATTTAGAAAGTGTAAGTTATCGAATGCTGAACTCCCCTTATGAACTTTGTTTTGTCCCTAGATAAGTGGATTCTCGCTTGAGCGAGCCAATTCTCGCTCACGTGAGAAGAGTACTTCATGGTGAAGAAATGTATTCTCGCTCAAGCGAGAATATGCTCGCTTGAGCGAGAATAGCAATCAAAATCCACCCTCTCTGGATAATTCTCGCTCAAGCGAGATTGGCTCGCTTCAGCGAGAATAAGGCAGAAGCTATTCCCTTTCTCTTTTCTTGACTTCTCTTTAATTCTTCCAAGTATCCTTCCTTCTTCATTCCTTGATTACCTAAAATTCAAGCACATAATGGGATCAAATGACTTCAATTAAGTTAAATCTCGGAAAACATCCAATTGGATTCAAGAGTTCTTAAATTGGGGAAATTTAATATCAAATAAATACAATTAAAATCATAAGTGCCATAACTCCATATGCAAATCTACTGATATTTGGCACTTATCAATGAGGCACTGGTGGAGATGGTCATTGATGATGAAGCTAAGACTGCTTAAAGAATCAAGGTTTGGATGGAGCAGAACATACAAATATTGATGTGAACGACCAAGGTGAGGAGACCGAGCAGGTGAATGTCGACCAGGGAGCTTCATCTTAATTACTCGGTCGTGTTTTTTGTTTTCGGTTTCAACTTCTTGATGGATGACTGTACCTTTGACAATTTTTCATTTTATGCACATTTTATTTCACCTTGCTATTTGATTCAATAATTAAATGCGCCTTTGACTGCTTCATTTTCGATGTTTAAATTTTTGCGCGTTTTACCCTGTTGCTCGTTCCGCATTAATTGCTTGTTCGTTACTTCTTCTCTTTTACTTCGTCCTTGAGAACTATAAATAAGTACCAACTTTTCATTGCTTAACATATCACACTAAATATTTGTGTCACCTTCCAATAATCGAAGTGTTTGAGTGTTTGAGGAGGATTCCTGTATCAATTAATCTGTCTGACCCGATCCCTAGTATGGATCAAGTTGACAAATTAACTAATATGGTAAGTCTTTCAAGTTGTTCCATGAACGTGGGAAATCTGTATGGGTCATACAAACTAACTGAAATTTTGTGTGGGGACATGGATTTCCCTTCCTTGAGGAATCGAGTCCCTACCTTTTATGCCAAAGATGGGAGATTGCTACTTTGGAAAGACCGGTCATTAGTCTTGGGTTTTTTTGCATCTTCCTTTGGACCTCATTGGGTTGTCATGGAGGATTACTCTATTAACAAAAAGTGTACTCATCATAGCGGGTGTTCGAGCTTTCTCCAGAAAATGATCTCCACAGTAGTCTTGTGACACTCGACCTCACAAGGAAGCAAGGCTCGGGCTCGATGATCAAATAAAGAAGTTGTCTTCTGGTGTAAACCAATGAGTCCTCTTTGGTAGTCTTTACTTTTTGTTTTTCTTTTTTGTCCAATCAAACACCTCGGGTAATTTACCCCCGGGTAACCTTCTGTGTTGTAGGTAGTCTTCTAGTGTAAAACTGATCTTTTAATAAAGATGCGCGACTTGATTGATTTATAGTCTGTACCGAGCCTCGTTAAAACCTTCTCGGCCAAAACCCTCCTTAGGGATAAAAGACCAAGGTAGGAAAAAGAGTACTCAAGCCGACTTTCCTGATACATTTGATCTTTAACTCAAGTAAAATTTTAAATGAGTGGCATTCCATGTTTGTGGAATTTGCTTCCTTTATAATTTTTCAAGTTCGTATTTTTTTATTCTAAAAGGGTCTTCCTAGTTAGGACCTAATTTTCCTTCTCGAGAATCTTTTCTGGCTTGCTCGATCTTTCGAAGAACTAAATCACCTATCCTAAATCTCTAAGGCTATACGCGGGAATTGTATCTTCTTGACGATTGATATTTGCATACTTGTTTTTTGAGATGAGCTATTTCTCTTTCTTCGGTCAGTAGATTGAGAACCGTTCTGAGATTTTCTTGATTCCCTTCATAGTTGAAGTTATCAACTTGTGGGCTTGACATTGTGATTTCTATTGAAAGCATTGTGCGGCTTCCATAAGTTAAACTTAAAGGAGCTTCTCCAGTCACTCACTGAGGTGTTGTATGATAAGCCCAAAGCACGATAGGTAACTATTCAACCCATCTTCCATTTTCTTCTCCCAATCCCTTCTTTAATCATGTTATGATAACCTTATTTGCTGGCTCTGCCTGACCATTTGATTAGGGATGTTCAACCGAGGTCTTGAAGTGGGTTATTCAGTAATCATCACATAAATGATCGAAGTCTTTGCAATCACAATGTTTTCCAATATCCGTGATGATAGAATTCGAGATCCTGTGATGACGTATTATTTGCTTCCACACGAATTTGTTGATTTTTCCTAATGAGATGGATGTAAGGGGCTCTGCTTCGATCCATTTGGTGAGGTAATCAATTGCTAGGACCAGATACTTAACCTGTCCAGGAGCCAATGGAAAAGGACCTAACAAGTCGATTCCCCGTATTGCAAAAGGCCAGGGGGAAGTAATTCTATATACTTCTTCTAGATTCATGTGATTTATCTTTGAGAAACGTTGGCAAGCATCGCATTTCTTAACAAACTCTCTTGGATCTTCTCTCAATGTCGGCCGGTAGAAACCTGCACATAAAATCTTTGCTGCCAGGGATCTACCTCCCACTTGACTTGCACAAACTCCCTCATGAACTTCCTTTAATATTTATTCTTGCTGATTTTCAGGAATACACTTCAATAATGGTGACGAGTAACCCCTTCAGTATAGTTGTTCGTTCGATTACATAAAAACTAGCATGATAGGATACTCTTCATGCCTCGGTAGGGTCATCTGGTAGTTGCTCATGCTGAAAGAATTGGAGAAAATGTGTCATCCATGAATTTCCTATGTTAATGTTTGAGATTTCTTCCTCCTCTAGACCCGGCCTCTGAAGAGTTTCTTGAATGACTGTCTTATTACATCCTGGCTTTTTTGTACTTGCCAATTTTGATGACAAGTCGGCTCTGAGATTTTTCTCTCTTGTCATGTGTTTTAATTTTTAATTCTGGAAAACCAAAAACTAAAGATTTAACCTTAGTCAAGTACTTGATAAGTTTTGGATATTTAGTTTGATATTTTCCTCGATCCGACTTGGCCAGTGACTAATTAAGAATCACTGAAAAACGATTAAAGAATTTTCTCCAATTTCTTTGGCCAAGTTCAAACTGGCTATAAGTGCTTCATATTCCGCTTGGTTGTTGATTCCTTTGAACTCAAATCGGAGAGATTGTTCTAAAATCAAGTGATTCGGACCTTCGAGAATGATTTCAGCTCCACTTCCTTTGATGTTTGATGCGCCATCTACATATAAAGTCCATTGTGCCTCCATTTGCCCTTCCTCGGATGGTGTCAATTCCACTAAGAAATCAGCCAAGATATGAGATATTATGGGTCCCCTTGGTTGATATTGGAAAGCAAACTCTGAGAGTTCTAATGACCACTTGATCATTCTTCCTGCCAACTCTGGTTTATGCTAGATTTGTTTGATAGGCTGATTGGTTTTGACTACGACCTGATGCGTTTGAAAATACGACCTTAACCTTCTTGCAACTATTATCAAGACGAGGATAACCTTTTCAATTTTTTGGTATCTTAACTCGGGTCCCTAGGGAGCTCGGCACACGAAGTATATTTGTTGTTGCCTTTATGTGTACTCTTGTATCATCACAACACTGATGGCTTGATCACTTACTGCTAAATACAATGAGACTTCTTTCTTTGGATCAGGTTTTTTCAAAATCATAGGTGCTGATAAGTACTGTTTGATCTACTGGAAAGCTTACTGACATTCTTCTATCCACTAAAATTTTCTCCCCTGTTTGATGGATTGAAAGAAGGGTCTTAAACGTTCCCTGGACTTGGATAGAAAACATTACAATACCACTACCCTTCCAACTAATATTTGTACTTCCTTCATGTTTGAAGGACTTTTCATCGATAGAATTTCTTGGCATTTCTCTGGGTTCGCCTTAATACCTCAGTCAGTAAGCATGGAACCTATAAATTTTCCAGATTGAACTGCGAAAAGCACTTTTCAAACACATATTGTATTTTCTTAACTGGGCAAAGATCTCTTTCAAATCCTTGGCATAACCTCTCTTTACAGGTGTTTTAACGACCATGTTGTCAATGTATACATCAATGTTTCTCCCAATTTTTTTCTGAGAAAACTGTCCATAACTATATAACAATAGTTTGCCATATCAATTATAAAAGCTATTTTTTTTTCATCGTCTGGGTTCATTCGAATTTAATTATACCCCGAGTATGTGTCCATGATACTTAGATATTTATATCCTGAAGCTCCATCAACTAGATGATCAACACTAGGTAAAGGATATGCATCTTTTGGGCATGCTTTGTTTAAATCGGTGAAATCAATGCACATCCTCCATTTTTTCGCTGGTTTTTTTTTTACCATCACCACATTAAATAGCCAGGTTGTGTATTCTATTTCCCTGATAAACCATGCACCTAGAAACTTCTTTGATTCTTCCAATGTTATATTTCTTCATTCTCCTCCAAATCTCCTTTTCTTTTGGGAAACTAGTTTGCACTTTGGGTCTATCATCAATTTATGACATACGAAATCAGTATCAAGTCCCAACATATTAGCAAGAGTCCATGAAAATAAATTCGAGATGGCCTTCAATATCTCGGTAAGTTGTTGCTCATCTTGCAAAGAAAGGTTAGTTCCCAAACGTGTTGCCTGACCGAGTTCCTTATAAATTTGTACCGACTTCAACTTCTTAGTTGGTTGAGGCCTCCTGCTTGAGAAGTGTTCCCTTGGGTCTAATTTTGTAGAGTGTATCCCGAGCTGTTGTTTTGAACAACTAGGTCCTCTTTGAGATTTTTGAAATTTAAGGCTGTTTGCATAGCATTTTCTAGCCTCGTGTTGTTTTGCTTTCATCGCTCTTATTCTTTGTTCATCCATAGAAAACTTTATGTTTACCGTCTTGTAGACTCCATTAGAGTAAAAACACGTCCTAAGGTTGACGTATCCTCTCACCTCTACCTGTTCTCCTGAGAGTCCGACTAAGCTTCCTTCAAAGAGGTGTACTACATCGGTCGATGGAGATTAGATCCTTATAAGTCTTCCAAAACAATACATCTGTTGAGCTACCCTGATTGATCAAGAATCTCCTGACCGAGAAACCTTCTATATTTACTCAGATGATCATTTGATCATCCTGATTGACATACTTCATGCCTTCAAAATCCTTTTTAGAAAAAGAAATTGGAGGATAAAACTTACATGGATAAAAGGTTCCTTCTTTATTTACTGAGCATACAGAGTAAAGGTGTCTCCTTCTAGAAGAAGAAGATGATCCTCCACCTCCAAATCCTCCTGATATTGTATCAGGGGCGAGGCTATATGAGGACAAAGGGGGGCCATGGTCCCCCCTCAATTTTTCTTTTTTTAAGTTTATATATATATATATATATTTGGTGTTACTTGGGACAATCGTGTACGACGCTTAGTCATGGTTAATACTCCTTACTCCTTCCTAAGAATGTGTTTTTGGAACTTGGATAAATCCCTATTAATGGTTTGTTTGGTTTACACTAGGGGCAGAAGCTACTCTCGGTAGCGTTTGCTCGGATCCACGTTTGAAATGTGATTCTGGGGTAAACCAAACACACACTAAACATACTCTTAGGAAGGGGGTGACGAGTTTTAATTGTGATTATGCCCTAAAGAGGATTGCCCCTGATAATAGGGGATACGTATGGTGATAGCAAAAAAAAATTATTGGGTAAATTTGCATAGTAAAAGTTAAAATTTAGTTGATAAATTAATTTGTTGAATTAGAAATATTTGATTTAAATAGTTGATTAATATAAAATGGCATAAAGGAGCATATTTACATAAATTTTATAATATAAAATATTTTTATGTTTTTTAGTAAAATATATAATGTTAGGTAATTATAACTTTATGTGTTTTCTAAATTTTAAGTCTTATTAATTTTTAGTGATAAAATATTTTAATAAAAATTAAAATAAATAGTGAAATAATTAAAATAAATTGTAAAAAAAGAATTATTACTAAATTAATTCATTAAATTTTTAAAATCTTATATTATGTATATAAACTCTGTTTATTTATCTTAATTCGTTATTTTATATTTGATTTGTGTATACAAAAAATTTATTTGAGGTGTGCTAATTAATTAGAAAAAATTATAATATTGGCCTCCCTTACCTTCATTTTCTTGCTTTGCCACTGTATTTTATGTATAGAACCTGCTCGATGTCTAAGAGTGCTTGACCCGAGATTCCGGTCTGGGCATTCATCTCAATTCCTTCTCCTGAGATAGTCTACTCTTGCTGTCTCCTTTATTTCTCTTTGTTTCCCATCATAAACATATCGACCTAGATGTCCTAGCCTGATCAGTTGTTCGATCTGATTTTTCAAATTTCAACAATCCTCTGTGTCATGGCCAAACGTCTGATGGAACTCACATCTTTTGGTTCTATCCACTCCTTCAGGTATATTTTTCAGTGGGGGAGGAAGTTCAATAATTCTGGAATTGTAGACTTCAAGCAGTATCTGGCCTCTTCTAGCAGTCAAGGGTGTAAAACGGTCGAATGCAGTTCTTGGACTGGGAGGCTTATTTGGTCGTCCAACTTTCTTGACATAATCATTACGAAAGGGAAATGATGCTTGAGGTTGATGTAGAGATACCGGAGTATCGCTCTGAGTTTGATCTTTGCCTAAGTGATGGTAACTGCTTTGAAGAGGAGACTGGAGCTGGGATGGACCCAAGAAGCCCATCCATGAGGAGTTGACATTGTAAGGATCAAAATCCTCCTAAGGGATTTTAATGATGACAATCCCTTATAATCCAAGTTGTATAATTCTGATTTAAGTACTAATATTTTCATTTGAGCTTGTTAAGACAGTACAAACATATGCATTCTTCTGGAGACATTAAAGGTTATGGAGAAACAGCTTGAGAATTCTTTTTACAGAAGATACATTAAACAGAAGAAAGCAAAAAAGCTGTTGAGAAGAAAGCTTAGTACAATCCATTAAACAAATCTGGTTCCTTAAATACAGACACCTCATCCAGAAGAAATATTTATTTAATGCAAAGACAGAATATTAGAAGGAAGATTCATTGTCAAAATGTCTGCAGAAGAAACAGTCTCCTATAAAATCACATTTCTCAATTTTCCTTCTTCTGCAAGTGACCAAGTGTGATTAAATCAATCCCTTCATGTTATCACTGTTATAATAGCCTTCTCCATAAATCTGAGAGGTAAAGTTCAGAAGAAATTCACTTCCCTAGAAGAAAATTCCTTCAGAAGATAGCTACAGTCAAGATACAGTTGTCCATGACTGTGACAGCCTGCTACAACAGTGTTTTCTGAGCAAACCTTGATTAAGACAGTTCCTCCCTCACAGCTGGATGTGTCTCTGCCCCTTGAAGCCTTTCCAACGGCTATAATTCAAAGAATTCTCTAAAAGGAGTCCTTTCCCTTGAGGAAATTACACATTGGCCAGAAGAAAGCCATAGAGCACTTTAATTACATATTCTACCTTCTAGAAATTCTCTCTCATCATATTTTGGTGCTAACCGTGCAAAAAGAGAGAGCTGGCTCAAAACGACTTCTGTTGTGCCTTAAGGTGATTTATTTTGAGCTTTAAACTTACTTTCTTTTAATCATTCCTTCTGTAAATCCACAAGGAGGCTTAAGAGTGTTAGTGCCTCTTGTGGAAGTGAAGTTTGATTGTAAACTGAGAGTATTTTCATTTTACAATAGTGTGTGGATGAATATAAAACCTGTAGAAGGTATTTTTCAGTGTTTTAGAGACTGAATCTTCTGCAGAAGAAGCTGCAGTGAGTATTAAGTCTTGAACACATTCAAAAAGGTTGAAAGGAGCCTGAAGAGGCCATATAAGAATACTAGAGGTAAAGTGTACCCAAAGTCAGTGTAAAATTGGTATTTGAGTGAGAAAATCCTACTTGGTGTAGGGACTGGATGTAACCTCAGGTTGGAAGAGGTGAACCAGTATAAAATCTGCTCTTGCAATCTTCTTACCCTTACTCTCCTTACTTATTGTTGTCTACATGTGCATAAAACCATTTTAAAAGTATCTAATACCTAAGTAAGTGCTACTATCAAAAAGTTCTTCCATTGGAACTATATCTTCTGCATTACACATCAACTTTAAACTCTCATCTTCCTGTGTATTAACTTTTAATACTTAGCCAAGTCTTATTTGAGCAGATTAAGTATTAAAAGAATCTCGCAGAAATTTTTAGCAATCACAATTCAACCCCCCTTCTTGTGATTGAACTTTCAACTTCAATTGGTACCAGTGCTTGCCTCTTGGGTTGAACTCACTTAACAATGAGAGAGGAAAAGATCAAGGGAAATGGCCAACGATGGAGTTGCAACGTTCATCCGAGAAGGATCCTCTACAAATAGACCACCAGCATTTGATGGGAAGGACTACTACTACTACTACTCGAAAGATAGAATGAAATTGTTTCTAGAATCACAAGATATTGATCTTTGGGATATTATTGAAAAAGGGAACTTTATTCCAGGAGCAAGAAGAACAAGAATTCCAGTTAGCCTAAAGAAGGAGAATCAGAAGTTCAAGAAGAAGCTACTCAACCTAAAGCAAGAGTAGATTGGACTACAGAAGATAAACAGAGATATCTTCTAAACTCCAAAGCCAAGTTTTTGCTTCTTTGTGCTCTTAGCAGAGGAGAATATGACAAGGTTGCTGGATGTTCTACTGCAAAAGAAATATGGGATACACTAAAAAATGCACATGAAGGAACTGATCAAGTCAAGGAGTCAAAAATCAACATACTAATCCATCAATTTGAAATGTTTAGCATGGCTGAACATGAATCTATAAATGAAATGTTCAGTAGATTCACTATCATCATCAATGATCTAAAATATCTAGGAAAAATCTATTCCAATCAAGAACAAATGAGAAAAATCCTTAGAAGTCTTCCAAGGATTTGGAGACCAAAAGTAACAGCAATACAGGAAGCCAAAGATCTTCATGCTATAAAATTAGATGAACTTCTTGGTTCACTAAAGGTTCATGAGCAAGAACTCATGGATGAACTGCCAAGGAAAGTAAAATCTATTGCATTAAAAGCCAGCACTTCTAGAAGAAACAATACAAATTCAATTGAGGATAAAGGTGTTGTTGAAGAAGAAGTATCATCTGACAATGATGATGAACTTGCCTTTATTTCCAGAAGAATCCAGAGATTAATTAGAAGAAAAGGCAAAGGAAATAAATACTTCAACTTCAGGAAAGAAGGACAAAAATCTGAAGGAGCAAAAAGTCAAATAATCTTCTATGAGTGTAATAAGCCTGGACACATCAAAGCAGAATGTCCTCGGCTGAAGAAGGACCCTAAATTGTTTCAGAAGAAAAAGAAGGCAATGATGGAAACATGGGATGATTCTGAAAGTTCATCTGAAGAAGAAACTGAAGAAGAAGCAACAAATTTGTGTCTTATGGCTGGAAAAGAAGATGAAGATGATGAAGTAATTACTTGCAACCCTTCTGCATATAGGGAATTAAAGGATGCATTTGAAAACCTACTATTTGACTCACATACACTTGCTCAAAAATGTTCACTGCTTAGAGAACAATTAGTTAAAACTAGAGAAGAAAATGAAAAATTAAAAGAGGATAATGAAAGACTAGTTAAGACAAATAAATGCTTACAACAATCTCATTTTAAATTATCAGAACAAATTAGGACTACTAAAACTGATTCTGCAGAAGAAAGAAAATCTGATGCTTTGTAGAAAGAAAATAACCTTCTGCATAAAAGGATTAATGAACTACAACTAGACTTAAGTAAATTTGTTAATAGTACAAATAACTTAAATAAACTTATCGGAATTAGTAGGGAAATTTCTGATAAAAGAGGACTAGGATATGATCAAGATCAATCACCAAGCAATCACAAAACTGTTTTTGTCCCTGCCAAAAGGCAACCTCCCAAATGTTCTTGGTGTAACAACTAACAAAGTTCGACACATCTCTCATAACTGTTACAGAAGAAAGAGGAGTTTCAGAAGAAAGGTATCTAACCACTCAGGACCCAACATAATTTGGGTACCTAAATCCTTACTATCTTCTGATGTAGGAACAAGCAAGAACTGTCAAGAAGAAAGGGCAATGGTTCTTGGACAGTGGATGCTCAAGACATATGACTGGAGACAAAAGCAAATTCATTCAACTCCACAAAATGGAAGGTGGAACAGTAACCTTTTGAGACAACAACAAAGCTCACATCAAAGGTATTGGAAGGATAGGTATGGAAAATTCTACACACAATTAATAATGTGTATTATGTGAAAGGGTTAAAACATAATCTTCTTAGTATCACAGGAGTACTAATTTACTCCTAATTCCTTGTGTTAGATTAGATATGAAATAAATAGTACTTATTTACCATGGTTTCGGTTTGTTGGACATTTATTTTTAAATAACCATCTGCTCGTTTTGAATTTGGACAGAAAATGAATGAAATGAAAATATTTCGATTTAAAGTTAAATGTTTTCAACTTTTTTCATCAACGTAAAAAAATAGAATTTTACAATATATAACAATAACACAATTTAATTAATCTATTTTTTCTATTTTTTTTAACCATAGATATCCCCTATTACCAGGGATAATCCTATTCGGGGCTTTAGTTAAGGCTTTTCACCCCTCTTTAAGAGTGTGTATGTGTGTATTTTTTTCTCGTTTATGAGAATAAACGAGAGAGATTTTTTTCTCATTTATTACTACTATTAATTTATGTTTAATTTTGAGTAATCCCAGTTTATATATATGTTCCAACAAAATAAAAGTAATTGTTTGCACGTTTTTTAATAAAGAATTGTTTCGGGAGGGGTGAGGAGCCGACTAAGCCCTCGAATAGGATTGTCCATGTTAAGGGGATACCTATTGTTTAGGTAAAAAAAGAAAGAAGTGTTTGTTTGAACGAAGACAATAATTGAAATAATTTATTTTGGTTCCATATCTACAATCCTAACTTATCATTTTATTTCCTTTCATATACTCCCTCCGGTCCTAATTATAAGAACCTTTTAACTACTTCACACAGATTAAGGAAGTTGGTTAATTTAGTTGGTTGCAATAAATTTGTGATGAATGTGTATCATATTTCCTGAATTGCCCTTGAATTTATTGAGACTCATTATCTTTCTCTTTCTATTTAATTACTCTATTGTGTGATACTCTCTCCACTAATTAATTACTCACCTACCTCCACTAATGGGGTATTTTGGTCAAGAAATAATTAATGCATGGGACAATATGAAAAAGTTCTTAAAAAGGACCAAGACTCACCCAAAAAAGTTCTTATAAATAGGATCGGAGGGAGTATTTAAATGACCTGTTAGGAGATTTAAAAAGTCAATATTTATACCTGGACTGGTTTCGTTTCGGTGCAATTGAACATTTTGCTTTTGTGAAACAGTGATTTTGAATCAATATGAGTCAATGTCTCTCCCTGGCGTCTTTTATTCCCTCTGGACCAAAACGAGTAAAATCTCGATGCATCTAATTAAAAAAGAAAACAGGGTTCACAGGTTGCTCGGTGTCACTTTCATTAACAATTACAGAGATTGGAGAATCCCTGAATAGAATTTTCAATCTCCAATTCATGCGCATTTCACAATTATTCGGTCGGTAATATGAAAACATGGGACTCTGAGAGTGAGGGAATGTTGTTTTCCTTTCGGGATTTGTAGGACTACCTACTCAGCATTCACTTGGATTTGTTTGTCCACAGCTTTAAAGGTGTTACAACTATTCACATGTAATATAGTTTAAATTACTTACTCATTTTTCAGGTGTTGATTCTTGGGAAGTTTCCAATTTGATAGCTCCATAATTATTTGATTTAATTTGTTAATAAATTAGTGAAAATGGAGATTTGAATCATAGATCTCTTTCATTAAGAACAAGTTGTGATAACAATTATTATGCTACAAGTATTTGAGTCTCTACATTCATACTCTAACTTTTTTATTTTTTGATCTACAGATTGGCAGTGTTGTTAAGAATGTGAACATAAATGTGTCTGATTGACTCACTCATATCACTCACTTTTTGGCGGAATTGGAATAATGGAATTAGAATGTTTTTTTTTTTTGCAAGACCACATGTATCCTCCACGGGAGGCAATCCTGTCGAGCCGGGTAGGACCTTTATGGGCGGTAAAGCTCTTCCTCCGAGTATTTAACACACTTGTATCCCCAGGGTTCGAACTCGAGACCACTGATTAACCTGGAACAGCCCCTTACCAGCTGATCCACGTTCGGTGGTGGAATTAGAATGTTTAGTTGCCTACTGTTTGCTGCTTTTTTGACGGACTCAAAAGCATATCCATATTATAATGTTATGTATTAGTATATATCCAACAAAATACAGGCTTGCTATTACATTTTTTAATGAAATTTTTATTGAAGAAGGATATGCAATTGTGTGTTTTCATTGAATGGTAAGCAGTGATCGTATAAAAGCAGAAACAAAGGTGGTGGAGACAAGAAAGTATAAAAAGACCCGGTTGATACGGGAGACGGCGTCCTACATTCATATTTCACGCGTGCCCTAACTCCCATTCTTAATTAGTCCTACCTAGCCTTAGATTTCTATGACAGATCTCACTAATTGGAAATATTTTAGTAATGTATAATGGGATCAAATAATTGAATTTAATATTCAGTTAGTTATTGCTAAAAGTATAATAAGTTAGAATGGTCGATCATAGTCTATTATTAATAATTTTTGTTTAATAAATTTTCCACTTTCATTTTTTCTAATCACACTATCAGTGACAGAACTTCATAGGGAAGCCATGGCCCCCAAGATTTTACCAAAAATAAAAATTATACATATACATATGTATATAATTAATAAAAATTATTTATGTATTGTTAAGTAGTGAAGGGAGTCTAAAACACTAAGGAGACCTCCAACAATGGGTAAATGAATAAATCATACAACTAAGCTAGACACCACATCCAACCTAAATGATAAGATTTTAGGTTTATGAGTCTTGTTACTTATTTATTGTTCTCCTTGCCTATTCTTATCCAATGTCATTGTGAGACTACTACTTAATATCCTAAACCCTAAACCCTAATATCCCAACAACCTAAACTACTACTTAATATCCCAACAATATCCCCTCAAGTATAAGTTCATTCATCTAGTGCTCCCTTTCAAGTAGAAACTTTTTCATGGTGGGTTGGGTTGGTAAAATATAAGCTCACATTTTCGCAGGTCAAAGTGGTTCAACCCACTAAACTCACGGGTCAAAGTGGGTTCAAGTCGGGTTGATGTGGGTTGACTCAGTTTTTAATTTTTCAAAGTCATTTTTATAATTTTTTCCTAATTTTTTACCTTTTTTATTATTTTTTAATTATTTTTATAAATTTTAAATTTAGGTGAGCCAACCCACTTAACCCAACAACTCGGCTCGGCTCACTTTGACAGCTCTACTGGAGATCTATTTATCACGTAACAGGCAGTTTTGGATACTTTTCAGGCTAGAAATATTTAGCTAATCTTGTAGTTTTCAGCATAACTCTTGCAAAAAAAAAAGAGTTTAAAGAGTAATGAAATTGAAGTAAAAGTTTAGAGAGTTTATTTATCAAAGAAATAAGGTTAGTATATAACTTGATCATACAACATAAAATAGTTGTTAAGCTTTGATTTAAATAAAGTAATTTGAACAATCTATATAATTATATGATTAAAATTAAGTTCTCTTAATTCTCATATTCTCATTAGATATGACATATATAGATGTGTGTATATATATGTACATATATATTCACATACATAACTTCAATATCAGATATTTTAAATTGTGTTCGAATCCTAAATAGTGGGACAAATATTTCTTGAATTATGTTACACATCCTTATATTTTTTTCTAAATATAAGAATTGATTATGACTAAAATCATTTTTCTTAATAATTTGAATTTTATATTTTGCTCACATACATGCATGCAACCTTGTTATTATTCAACTCAAAACTCAAGAGCTCAATGATACTAGAAATTTGACCATCTCAGGCTTGTATGTGCTTTCTAGCTTGTTTTTTTAGGGGGTACTATTTTCTCTTTCTTTTTCATTTTGGGGATCTTGGACAACTAGAAGAAAACAGAATATAGATAGGGGGCACTTTTACCGATCTAAATTTATATCTTTCAAATATTTTGACTTTTTTTTTCCAATTCTTTCCCTTATCATGTATAGCGTTTGATTAAATTCAAAACATAAGTTCATTGAATAACTGTGTTTTTTTTTTCGTTTAGCTATCATTTATCTTTGTTTAGCTTTGAGCATGGAGTTTAATAAATTCTGTTTCCAAGTTCCAGGTGCTTCGAATTCGCTAGACAAACCAAATAAATAAAAAATGGACTAAATTAATGTTTTTATTTATGAAAATATCACATTTTACATTTAATTCCTATTTAAATTTTATTTATTTTTAATCCTTATATTTATTAATAATAATAAGGAACTTTTAGTCCTATAATTTCTATATATTTCAAAAATTAAAAGTAAATAAAATTTAGTGACTAACTATAAAAAAGTGATATTTTTAGGAATCAAATACATATTATTATTTAATCCATTAAAAAGATTAGTTTAGATATTGTCAATAATTTAGATTTTATGGGTCAAATTACTAAAAGTCAATTTAGATTTTGCATGTTGATTCAAAACATACCTTACAGCTAGCATATGAAAGCATTAGACAAATGGTATCTATGAGTTTTACCATGAAGAGTTTAGTTATTTACCAAATGTTATGTTACCTTCTTAATTGCCGTGTAGTTCTTAGCTGCTCGATAAGGCATATATGAGTATGACAAATTACTAGCTGCCTAACATCCAAAGTTGAGTTAACAGCTTCAGTCCTAAACAAATAGAAGTTAGAGCTCCCTATTGCCAAGTATGAACAGACAAAATGACACTCGTGAATTGTAGAACATCCTCGGGAATTGTAGAAACTGCACAGAAGAAAGTGGCCTCTGTCATTTCTTCACTACCATACTCGAATTGCCTAAATTCCTCATCAACGTATTAAACATTATAATTTTTATTTTATATATATATATTGTACTTTTAATTTTATTTTAACAGATATCTTTAAAACATCATTTATTAAGATCCTTAATTTATTACTACATATCTTTGGCTTTCTGGTTTTATTTGTGTACGACCACAGTAAACAATAATGCTCTAGACTGAGAGGACTTATATGAGTGTCAAAACTCTCTTTGAGTATTCAACATAATTGTTTATGGGGTTCAAATTCAAGACCCGTGATTAAGATAATCCAATTTCTTAATAACTGATCCACGCGTTAAGTGGTGATTATTTTTTTTTGTTTTAACTGTCTATGCTAATGATCTAAAACTCATGAATTATGACTTTCAAGCTCTTAATCACATATTCTTGTTGTAAATCGATCATATATTGTAACCATCAATCTTAAATGTTTCAATTTTCTGTGCAATGCAATGTCTTATCAAGCTTTAAAGCACTTCAATTCAAATCTCAGGTCACTTAAAGCACAAATCTCAGAATATTTCAATCTACACCATGTGTTTCCCTCATTCCTAGAACAAAAATCTAAAATGAAGAAGAGTTTTGAGCCCCTATGTGAAAGACAATTACCAAAGACATAAGGAAAGACGAGTTGCTCCCCTTTTTGTTGTCCCTCAAAATCTCTCAATTGAGTGGCTTTGTTGTCTTTTAGTTTATGTTCCCACATCTTAAAAAGAAGATTTCCATGAAACCTAGTCAACCTAACTCAGTATCTCTGTCAGTCTCTATTGTGATCACAACCGTCCAACATAGATCAAACAATGTGCAACTTTGACTTTCATTTCCCGTGCCACTCCCTCACACTTAAAATATATTAACAACTTTAAACCTTTCTTTATGAACTTTAGCAGACAACCACTTCTTTTAAAAACAAAATTTGGCTTAACTGACATGTCTTGATGGAACTGGATTTATCTGATAAGTATGTTGAAGCAGCATAAAGCATATATAAGACATTAAAAATTATAAATTACACAAAGATACATAAAGATTAAAGACTGCTATACTACACAATTTAGCAGCAAATGCACTCTGCACACTTTACTGAAAAACACACTGTTGTGTCTAAGCAACAGAACACGAGAAATAAAAAATTCAATTATATCCCTATAATATAAAAAAGGATTTAGCTATTGTAAAATAATGAGAAGTACACTCTAGAGCATAAAAATCAAATCTCCTAGTTCATTACCCCAATTTCAACTATTAATTTTTGAATTTATTATTGTTGTAAGTGTATTTATCTTTCAATTCTGATTTATTTACATTTCACTCTATTACATTTTTCTCTACACCCTTTTCTATTTCCTTTCTTATTATATCATTTATTACATCTTTCATTTTCTCATTCTACTTTTCTTTACTCTGAAATTGGAGTGTCGAAATGTGTCCCTCACTTTAGACTAATCAAATCCTCTGTAAACTAATATATAGTGTAGCAAATATTAGTGAAACTAACATATTGTCTGCTCCAAGACCAAAACTTTGAAAAGTGGCTGCTTTTACGCATGTCTTTATCTCTCTAGTTTATTTCTTTATTAGCACAAAAAACTAGGCCAAATCAAAACCGACCAAACCGCATTATAGTTCAATCTCACATTCCCTAAATTCAAAGAAAAACACAGGAAGCTGAATTATAAATATATTGGTCTAATCTATGATGCCCACAAAAGCAATACAAAAGAGAAGAGGTAAAAGACAAAGATTTTGGCACTAGATTAATCAGTTAAGGGTATTATAAATGCACACGGACTCAGAACTTTATGGTTCAGAACCATATCAGAGGTAAAGCTTTCAGTTCAGAGGCACACAGAATCATTGAGAGGCGTCTGGAAGTGAAATATGGATGAGGACATGTCAGGCTTTTGCATTAGAAGTGGAAGTGTTCGTGGTAACAACAATAGTGCAAGCACTGGCACTAAGTGTGGGCGTTGGAACCCCACAACTGAACAAGTTAAGCTTTTAACTGAACTGTTCAGTTCTGGACTCCGTACTCCAAGCACTGATCAGATTCAAAAGATCTCTACTCAGCTGAGTTTTTATGGTAAGATTGAGAGCAAGAATGTCTTCTATTGGTTTCAGAATCATAAAGCTAGGGAAAGACAAAAGCGTCGTAAGGTTTCCTTTGATGATAATAAGGATGTGATTCGTAGAGAAAATTCCAACTCCAAGTCCATCAATTCTTCTTCACAAAGTAAGCACTAAGTACTATATATCAGATCTTTATGTACTGTTGGTCTTTTAACTTGTGTTGCATTATATTTTCTGATACTAAGTGCCCATTTGATTTGATTTAAGTAGAATTGATTCAACTTTGAAAATAAATAATGCACACTTTACAAAGATTTAACATCAATTATGTGGAATTAATTCTTTATTGTTAGTAACTAGTAACCAAAAGAGTTACTAGTGTTTGTTTGGTTTCTAGTTATGAACAGTCAAATTGATTTTGAATCACTTCCGTTCAATCTGTTTCATAAATCGTGCACCATTTATTCATTTCCTTGTCATTGTGGTCAATAATGTTTCACTTTATCTTTTCTTTTAATTTCTAAAATTTGTTTGTTTTAGCAGATTTTGCAAAGCTCTATCAGGTTTCAGAGCCAGAGAGGGTGATTGAGACTCTTCAACTCTTCCCTTTGAACTCCTTTGGTGAATCAGAATCAAAGAATTTGAGAGTCCATGCAAATGCAATGTTTTCATACACAATGGGGGAACAAATGGATCACCCTCCATTAGATCTTCGCTTGAGTTTTATGTGAAAATGGGAATCTTTTTGGGTTTGGAAAAGGGGAGGGTGTGTTTTTTAATAAATACATTTTTGTTAGGTTTAGCATTTAGAAAAACAAATATTGGAGGCTGTAAGAGGGAAAATCAAAATTAAAAAAAAAATTATGGATCTAAAAATTAATGTTACCTAGCTAGTGATCATTGATTATGCTTGGACATTCTCCTCTGCATGCTCGTTCAACTTAGTTTTTTTCTCTGTGGGTATACTCTGTTGGATTATTTTTGAATGCTTGGGATTCTAACTTGCATTCTGTAATGAGAGATGTCACCTTGAAATGCATAAAGGATACCTTAAATACTTTCACTATATATACATTTACAAATGAGTCATGCCTCGGGTCTGCTCCAATCTTTGAATATCATGAACCATTCACACATACTACTATATAATAATAATTGGTCTGGTATCTAACCAAGTTGGAAAGGTCATTCACTCTAATCCGAATTATTAAGAGAAGTTGGACAAGGATATATAACTTCTGAAGAACAGTGGTATCATCACTCTGATTCGCATGCAAGGGATCTGTTCATTGTGAAATCGATCGGGGTAGAAATAGAATCATAATAGATTAGAGGTCCTGTATTTAATTAAGAAATTACTTTACCATAATTTCACGTGCAATGGCATTCTTAAATTGTGATGAACAACAATTGATCAATTATTAATCACTAATTATAAAATGCAACAAATTAAATCCTCGTTATATTGACTAATGACAAAGAAAATCTAAAATTGAATTGAAAAACTTGGATACATGTTGTAAAATGGAATAAATTTACTCTCTCCTTTTGTTGAGTAATGACTCAGCAAAATTTCCTGACAATTAAGAGACAAAATATTGAAAAAGTCTCTCTCTCTCCCTCTCTCTTGTTTTATACTGAGTTATCATCACTCAAGTTGAGAGACAATAAGACACGTAAACGGGATAGCAAATTTGAATCCTTACACTAATGTGAGAATCAGGGCCGTATCTAGGAATTTTGGGACCTTAGGCAAAAATTAAGACACGGACTCATATTAATATAGACTAATAATTTTTATATTATTTTTCTCGATCTTTTTATATAGTTCAATATTTTTAGTGGCGTGTTAATTTTATTTGTTAGAATTTCTTTCAATAACTTTAATTCTGAAAACAAATCAAGACCATCAATATCAGAATGGTCCTCAAAACTTAAAAACTTTTCAAGATTGATACAATAATTTTTCAATTCATCTTCCCCAAAAGTTTTAAATTTATTTGAATCAAATGTTATCATATTCTTAAAAATGTTCAAAACGACTCTCAATAAAAGAAATAGACTTATTTAATATGTACAAAAAATAATCAATGTGAAAAGAATCTTCAGCATAATGAGTTATCTCATCACTAACAATGTTATCAAAATGTTTTTTTCCTATGAATCTTACGTTTTTCATTGAAATTGGGCTCTATATCCATTTCAATAGCCATTTCTTTGGTGGGTTCTAATGCAGATGCAAAACCATTTTTCCTATAATGTTTTAAATAAGTTATAAGGCCTCTTAAGTGATCTATAGCAACATCTATATGTATATCTTTAGATTGCACATGATCTTACTTACAGAATTAACCGCAAAAAGTATATCATACCAAATATTCATTCACAGTAAAAAAAAATGAGATCTAAAAATTGTAATTTGTAAATGTTAATTCAATTTCAATTCAATCAATTACTTTATAAAAAGCAAAGCAAATAAGTGAAATGATCAAACCTGCTGAGATACTAGTAACGTGTGTGAGTGTCCACTTGATGTCACTTAGGGTTGGTCACTCTTGGTGTGGGGGGTATACCAATTCACAAATTAGAATATGATTATATGAAAGCTAAAAAGTCAAATAATTACTTGAATATAGTAGTAGAGAATGAGAAAGAGAGAGACCAGAGATGAAACAGAGAGACTGAAGATCCGTAAAAGACAAAAGTAATTAAGCAGTGACTTTTTTTATTTTTTTATCAAAGAAAAGTAAATTGCATTAATATGGTAATCGTACAAGTAGTCAATAGATCATATGTTCAACAATACCACTGATACAAGGAAACTCACTATTAAGTGTTGAGTGGTTTTCATTTGCAAAAACTAATAAATGGGTTGTTGACTTTTAAGTAGTTTAATTGATAAGAAAAAAAGAGGTATAATTATGGGCCTTATAGAATATTGAGTCCTATCTCAAACATTATTTATTTTTTAAAAAAAAATAATTTATATTTCGACCAAAAAAAATTATATCAATAATACTGCTATTAAAAAAATTTGGGGCCTTATAAATTTGGGGGCTCTAGACAATGGCCTTAGCTGCCTTGTTGAATATCCGGCCCTGGTAAGAATAATTGTGTTCTAGGAACATGTCATTTGATTCCAAGTTACTTTAAGCCATGTCCTTGGGTGTTAAATGTTGTGCAAACTTGAGATACAGCATTAACCTTCTTGCTGTTGATTTAGGGGCCCAAAAAAAAAAAATACTGACACTTTTGAAAATTATTCTCATATATATAATATATTAGGACATCGCAATCATCATCAAATTTATTCTTGATAACAAGTTCGCACATTATTAAACTTCCCCAAGTAAAACATTATTTTTAAGTTTAGCAATTAACAGAAATATCAGGTTTTTAAATAAAAAATATGATCATGAAAATTATCAGGTCTTTTTTTGGTCGAAAAAAAAATTATCACGTCTTTAAATTTGCCAAAATAATATGGTTTGGGCCATGATTTCAACATTTTTAAAATGAACAATTAATAAATATTTAGTATGTCAATTATTTTTTAACTTCTTGGTATAAAACTTAAGATTCATGTTTATATTAGTAAAGGGTATTTTCTAATTAACAAAGGGTTCAAGCACGACTCATTTCTGGACCGATAATTAGGTCCATGATGTTGGTCCTCTTTACCCTCATGCTTTGAATTTTGTGCCTGAGAAAGATCTCCAGCTTGTTGTACAATCATTTACTAATCCTCAAGGTGATTGGAATACTGCTCTTCTCCAGAATTTACTTCCTGCACCAATTTGTTCAAAAATATTAGCTTTAACTCCTCATGACCCCAGTTTGGAAATGAATAAGTTGATTTGGAACAATTCTAGTGATGGTTGGTTCTCTATTAGCTCGGCCTATGAGGGAATTACTTCTATCAGACATTTTGGTCCTAATAAGTTAATGAAATTAATTTGGAAATGGCAAGGACCTCAAAGAATCAAAATTCTTCTTTGGAAAATTGCATCTCAAGGTTTATTGACTAATGTTCAGAGGAAGGCCAGACATTTAACTACAGATGATACTTGTTCTATCTGTAATAGTAAATCTGAAACTCTTTTACATCTATTTCGAGATTGTGATGAAGCAATACAACTTTGGACAAGGTTTATTAACAGAAGAGACTTACAGAAATTTTACAGCTCCCATTCTTTGAACACCTGGCTGATGGAAGCCCTTCAGCATCATCCTCAAAATGGAGACTGCCTGCGTCGAGTTTAGTGTTCGGATTACACTTATCAAGGTTAAAATAGTAATTTATGCCCCAAAATATCCCTTTTTATTAATATTTACAATATTTGTAATTATTTGGTTCAAATTTGAATATGATGCTATTTTGAATAGAAATATGTTATTTTATGCAGATTTACAGGAGATTTGGAATGAGAGAGAAAATAGCATCAGAAAGGAGGTTGTTGCAAATTCAGAATTTAAATAAAGAGGAGATAATCAGAGAATCTCGTGGATAACCTATTCAGTTCAAATCCAAATCAAATAAATACAAAAACAACTCAGATAAAGGGATAAAGGAAAACCAGATAAGATCAGAAAGAGATCCAGAAGCTAGATCAAGATTTGAAGGAAAGTTGCAGCGCGTAACACGCTCCACCTGTGCTAAGCGCATGTGGAGCGCAGATCCAGATTGATCAGGCTCCACCTGCGCTAAGCGCACATAAAGCGCATGTTGCGCAACAGCTTCTTAACCTAGATCCAGATTGACTTCTTGGAGCAGAATTAGGGTTTTCCAACTCTATAAATAGAGCCCTTTGCATAGGTCCTCGGGACCCGACACAGATACAGAGAGAGAGTAGTTCTAGGATTGAGAAATGTGACAGATTTCTCAGTGGTTTGTAATGGCTACCATGAGTAGCTAAGCTCTCCAGTAGGATTTGATGTAGTGGATTCAATCCCCTTGTGTATAAAGAATTCTCTTCTTCTTAATTATGATTCTCTATTTGTAATTTATCGGTATCTTTATGCTGTTTGTAATGCATCACCTCCGCGCGTGCACCGGGGTGGTAGGCTAGTGCTCTGGATACAAAAAGTGGAACTCCGGCTAGTATTAGAGTTAGGTGAGCATAGAGATGTCTATGAAGCTTAATCTCCGATTGCTAAAGGTACTCGTTTTAGTCGTATCGTAGTATAAAGATTGTATTCTAATGATTGAAGGTTCAGTGAGTGACACACCCCTTCATAGGTGCTTTATGTGAAAATATGATTAAGATGATAGTGTCAATTACAAAATACGGGGAATGTTCGGGGTTGCCAAACCACTTTGAATGCCTGTAGAGAATAGTTTCTGACGTTTAATTATGGTGTTATAGGGGAATTTGCGGGTACGATAATTACCAGGCATGCCTTATAATTATTGTAGTTAGACAATACTAAGGTAGTTAGGAGTATGATCATAATTAAAGGAAGGGATTGATAAGTGCCAAATATTAGGATGTTTTGTATGGAAAGAATGGCACTTTTTGGGTTAATTGCATTAATTCTTTAATTGATTTCCTCCAAATTCTAGAACATTTAAGTTAAGCAGTAATATCTAAGTACTGATATAATTGAAATCTTTTAATCCCAATTTTTTATGTTTAATTGCAGGAAAGATTAAAGGAGATCAATCAGGAACAAAAGAAGTGAAGAAGCAAGGAGAAAAAAAGAAATTCCAATACAAGTAAAAATTATTTTCGCTCATGAGCTAAATATTTAGCTCATGAGCGAAAATGGACCAAAGAAGAGTGTTTTTGGGTGCTAAATTGGCTCATGAGCTAAATTGTTAGCTCATGAGTGAATTTACCTTACTTCACATTGAAGAATTCTTTGGCTCATGAGCTAAATTTTTAGCTCATGAGCGAATTTTCATTTACCAGCACCCCAAAACCAATTTCGAAGGAAGTTTTCGACAGTTCGACATTTCTAAAAATAGAACAAAGACTCCAACGAAGAACGAAGGCTACGGAACCAAATTTCTTCATTTTCTCCTTCATCTTTATGGATTGTAAAGTCACCATGAGTGGCTAATCTCCTCTTTTGGGATTGAATGTAAATCAACTCGAACTCGGATATATTCTGGTTATATTTTTATATAGTGATTTTGTTTCTATCGATATTGTTATTTTCGTTCTGTTTATATGTCCTTGATTCTATCTGATCAATAGATTCTAGATTTATATTTTTGGATCTAACTGAAAAGTATTTCTGAAAATCCGATCTGAACGAAAATAGTCGTTATATTGTTTTACTAGGAATAGATTTCAATATAGCGAATGCTTTTACACTTGATCTTAATGTTGGATGATTTGTTGAGTATATGAGGAATCAATATTCAATAAATCAATCTTATGAATTTTATATGTGAGGAATCAATATAAATGACTATTATGTGTGCATCAATATTGATAATTATGATTGCTATATATTGATATACAACCAGAATATAGACGAGGGAGATAGATGAAATTCAATCCCAGTTTCTCTCACTGATATTCCAAATCAAATTTCATACTTTGTTTTATTATTTGCTACAATTTTAATTTAAATACTTAAATCAATCATGAATCAAACCACTCTCTTTTGTATATATTTACTTTTGAATTAGTACAACTTTGAACTACCAACTCCTCGTGGGATCGACACTTTGAATTCATTTTCATATTACTACAGTTGACTAATAGGTACACTTGCCTAGCAACCAACAAGTTTTTGGCGCCGTTGCCGGGGAGTCGATGTCATTTCAAAGTTTTAGCTAGTTCATTAAGTATTGTGAATATTTTTAGTGTAGGTAGTAATTATATTATCATCTTGTGCTAATCCTTGCTTGAGTTGTCTTTATTTATGTTCTTAAGAGATCAGGTACCTAAAGATCAATTGGAATTTGACCCAGAAATTGAAAAAACAGCTCGGAAAAACCAAGTTTCTCTACTCCACAATCACAACCAATTATTCCAACTACTGAATCAATCATGGCTGGTGAATGGCAAAGTCCACCAATAAGAAGAATACTTGGAGATTATGCTATGCAGCAAGGACCAGGATACTTCTCCAACATAGCAAATCCTGGTGACTTCTCCAGTAACAATTATTATCTTAACAATTTTTCGCAGGATTGGAGAAGTATCCAAAATCAGAGTTTTTGGTGGCAACAACATGCTAATTCATCTTATATGGCACCTCCTCTCCAACAGCAGCAAGATTCTCCTCCAATTCAACAAGGAAGATCAAAATTGGATGATGCTCTTGAGGAATTCATGCAAGTTTCTATGGCATGTCAGAAAAATATAGAAGCATCAGTAAGAAATGTTGAGGCTCAAGTTGAACATTTAGCTAACCCTTCAGCTAACCAAAAGTCAGGACAATTCTCAGCAACTACTCAAACCAACCCCAGGGAGCAGTGCAATGATATCACCACAAGGAGTGGCATAACAAAAGGGGAAGGTATTGTGGACAACTTGGAAGCTGAGGAAGAAGTGTTGCAAGAAGGAGGGAGCGAAAAAGGAATAGAGGAGAGTGAAAAAGAGAGAATAGAGAGTGAGAGAAAAAGAATGAGAGTGAAAAGAAAATAAGTGGTTGTGAGGAAGAGGGAGAAATGAATAAAGAAAATGATGTAAATAGAGAAAAAGAAAAAGAAAATGAGAAAAAGAGTGACAAAAGAGAAGATGAGAAAAAGGAGAAAAGAAGGGAAGGAGCACCACAACTAAAGAGATTGCCATATCCTAAAGCCCCTTCAAAGAAAGATAGAGAAATGCAGCTTGCACATACTCTGGATAGTTTTACAGGGTTGCAAATCAACATTCCTTTTATAGAAGCAATGGAGCATATACCGAAGTATGCAAGATTCATGAAAGAGCTTCTCATTAAGAAAGGAAAATTTTCAGAAGAAACAGTGGAACTGGAGGCAGGGTGTAATGCAATCAGTCAAAAATCTTTGCCTCAAAAATTTAAAGATCCAGGCAGTCTCACTCCTGTGACTATTGGAAGCTTCTCAGTGCAAAAAGCTTTACTTGATTTGGAAAAGGTTGGCAATTTGGTGTTTCCAATGGATTTTGTGATCATAGATATCAAAGAAGATGTTGAAGCTCCAACAATCCTCGGCAAACCTTTTATGAAGACAGCTAGAGTAATCATTGATGTTAGTGATGGTGAGCTAAAGGTTAGGACACAAGATGAAGAAGCCAACTTCAATGTGTTTGAAGCTATTCAGCACCCAAAGGATCAACTAGAGTACTTTAAAGTAGATATGTCTGACAAAGCTTTTCTTGAAGTGAGTAAGCCACAATTGCATGAAGCAAAGGAATTGAAAATTGTCAATCATAAATCTCTCAAGCTTCAAGAGAAAAAGACCAGTGCTTGTCATAACAAGAGGCCAAGGAAAAGAAAAATCAGGCCAAGGGAATCAGCAGCATGGTCTAATTCCAGAAAGAGATCAAGATGGTTAGAGGCAACTCCTGTCAAATGTTTGAATGAGGCAATAGGAACTTGGAGTTTGCTTTCACAAGAGATTAAGGGTGTAGCACCAAGGCTCACCTCAAAATTTCAGTTTGAAGGATTGCTGTCAGAAGAAAGTGGCGGTGCAGTACTAAGACTCACCACAATGTTTCAATTTCAACCACCATGACGAAAAACAGGCGTCAAGCTATGTGACGTTAAACAAGCGCTTCCTGGGAGGCAACCCAGTGTTTAATTTGGTTTTGCATTTCAAATTTCAATTTGGTATGTTTGTGTGTTTTTGTACATAAATGTGTGTATTGGTGTTTTTATGCATATTTGTGTTGTTGTATGCTTTAAGTAAATTTTTAGCAATTCATTGTCTTAATTGGGCAAACAAGTGTATTTGAGTGTTTTGAAGTTATTTAAACTTGTTTTGCATGCAAAAGAATTTTGGTCCAAAATTGAGACATGTGGATGCTAAAAATTGCCTTAAAAGTACTTGTAAAAATTGAGTGTTTGATCTTAGATTTTGGTTAGGAAAATGTGAAACTTTGTCGAACCATAGAAAACAATGTGAGGAGTGAATTAGGGTGTGAATTAAAGTCTAAAAGAGAGCAATAATCAAGATTTGAGTGATTGAAATTAGTGAGAAATTTTAAAAGATGTAAAAGGACTTGAGAAGCAAAATTTCTGTAAAATTCGCTCATGAGCTAAAAATTTAGCTCAAGCGAATTTAGGGGTGAAAAGTGATGCTCTCTGGACAAAATTCGCCCATGAGCTAAACATTTTAGCTCATGAGCGAATTTTTGATCAATTTAACCCACTCTCTGGACAAAATTCGCCCATGAGCTAAAAATTTTAGCTCATGAGCGAATTTTTGCTAAATTTTTTGCACTCCCTGGACAAAATTCGCCCATGAGCGAATTTATTTAGCTCATGAGCGAATTTTTTAAATATGCGCACCCAGCCTTATTTGACAGCAAATGTAGAGAGAGAAACATCATTTTTGCAAACCCCTTTCTTCTCTCTCTTGTGCGCGATAGTGAAGCTCTCCAAGGGCATTACTTCACTTCATTTTCAATCAACAATTTCACACTCCAATCTTCTTCCCCCTTCCTCCAATCATCCTTCAAGGTAAGTTTTCTTTGAATCCTCTGCAAATGAACCGAACATATCTCTCTTTTCTTGAGCAATTCAAACTCTAGGTTAGACACCATAAGGTTGAAATGTGATTGGGTTGCTTGGAAAGTGTTGATTATCACTTGAAATATTGTTGAAAGATGATTATGTGTATGATTATTGTGTAATGGGTGAAATATTTGGCAAAAAAAAATGATCAAGTATTTTACACATAATCATAATAATGCTTATCAAGTGTTTGATGAAATGCACCAATAAGCTTTTCACTTTTATAAACTATCATTCACTTGTTGTGCATTCTAAAAGTGAATTGCTTGCATTTGAAATTAATCATTTGAGTTTAAAAAGAGGGAAGAATCACCCTAATTAAATGACAATGTGAACAAACTTGTGCATAATGTGCTTCAATTGATGAAATTACATTGTCCATTTAAACTGTTTATGATACATGATGATTTAGTGATTTATTTTTTCTCTTGCAATTGAGTGTTAGAATGTTCACATGATAGGACAAATGCAAGTGGAATGTATATTGAAAATAATTGGCTGTTGTGGTTACTACATCATTGTGCACATGGTTTGGAATGAATCATAGTTTGTCATACTAGTTTGTATGCATACTTGAAGCATATGTGCCTAATTGAAATGTTGAATATTTGCTCCAATTATGCAGGACATGACTAGGACAAAGACCACAGCAGAATATGACTCCTTCTTGAATGACATTATCAGAAGGAATTTGAGGATATTAACTGATCTTTTACCCAAGGAAGCCTACCCAGGCATGACACCAGAAGAATTTCAGACTTACCTTCAGTGGCCTGGGGATAGTCCAATTTTCTCAGGGGGGAGTGGAAGCTGCTGGAGCAAGTGGAGCTGCTGATTATGATGTGGGCTATTCGGGAGCTATGCCAGCAGGAGAAGGACCCTCAGGAGTAGCAGCCAGAGACATACCCTACCATTCCATCTTTCAAAACTCTGTGACATGGTTTCATTGTTCTTTTGTTGATATTTTAGTACTGTTGTGTGATTATGTTGGCAGATAATTCTAGTACTGCAATGTTTTGGTGTGTTTAAATAGTAGTTGCTTTTGTGATATTTGCATTAGTTGTTTTAGTTTAGATGCTTGTTACTTTACTTTGTTAAGTTAGGATTAGCTGTTTTACATTATTTTTCACTTAGTATTTTAGATATAGTACTGATAGATATAGTAAAAATTTTTGGGAATTAATGAATAATCTTTCTTGAGGAGATTGGTTAAAAAGAAATCAGGATTTAGTAAGTGTCCTAAGGTTAGAACAACTGAACAAACTGAACAAAGAGGTGAAAAAGGGAAAATGTGGTAAATTGCATAATCAAATAGGATTAGGACATTGGTGCATGATAATTGACCAAAATAAGCAATCATAACAATAGGTGATATAATCAAGGAAATAAGCCACAGATAACCCAGTGAGTGTGTGAATCCATAAACAAACTGAGAGTTTCACTGTTAATTAGCTAGTTGATATTGCTTGAGTTTCCTTTTTGATAATATCACACAAAAGGCATGGAAATGATTAAGGCAAGTTTTGTTATATAGAAAAATCTTAGAGCCAAATAGCCAACCAGAAAATGATCAATTTTGTAATAAGCCCATTAGAGCCTAAGTTTTCTTTGATTATGTACCTTGACCTTAAATTTCAAAAGTTTATCCTACCTTTGCACACTAAAGGAAGGAGAGCATAGGTGCATATTATCATTACAAAGATAATGGGTTGGTGAAATTGTGTTTATAAAAGAAAAATGGTTTGGCTATACAATTTATTCCTTAATATGTATATAAAAAAAGAGAAAAAGACAATGAAAATAAAAAGCAGTAGATTGTGAATGAAAAATTTGATGTATTGAGGTGTTAAGAATTGAGAGTTGATGTAAATTGAATTGAAATGTAGTTATCTCTTTTCTTGAATTGTGCTTTTGATTATCCTGAAAAACCATAATTCTTGGAAGCCTAGCCTCATTACAACCTTTACAAGACCTTAAGATCCATGTCAAATGTGTGATTGTGGTTGAATTGGAAATGACTAGCAATTTTGATTTGTGCAATTTTCAGTGAAAGTTTGAGAGAAACACTCACCAGTGAGAATTGAGAGAAAAATTTCCTTGATTAGAATCATTTCATTGTTATAATTGCTCCTTTTGGTGATTAATTTCACTCTTGTCCTCCTTCTATTTGATATTGGATTTACCATATGCTTTTGATTTCAATTCTTTGGTTAGAATGTGAAGTTGTCTTTTGAAGGACCATGGAAATGATTTCCAAATAACCAATTTCAGAAATGAATTAATGAATAGTTGAAGTATGACTGTTTACTTTGCTTGAGGACAAGCAAGATTCTAGGTTGGGGGGAGTTGATAAGTGCCAAATATTAGGATGTTTTGTATGGAAAGAATGGCACTTTTTGGGTTAATTGCATTAATTCTTTAATTGATTTCCTCCAAATTCTAGAACATTTAAGTTAAGCAGTAATATCTGAGTACTGATATAATTGAAACCTTTTAATCCCAATTTTTTATGTTTAATTGCAAGAAAGATTAAAGGAGATCAATCAGGAACAAAAGAAGTGAAGAAGCAAGGAGAAAAAAAGAAATTCCAATACAAGTAAAATTTATTTTCGCTCATGAGCTAAATATTTAGCTCATGAGCGAAAATGGACCAAAGAAGAGTGTTTTTGGGTGCTAAATTGGCTCATGAGCTAAATTGTTAGCTCATGAGCGAATTTACCTTACTTCACGTTGAAGAATTCTTTGGCTCATGAGCTAAATTTTTAGCTCATGAGCGAATTTTCATTTACCAGCACCCCAAAACCAATTTCGAAGGAAGTTTTCGACAGTTCGACATTTCTAAAAATAGAACAAAGACTCCAACGAAGAACGAAGGCTACGGAACCAAATTTCTTCATTTTCTCCTTCATCTTTATGGATTGTAAAGTCACCATGAGTGGCTAATCTCCTCTTTTGGGATTGAATGTAAATCAACTCGAACTCGGATATATTCTGGTTATATTTTTATATAGTGATTTTGTTTCTATCGATATTGTTATTTTCGTTCTGTTTATATGTCCTTGATTCTATCTGATCAATAGATTCTAGATTTAGATTTTTGGATCTAACTGGAAAGTATTTCTGAAAATCCGATCTGAACGAAAATAGTCGTTATATTGTTTTACTAGGAATAGATTTCAATATAGCGAATGCTTTTACACTTGATCTTAATGCTGGATGATTTGTTGAGTATATGAGGAATCAATATTCAATAAATCAATCTTATGAATTTTATATGTGAGGAATCAATATAAATGACTATTATGTGTGCATCAATATTGATAATTATGATTGCTATATATTGATATACAACCAGAATATAGACGAGGGAGATAGATGAAATTCAATCCCAGTTTCTCTCACTGATATTCCAAATCAAATTTCATACTTTGTTTCATTATTTGCTACAATTTTAATTTAAATACTTAAATCAATCATGAATCAAACCACTCTCTTTTGTATATATTTACTTTTGAATTAGTACAACTTTGAACTACCAACTCCTCGTGGGATCGACACTCTGAATTCATTTTCATATTACTACAGTTGACTAATAGGTACACTTGCCTAGCAACCAACAGGGATTCGCATACACAAGGGGGGAGATGAAGCGAAGTCAAATCCTAATCCAAATTATTATTCTCTCCTCGCGTTTATCTGTTTTTACTTTTATTTTATTATTTATTATTTTGCAAACAACCATACCTTTTTACAAACCGTTTTTATTGAAAATACAATCGCTATCACTTTATAAATTACAACCGCTCCCTGTGGATACAATATCTTACTTACTCTATAACTGCTGGACTTTTGGTACACTTGCCAGGAACCCATCAAGTTTTTGGCGCTGTTGTCGGGGAGCGGTGTCTCAATTTGTATAGTTTTAGAAGGTTGAATTTTCAATTTTTAAAATTTTCAAAATTGTATTTTAAATTTTCGTATTTTTTTTCTTTTCATATTTTATTTATTATACAAAAAAAATGTATTTGTCTGTTATCTCATCCAATCTCTAGATTCTTTGTTTATGCTTTTAAGAAGCCAGGTGTCTCCAAAGCAACTAATTTTTGATCCAGAAATCGAGAGGACAACCAGGAAGAGAAGAAGTCAAAGAAGAAGAAGGAGGATAATAGCAGACGAACCTCAAGACATGGCAGAAGTACGACCCAGAAGGACTCTAGGGGATTATGTGAGAAATCAAGGCCCTCGCTATCACTCCAGCATTGTGCTACCCACAACTGCAAGGACCTTGGAATTGAAAGTTGCTCATCTCAACCTCATAAATGCAAATCAATTCGCAGGATTGGATCATGAGGATACACATAATCATCTTTCTAATTTTTATGAATTGATAGGCACTATGGGATTTGAAGAAGGAGACTTAGAATATGTATATTTACGTCTTTTTCGTTTCTCTTTGATAGGTAAAGCAAAAGAATGGTTGAAGTCTCATCCAAATCAAAGCTTTCATTCTTGGGGAATTGTGGAAGAAAAGTTCTTGGATAGATTCTTTCCAGCAGGAAAGCACATCCAAGCAAAAGCAGAAATATCCTCTTTCATGCAAGGAACAAATGAGTCGCTCTATGAAGCCTGGGAAAGATACAAGACCCTGCCGAGGAAATGCCCGAATCATGGTTACGAAGATATTGCTCAATTGAATATATTTTGCAAATGACTCAGACCAGATTCCAAATCCTTCATTGACGCTTCAGCATGAGGGACTATCTTGTCCGTGGAACCAGAAAGAGTTGTGATGATCATTGAAAACATGGCTCATAATGACCAACGGGCTCAACATAGAAGGCAACCAGTACAGATGCAAGCAAAGGGAATGCTAGAGCTCAATTCCAATGATGTCATCCTAGCTGAACAGAAACTACTAAATAGGCAACTAGAGGCACTCACAAAATCTTTGGAAGCACTCCCTCAGCAACTAAAGGCCATCCATATTCAACCAATTCAGACTCAACCAATGAACTGTGACTTCTGTGGAGGAGACCATGCAAATGGTCAATGTTCTTTTCAAGAGACACAAACAAAACAAGTCAATTTCATGGGAAATCAGAGGGGGCAAGGAAGTTTCTCCAACAACAACAATAACTACTATTCTCAAGGATGGAGGAACAACCAAGCCAATTCTGGATGGGGTCAGAATGGTGGGAATAGGCAGACTCCTTATCAGCAACAACAACCTTCAGTAAATGACAAGATTTCAAGGTTGGAGGAAAAGATTGATGCATTCATATCAGGATTTGAGGGGTACAAAAAGAACAATGATGCATCACTCAAGGCGTTGGAACATCAAGTGGGCCAGTTAGCACAAGACATGGGAGAATTCAAGAAGAGCCACTTTTTAGCGCATACTCTTACCAACCCCAAGGAACAGTGTCATTTGATTGCTACTGATGGCAATCAGCTAGAAGATAGTGAGGTGGATGAGGACATTGTCCTAGAGGAACAGTCATCCCAAGAAGAAAAAGTCCTTGAACCATGTGAGATAGAGGAAAGTCAAGAGACAGTGACAAATGTTGAAGAAAAATAGAAGCTACCCAATGAGGATGTTATCACAAGAAAAGCGCTTGACCCAGGTAAGTTCACTATCCCATTAAATATTAAGAATTTACCTACCACTCATGCTTTACTGGATCTTGGAGCGAGCATCAATTTGATGCCGCTTACGTATTTTAACAAGTTGAGTAATGTGAAGGTTAAGCCTGCTGATGTAGAATTACTGTTTGCAAACAAGTCTACTCAAAGCCCTTATGGGATTATAGAAAATTTGCCTGTTCGAGTGGACGAGTTTGTGTATTCAGTAGATTTCATCATTGCAAAGACAGAAGAAGTGGACGCTGATGTCCCCCTCATATTGGGAAGACCTTTTATGAAGTCTGCCAAGCTAATTGTTGATATTGATAAAGGGGAATACCAGGTAAGTTCTAATGATGAAAGTATTACCTTTCATATTGATAAAGGAAGCCCTAAGATCCTACAACCTCCACAACAGATTGAAAAAGATCCTACTGATGGGATCTATCAATTCCAAACAAAGCTGCAGAAGGATAAAAAGAAAGGAATCTTGATTGAAAATCAAGAGACAAAGAAGAAAAAGAAGGTTTCCAAATTTCTGAGGAAATCAAGAATGAGGGTAAAGCAGCCAGACAAGGTTTGGGGGTTCAAGAAGAAAAGAACAATATCAACTACTGAAGAGGAAGACAGAGAAATAGAAACAAGTAACAAGTGGATTGGAGGATGGGAGTTTACAGGAAGGAGTGGCACAGAATCAACCATCATCCTCCAATTGAGGCCACCATGAAAACACAAAAAGAACCAGGCGTCGAGCTAGAAGACGTTAAACAAGCGCTTCCTGGGAGGCAACCCAGCATTTTTTTATTTTTAATTTATTTAGTTATTTTATTTTATTTTGTTATTTTTTTTTGAGTCTTTGCCTGTGTAGATTAGGAAAGGGTATAGTAAAGGGTAAAATGAATGAAAACAACAAAAAGGAAGAAAACTGGGCACGTACGCTTTAAATGCGCTAAGCGCATGATAAAGCGCACGCGCGCTTCATATGTGCTAAGCGCATAATGCAGTGTATGCGAAACGCTTCGTCTCCGCTGAAAGACACGCGCTGCACCCACGCTAAGCGCAGGTGCAGCGCACATGCGCGCTCAGCCTATTTTTACGGGGGAGGTTGCGAAAGTTTCAAATTTCAAAATCCTTCCCCGATTCTCTGAAATCCTAACTACCATTTTTGTTGTTTCTGCTCACATACCCCTACTTTTACCATTTCTGAGACTATACCAGGTATGTTCATTGTATTTTAAATCTTTTGCACCGATCAGAATTTTGATTTGAGTCCTTATTTTTTATTAGAGACTTAGGCTTTTAGGACACTTTAGGATATAAATGTTTGTTTAGAAAAGCCTTAAGTTTAGTATGCATGCTGCTAGGACTTATTTAAGACATATTTGACATGCTAGGTGGTAGTTTCTTTTAAAATGCTCAATGGATTATTGCAAATTATTTATTTTTGGTGCATGTTTGCTTAAATAAAATATATGATATTTTTGCATGACCAAATAAAAATAATTGTGCTTTTATGCATGTTGCTAATAACATGATTTTTTAGCATTAATATTTGTTACCTACTCTTTGTTATTAAATAATTAATTAGGGCTTGCTTGAACTGATCATTTTTGCATGTTCTTAATAAATTAATTAATTAATAAAGAGGTAATTTTAAAATTAATAATTTGTGCAAATGTTTGATTTCATGGTTATCTTAATTATTGATTTAAATTGGCCATTTAATCAATTAATTTTGTATACTCTATTTTTGTTGCATAAATAATTTTTGGTAACAAATATTGCAGATGGCACACACAAAGATGGTCAACAGAGGAGGTACTTCTAGGAGTTGTGCCCAAAAGGGCAAGAGACCACGCCAGCCACCACAGGAGGATACTGATTTTGACCCTCGTAGGTTTCGGGACCCTAAGGCTGCAGAAGCTTACAGTGACATACAGGACTGTAACTTCATCAAGGAGAGACCTGTTAGACTCCATCTAGGCGAGTTTGAAGAGTTCAGATTAGTGATCCACGGGAGGAACTGGGTGCGCCTCAGCAGCCCAGACAGTTATTTTGATCCGAGTGTGGTAAGGGAGTTCTATGCCAATGCCCATGGACCAGACATAGTATCATTTGTGAGGGGCATTGAGATTAGATTTGATTGCGACGCAATCAATGCATTACTGCAGTACCCAGCACCCATGGACAAAGATCAGATGGAGTGCTAGTATCAGCTCCGGATGAGAGAGGTGGGGGTTGGTGGCTATGATCTTATGGACTTGGCCACTGCCCAGACCTTGTGCTTACCAGGATATTCCTTCGAAAGGAATTCTTTAGGACAGGCTGCTCGCATCTACAGGCGGCACATGACGGCCTTAGCAAGGATGTGGACTGTGTTGATCCTTGCTAATGTCACACCCACTGACCATGTCTCTGACATTCAGATGTCAGTGGCACACCTCATCCATACCATCCTCACAGACGGTGGTGTGGATATCTCCAGGGTCATCACCCAGAAGATAGCTAATTTCATTTCCACCATCACACGCCACACTCCCACTACCAGGATCAACTTAGGTTTCCCGACGCTTATCACTGCACTTTGCAGATCCAGGGGTGTGGATGTGAACCCCACGGTTCGCATCCAACGACCTATGACCATCGGATACATTGAAACCTATTGCACTCCTTATGAGGAGGTTGAGGAGGAGCAGCAGCAAGAACCACCACCAGCACCAGCAGCAGACCCAGTACTCCATCAGCATCATCAGCATCTTTTTGCCCAGCTGACTTCCATTCATAGGGGTCATGTTCATCTGCAGGAGTATTTATACTCCATTAGGCCTGACCCCTACCCAGGCTTGTTACCTGAGCAGTTCAGAGAGTATCTTCAGTGGCCTGGGGACAGGCCTATTCCTCCAGAGGGGGGTGGAGCAGCAGCTGCTGATGATGATCACATGAAGCACGACCACTAGGATCAGGACCAGGACCATTATTTTTTTTATTTGGTGCTTTTCTTTTCTTTTTTTTTCTATATTTTATCTTTCTTTTCTTTTATTTTTCTTTTGGCATGTACTGTATATATCCACACTGACATATTTATGCAGCAGTACATTCCCGTATTTATTTTTTTTAGGACTTAGGATTTAGGAAATAAAAGGAAATTTTTTCAAAATTTCTGAAATTAGGCAGTTTAACTAACCAGATTAGGAAGGAAAAAAGTTTTGTGATTAATTCCATAATCAATTAAGATTAGGATACTTCACATGAGAATCTATCAGGGTAGTTAATTAAAACCAATAAATATTTTATCAAGGAATTTAGCCAAGTAACCGGTGAGTTGAGAGCCCCAAACACTGAATTGAGAGTTTTTCACCGCTGTCTGTCAACTTTTATTCATTGAGTTTTTAGATCTTATGCTGTTTATGGAAAATATGGAAATGACAAAGGCAAAATTTTATTTTTCAATATATTTGCTCAAAGCCAAAAAGCCAACCTTGGTACAATTTTTCCAATTTTTGATAACCCATTTTGAGCCTTAATTAATTATTCTTGTTCACCCAAGCCAAAATAAATATATATATCCCGTCCCTCACACATTTGGGATAGAGAGCAAGGTGGCAAGCGAACAATAATGGGAAGAAAAGGTTGAAACTCCAATGAGCAGGTACAAAGAAACAAAAAAAAAAGAAGATCACTCCCCCTAAAATCAAAAAGAAAAAGTAAGTTGGGGGAGTGCATCTTCAAACAAGGAAAGAGGCCTGCAAAGAATTGAAATAAATCAAGAAAGAGATGGTGGAAGGAGAGAAATTCAAAAAGCAACATCCAAAGATGCTCTCTATTCTAGATGTTCATTGTTTATCCAGAAAAACCATAAATTCTTGATAATCCAGCCTCATTACAACCTTGAAAAGACCTTTTGATCCATATTAACCATAAACATGCTTAGGAATTAGAAACAAATATCAATCTTAGTTGATCAGCTGTGGTGAAAATATTGAGGGAAACAGTACCCGTGAGCATGAGTGAAATTCCTTGGTATTTTGTTTATTGCTTTAATTACTACTCCTGAGAAAATTCAACTTGTTTATTGTCTTCTAATTCTGATTGAGCAATGGTAATATCTGTAACATCCTAAATTTTATTAGGATAAATATTAATTAAATTAAATAAATAAGTAGAGGAAATAATTAATAAAATAAGAGAAATAAATAAATAATAATATTAGTAAGATTAGCATATTTTATGAACAAGGATATTTAATAAATAATAAGAATAATAAATAAAATAAGTGGGTTCAGAGTGGGTCTAGCCCAGTTAAGTATTTATTTAAGGAGGGGTTCTCAGTTCACCCTAATCATTATTCGTCAAATCGTCAGATAGCGAAACGCTAAGGAGGGGAGAAACCAAGTCTCAAGAGGAGATTGCTGGAGAGTAATCATCAAGAACCAAGAAAGAATCTTCCTGTTCGATCTCCACTACAAGGTAACAGGGGGAAAAGGGTGTTCCTTGTATGTGCATGTAGGGGGTTGTTGGGTAGTGGTGGGCGACCATAAGACCCATCTGAGGATTTAAATTTGATGGAATTTGTGTAGATGTTGATTAATGATGATGAAAACTGCGGATTGTTGATTGTTGTATGATTCTTAATGAATCTTGAGTGGATTGAATGAGAATAATGAGAACCGTGAAAAGGGGTTAAATAGGGGTTTAGAGATGAGGAACCATAATTGATTAGATGTTAAATTTATTGGAAATCATAGGAATGATTGTTGATTTTAGTGAATTTAATCGGTAAAAACGAGTTCAATTGAGTTAGGAACTTGAGGAATTAAGTAGGGATTGAAGGAGAGGGTAGAGGAAAGCCATTCCCGTTTTTACACAGAGCTTCGAATGTAAAATAGCAACTGCGAATTCGTTAACCGTTGGATCGGACTGAAATTTTAACAGAGGATTCGAGACACCTGGTTCTACTTTATGAACTGTTGGATCGTCGATACGAGGTCTAGGTTAGGATATATTTAGTTCGCACTAGAGGAAAATCCTTCCCATTTTTACACAGAGCTGCGAATGTAAAATAGAGTCTGCAGATTCGTTCACCGTTGGATCGGGCTGAAATTTTAACAGCTGGGTCGGAACACCTAGTTCTTTATTTTGAACGGTTGGATCGTGGATACGAAGTCTGGGTTGGGAGATATTTAGTTCGCACTGTAGCTGTATATTTGGGGTTTTTATTGATGAAATTAAATTGGATGCATAGTGTGTATTAATTGTGGTATGAGTATTGTGATGTGAATATCTTATGTGATATCTCATGTTTATAATAATTGTTATGTGATGTGGTGTGATGAATATAATAGAGATTGTATGAGATATATGTGAATTGATGATGGTGTATTGAGTATAGTGATTGTATGAGATATATGTGAATTGATGATGATGTATTGATGTATTGAAGTTTATGATGATGATGTATGAGATGTGTGATGATTAATGTTGTTGATGATAATGTTATGTTGATAAGGATGATGCATTTAATCTTATGTTGATTGATCATGCATTGAGCATGTGAGTTGTTGTACTCGGATTGCATGAGCATAGAGAGAGGCGAGTGAAATTCGGGGAGTTGCTAATGATGATAATTACATGTTGCATATAATTGTGGTGAATTTGTTGTTGTACTCGGTTACATGAGCCTAGAAAGAGGCGAGTGTAACTCGGGGAGAGTTTGTACTCGGGATGCATGAGCCTAGAGAGAGGCGAGTGTAACTCGGGGAGAGTTTGTACTCGGGATGCATGAGCCTAGTGAGAGGCGAGTGTAACTCGGGGAGAGTTTGTACCAAGGAGCATGAGCCTAGAGAGAGGCGAGTGCGACTTGGGAGAGTTTGTACCAAGGAGCATAAGCCTAGAGAGGGGCGAGTGCAACTCGGGAGAGTATTGATGAGGATGATGAGATTGACGATGTTGATGAGTTTTGGTGTATGTGATGATGGATGAATATGTGTTATAAATGATGATGAATCTGTGTTATATATGATGATGGATGAATCTGTGTTATATATGATGATGTAATTGAGTTATATGATGATGTTATGAGTATAATGATGAAATGAGTATATTGTGTTGAGAATAGAGTATGTGCTTTCTTTGGTGAATGACGTTGTGAGATTTATATGATGATATTGATGAGCTGTTAAGTGAGTTCATAGATGATTGTTATTTGATGGATAACTTGTTGTTTGGGTATGTGGTGTGGTTAATGATGATATTAATTATATGTGTGTGAGGATGGGGTGGCCTCCTATGTGTATATATGAGTTAGAGCTCTTTCCTCACTGTTACTGTTGTTGTTTCAGGTGATGATGATGACACCTTTGGTGTCGAGTTTAATTAAAGGGAGTGTTGCTCTGGTACATGTGACATCAGGGCATATTGTTGGGGTGTTCTTTATGTTTTTTTGTTAGGAATATTTTTATAAACCCTTTTGGATGCCTTGCACGGCAAGTAGGAAGTTTAATTATTTTATTTTAGAGATTCCGCTGCTTGAGTATTTGAGTACATTTGAATTCTATTTTTATTCTTTTATTCTTTCGAAATAATGAGGTTTTCGAATAAATAGTTATGTGAACCTTTTTACCCAATGTGAACTTGTTATATTTTCGAAAGTCCTCCGCTACGTTATTATATAAGTGTTGGGGTAGAAGGGTGTCACAATATCTCTTGATTTTGAATTTTCTTGATTTGGAAAGTGACTTCTGCCTAATAAAGAGATAATGAAAATTTTTCCTTGTAGTTATTTTGAGAATTATAATCAAGGGCGTGTTGAAATTTTGACTATAAAGGTGTCTTGGTTGAGGACAAGCAAGAAATTAAGTTGGGGGGTATTTGATAAGTGCAAAATTAGCGTTATTTTCATATAGTTTTTATTACACTTATCAAGGTTAAAATAGTAATTTATGCCCCAAAATATCCCTTTTTATTAATATTTACAATATTTGTAATTATTTGGTTCAAATTTGAATATGATGCTATTTTGAATAGAAATATGTTATTTTATGCAGATTTACAGGAGATTTGGAATGAGAGAGAAAATAGCATCAGAAAGGAGGTTGTTGCAGATTCAGAATTTAAATAAAGAGGAGATAATCAGAGAATCTCGTGGATAACCTATTCAGTTCAAATCCAAATCAAATAAATACAAAAACAACTCAGATAAAGGGATAAAGGAAAACCAGATAAGATCAGAAAGAGATCCAGAAGTTAGATCAAGATTTGAAGGAAAGCTGCAGCACGTAACACGCTCCACCTGCGCTAAGCGCATGTGGAGCGTAGATCCAGATTGATCAGGCTCCACCCGCGCTAAACGCACATAAAGCGCATGTTGCGCAGCGGCTTCTTAACCTAGATCCAGATTGACTTCTTGGAGCAGAATTAGGGTTTTCCAACTCTATAAATAGAGCCCTTTGCATAGGTCCTCGGGACCCGACACAGATACAGAGAGAAAGAGTAGTTCTAGGATTAAGAAAGATGACAGATTTCTCAGTGGTTTGTAATGGCTACCATGAGTAGCTAAGCTCTCCAGTAGGATTTGATGTAGTGGATTCAATCCCCTTGTGTATAAAGAATTCTCTTCTTCTTAATTATGATTCTCTATTTGTAATTTATCGGTATCTTTATGTTGTTTGTAATGCATCACCTCCGCGCATGCGCCGGGGTGGTAGGCTAGTGCTCTAGATACAAAAAGTGGAACTCCGGCTAGTATTAGAGTTAGGTGAGCATAGAGATGTCTATGAAGCTTAATCTCCGATTGCTAAAGGTACTCGTTTTAGTCGTATCGTAGTATAAAGATTGTATTCTAACGATTGAAGGTTCAGTGAGTGCCACACCCCTTCATAGGTGCTTTATGTGAAAATATGATTAAGATGATAGTGTCAGTTACAAAATACGGGGAATGTTCGGGGTCGCCAAGCCACTTTGAATGCTTGTAGAGAATAGTTTCTGACGTTTAATTATGGTGTTATAGGGGAATTTGCGGGTACGATAATTACCAGGTATGCCTTATAATTATTGTAGTTAGACAATACTAAGGTGGTTACGAGTATGATCATAATTAAAGGAAGTGATTCACATACACAAGGGGGGAAATGAAGCGAAGTCAAATCCTAATCCAAATTATTATTCTCTCCTCGTGTTTATCTGTTTTTACTTTTATTTTATTATTTATTATTTTGAAAACAACCATACCTTTTTACAAACCGTTTTTATTGAAAATACAATCGCTATCACTTTACAAATTACAACCGCTCCCTGTGGATACGATATCTTACTTACTCTATAACTGTTGGACTTTTGGTACACTTGTCAGGAATCCATCAATTAACAATCGAGAATATATGGAAACATATAAATGACATCATTTTTAACAAAGTTCGGCTATCTACATAGGCCCTCAAGTATAGGATCTGCTCTCAACTGCAAACTTCAATGATGGCTCTAAGAAACCCGATAAACAAAAACAATCAGTACCTGGGTCGAGCTGTGAATCTCAAATGGGAACCTCCTCCCTCAAGCTGGGTTAAAGTTAATTCTGATGGTGCTTTTTCCCACCCCTGTTCTATTGGAGCTTGTGGCGGTGTTGTGAGGGATGATTGGGGTTGTTTTATGGTAGGGTTTGCGCAGAACCTTGGGCATTGCTCGATCTTAGAGACTGAGCTATGGGGAATCCTGAGAAGTCTTAGAATCGTTCATCAAAGAGGTTGGAGGAAGGTCGTTGTTGAGGTTGATTCTTCTCAAGTTGTTCGATTTATCGAAGATGGGTGTCCTCCTACTCATGCATCGTTCTCTCTGGTAGCTCAGATATGGAAAGTTGCAGATTGTTTCTCTTACATTAGATGGAAAAACATTCCCAGATATTTGAACCACCTTGCCGATTTCCTAGCTAAGCATGGACTTGAGTTGTCTTCAGACCTTAGAGTTTTTGATAGCATTTCCCCTTGTGCGATACTTCATTATGTTGGTGATAGCTCGGGTAGTCTCTCCCAACTTGGGCCTTAGCCTGTAGTTGTCTTTAGTTTTTGTCTTTCTTGGCCTTTTTGGCCCTTTCTTCACCAAAAAAAAGGGTTCAAGCATGAAAAAATTTTAATTGACAACATCAACAGTGGTGACTAAATAATAGAATTTGGGCCTTATAAAAGATGTTGGGCCTTAGAATACATAACACTAAATTTACCCAAATAAAAAAATTATAAGAATGTGGTGAGAAATTAGACAGAAAGATTTTTTTTAGGTCAAAGGCATAGAAAGATATATATTTTTTTTTGGTCGAATAGAAAAATTGAATAAGGAGTAAACCCTCAATTAGGCCCTGAAAGATTTGAGGTCGGTCACATTAGTCCTTGAAAGATGAAAATTACATTTTCGTTCCTAAAAGATGAAAAATTCATTCAATTTAATCCTTTTTAGAGACTAAATTGATATTTTAAAAAATCTTTCAATAACTAAAGTGAATGACTATTTATCTTTTAGGGATTAAATTAAATAACTTTTCATCTTTTAGGAACGGAAAATGTAATTTCATTATTTCAAAGACTAATATAACCAAAATCAAATTTTTGAGGGACCAAAATAAGAATTTACTCTTGGATAAAGCACAAACTCACAGATTTTTTTTTTGGACGAATAAACTCACCGATCAAAGCATGTATTAGGAATTTCAATTTAAATAGAGGGCCACAGGCCCAATTCGGGCGAAAAAACTGGGCCTTTGAACATTTATTTGGGCCAGCAAAGTAACACGACGCATGTGCGGGTCCCGTGTTCGTGTCCAACACGAAAAGAAAAGGAAAAGAAAAAGAAAAGAAAAGAAAAAAGGAGGGTGGTGAGGTGAGTGAGGCAGAGGGGGGAGAAATTGAATTGAGAAAGAAAACTGTTGATACTGAGAACGAGGGGAAGAAAATCTGAGTTTGTGAATTGCGATGGATGTGATAAAGACGCAGCAAATCTCATCTCGACCGATCGAGAAAGTGGTGGTTCACCCGCTAGTGTTGCTCAGTATCGTCGACAACTACAACAGGGTCGCCAAGGACACGCGCAAGCGCGTCGTCGGTGTCTTGCTCGGTTCCACTTTCAAAGGCACCGTCGACGTTTCCAACAGCTACGCCGGTTCGGATCTATCCTTCTCATTTTCACTTTTCCAACCATCACATTAGATTATTTGTTTATTTCACTTACTAGCAATGCTGTGTTGTGAGAATTTGTGCCCTAAATTTAATTAGGAAAAATAGATTACCGTCTTTTTTAAATTTTTTTTAATTATGTTAATTCAAATTTAGCTGATCTGTGTGAAGAGCTGATAGGACTTTCTTTAAATTAGAGTAACATTGGTATTCAGAGTGAACAAACCAGATTTCTGACTTAGGAGTAGTATATGTATAAAATAACCTTCATTCTTTGGTGTATATGATGTGATATTATAATCAGTACTTTCTTAACATAGTCCTTCTTTCCCGTTCCATTCCACATGTTACCTATTTCATGTAATGCACAAAGTTATAAGAAATTTATGAGGCAGAGATTAGCATGAGATGACTCGTTTGTGAAGAATCTTAAGTTCTTAACCTTCAAATTTTATGTCTGAAGTGTTATGTTTTTTCACTTTAGTTTTATTTTGTCTATAATTTCAAAGAACATGCTTTGTAATATAGTATGTATAAGTGGTAAGGGATAATCTTGATGTTTCTGATGACACTAGTTGCTCCTTTGTTATGTTATGTTTACTATGTTGGATATATGAGGTTAGAATTTCCGACATAATTTTGTTCATATTATTCTATGTGTGATTTAGAAATATCACTGGCTATTAGGATTCCATTTAGGATAAGTGCATTGGCTATTAGGATTCCATTTAGAAATATCACTGAAGGTTTTTCTTTTTTTAACTTTAGTTTCATCTTGTCTATAATTTCAAAGAACATGCTTTGTAATATAGTATGTATAAGAGGTAAGGGATAATCTTATGTTTCCGATTGCTCCATTGTTATGGTTACTATGTTGGATATATGAGGTTATGATTTCCAACATAAATTTTGTTCAGATGATTCTATGTGTGATTTAGAAATATCACTGGCTATTAGGATACGTGCATTGTCTAACTCTCACTAATTGGTTATTTAATCAACAGTTCCCTTTGAAGAAGATGACAAGGACCCTAGCATCTGGTTTCTTGACCACAATTACCATGAATCAATGTTTTTCCATGTTTAAGAGAATAAACGGTATGAGTTGATAGATATTTCCTTGTGTTTTTCTTTCAATTAAATATCTTATCTAATGAAACATGGGTTTTTTTTTTCTTTTGGTTTACAGCAAAGGAACATGTTGTCGGGTGGTATAGCACTGGTCCAAAACTGCGTGAAAATGACCTTGACATTCATGGGTTATTTAATGAGTATGTTTATCGAACTGAAATCCTGTATACAGTGATACTTCAATACTGTGTTTTTACTTTATTCAAGCATTAATATTTCCCAAATATATGTGCTTTTTTTAAAAAAAAAATTAGTGGCTTGACATTGTCTTTACCCTTGTGAATATAATTGTCATGATTTGATTGAAAACTTTTTAAGATATATTCTACATGTTGCTCTTATTCTCTTTGCCTCTTTCCTGGCTTTAGTGTCTTCATCTGTGTTTTTGTATCCCTGATTAATCTTTATACGAATTGAGCAAGCTTGAAACTATTGCAGCTATGTTCCAAATCCTGTTTTGGTTATAATTGACGTTGAACCTAAGGAGTTGGGAATTCCAACAAAAGCATACTACGCCGTTGAAGAGGTTAAAGAGGTAGAACTTAAGTCCTTTATATTATTTATAAAAAGTTCATACTTCTTTTTTATTGATATAATTACAAAAGTGATTCTGCTGTATATGATGGTGGGAGTGGAGCTAGTGTTTGTTTGAAACTTAATCCATAGGCATAGGAACTGACAGATAGTTTATTCTGAATACAGAATGCCACGCAGAAAAGCCAAAAGGTCTTTGTGCATGTGCCATCAGAGATTGCTGCTCATGAAGTTGAGGAAATAGGTATGTCATTGAATGTAAAACTAATGCAATTTTTCAATTGCTCATTTCTATTTTTGTTTGGTTCTACTTAAAATTATGAATTTTATCCTCACAGTTGTCTAAAGTCTAAAACAATTTCTCCTGCTGTTTTAATTTCTTCTTACCCTTGTGAAGGAGTGGAACACTTGCTTAGGGATGTGAAGGATACGACCATTAGCACCCTTGCAACAGAGGTGTTGTGTTTTTTTACTCATCCTTAATTATTAATTCCTTTCTCTTTGTTTTCTTTTTTCTTGATGCTATTTCCTTTCTATATGTTGCTTCCTCTGTAATACTTTTGTGGTTCTTTTCAGCAAAGAATGAATGCTGAGTGCTGACAATGTAGTTTTTTTTACACAGGTAAGTGGAAAACTCACAGCCTTGAAGGGTTTGGATGCAAGACTTAAAGAGATAAGGAGTTACCTTGACCTTGTTATTGATGGAAAGCTTCCCTTAAACCATGAGATCCTGTACCATCTGCAGGTTTGTTCGTCATATTCTTTCTTATTAAATGTCATCATTGGTTCATGAAAGTAGATCAAAGTGTTTTCTGGTGATCCACATCTCTTAGTTTAATTTAGAAGATAATCTTAACAACACAACTAATCAACCATGTAACATTAATGGCTGGAAATAAGAATTGCTTGGAATAATAGAATTTTTTGTGCTCCATTATTGTTATTCACCATTTCATTTCTTATTGCAATTTGTTAGGACGTGTTCAACCTGCTACCAAATCTTAATGTTGCTGATCTTATCAAGGCTTTTGCAGGTTAAGATTTGTAATTTGTTTTGTGAATATCTTTTTTTTTCTGTTATGTCCCTTCTAGAATATTGATCCGTCCTACTCCTACATGTACAGTGAAAACCAATGATATGATGCTGGTAATATACCTGTCGTCCCTTATTAGAAGTGTAATTGCACTCCACAACTTGATTAACAACAAGGTGAGATACACTATGCTGAATCTTGCTGCAAGTATTATTGATGTTTACTGATTTTGGCTTTATTTTTAGGATTCATTAGTATATTATGAAAATAAGTAAATAACAATTTTGGCAAGGTTGGAGAAAAAATCAAGTTAGTCCTCCGTTAAATAGCTTTAAGTTTAGTGTGCTAGTCGTTTGATACACACATCCTCTGCTTACTGGGTCTGGGTGCATGGTTTTTCTGCACTCATAAATGAGATAAGCTTATCAAGTGAATCACTGATATACTGTGATTTATGACTTTTAATATTGGAATGAAATTTCAGATGCTCAACAAAGAACATGAAAGAGCAGAAGACTCCAAATCAGTAGCAGTGCCAAGTGCAGCTGCATAAGGTTTCAGAGTTGTGATGGTTGCAGCTTTAAAGGCCATACTATTGAATACATGGACCGAGATTGTTACACCTTCATCACTTTTGTCCATCTTCCTGCGCATTTTTACTAGGATTAGAGAACTACACGTAACATGGCATAATGATCCCTTTTCACTTTTCCCGTGCTTTATTTATGTATTTTACTCTTCAAAACTCTGCTCATTTACTTTCTTCCTTAGCTTCGTTAACAACCGTTCAAGAACTCACTATTATAAACAAATTGATGAGAATATAAGAAATGGAACATTTGTCCCGGTACTTTTTGCTGATTCTTACCTGTCCACCAAGCAGCAGTTTAGATTAGTTAAAACGATCTGTGTGTTGAGTTGCAACTCAGAATAAATCATGCACACACCATTGTGTAATTATGAACAAGGCAATAGATTGTACTTTGCCGGAAAGAAGAGGCTTTGGTATGGCTTGCAAAGAATATGAATACGCTGGTATCATTACTGTATGTATAAGAATATATATTTTAGTAATAGCAAATTGACCAAATTGTAAATTACTTGGTTAAATTGTAGAGTTTTCGAAAATTATCTCGATATGTTTCTGGTGTGACTTTTGTTATTGGGAAATCATTTTGCATTTTCAGTAATTAAAATTAAGTCAGGTAAACTTGAGGGAAGCAGTGTTCTTAGATTTTTTTTTAATTAATTTATGTTCTGAGTATCTTACTTTTGAAATTAATTTACAAGATTTGAGTTCGAAACAATGCTTAAACCTAATCGAACTTTTTTTGGTACTTGGACCAAATGTTGGCAATAATTTAATTTAATTTTTGTAATATAGATGAATGAATTTTAATTCATTAGCAACTCGCAATTACTTATTTTATAAAAATATAGATCCAGTTTGGATTAAACTTCTACAGAAGTATTTCTACGTGAAAAATATAATATGAATTAAAAAGGTCAAATACATTTAACTTTTCCATAAGTTGAAATTAGTCTTTATAGTTCACCTACTCCAAAAACTCTCATTTAACTTCTCCAAAAGTAACTAATTTTAACTTATGAAAAAGTTAAATTCATTTGACTGCTTTGATTTCTATTTCTATCTTTTAGAAGTTTTTTTTACAGAAGTGTATTCAAACTAGGCCATAATCTAATCCAAGTTTTCTACAATTTTACTTTTCGACATGCCACGACAGTTGGAAAAATTAAAGCGTAGTATTTTTATGACGAAATAAAAAAGATAAATATAATCATAAAAAGTATTATAAATAATCGATAGAATTACAAATAGCCCCATTGTTAAATGATTGAGTCATGGTACATATTTTTTTGCTAGGATCGAAGACGATGGTTATATCCCTAGAGAGATGCATCCATCTTGGGTGTGAGGAGAGACAAGATAAGAGTTATAATGGGGATATAATATGAAAGAAAAAAAGAGAGGATAAAAGAGGTAAAAGAGAGGTTGTAAGAGAAAATAGATGTATGAAAATTATTATTTTTTAAAATCAATAGGAAATATTTTTTTATCAGTCTAAAGTGAAGCCTATAATTTATAATTTAACCTAATTAATGATGATATATCAATTCAATGATTTTGCATAAAGGTAAATGATTCTTTATTTCTTTCCTACCCTATTTTGGAGTGTAAAAGATGTAGATATAGAGAGATAAAAGAAAGAAGAAAAAAAAGAGAAAATGAAAGATGAGAAAAAAAAGTGATAAGTACAAAAGAGAAAAAAATGATGAATAGGTGGAAAGAGTAGAATGTGAAAAAAAAATTAATAAGAATTGTTACATATATATACATTGTATGAAAAAATGAAAATGATGGGTTCACACCCAAAACGAGAGATAAGGAGTAAAGAAAAATAATAGATTTGATGAATGCATGATGTGATATGATAAGAAAAAAAGAGATGGGAGTGTAAAATGAGTGATAACATTGTGGATGTGTGAATGAATCATTACTCTCATTGTAAAAAAAAAAAAATCAAACACAAATATACATCTTCGAAAGAGTGATGTTTTTTCAAAGCAAAGTATTTCTCTTAAAAAATGTTTATATCTCCAAATTAAACATGATATTGCTCTTATTTTAATTATATAATGATGTATATAGATTGGGAAAATCTAAGTGTACATAAAACAGTGTGGTACAACGTTGTATCACACTGCTATTAGCGGATGATAGACACACGGGGAGAAAGAGAAGATGGTGGGTTTAGGCACGTACAGGGGCCACGGTGATAAAAACAGTGGTCTCACTGTTTTATGTACACATATCATCATTCATGTACATTTGCTTAATCAGTTCTGAGACATGATTGAACTTCTAGTGAATAGTAATGTTAACTATTTTGTTTAAAAGATTTCTACACTGAAAATCGGAAACCAAGTAGAATATCTTTTGTGAACAAAACATCTAGCTACCGGAATACAGAATTTACATTACCTTCTCTTCAGTATATTGAGTAGCATATATAGAATTCAAATATCTAATTTATGTCAAAAGTACTAAGATAACTTTGCTATCTTTCCATATTTTCCCTCAAGCCTTTACATCATTTAGAAATAAAAATGCATGTTTTAAGATTCGTACGTCTGTGTGTGTTGTTGTAACTGCACTCTGGCTAGCTGCCTATAGGTCGGTGCATATGTTGCACATGAGATAAATTGTTAGCTGTTCGATCGATAGAATAGAAAACTGCATTGGCTGGAATACCAAAACCGTTAATATGACAATAAAATTGGTGTGCGGGATTAATTGCCATGCACCATTTCTATTCGACCACAAACCCCATGTGGTTCATTGTACGGATCAGCCACTCCAAAATCATAATGGTTTCTGTATATAAATGGTATGGCAATGACAGTGAGAGTGACAGAGAACAACTTTGCGTCGGCATGCATGGCCAATGGGTAAAGCATCAGTAGTATAGTCAACGGGACCACTATGGGGAAGCAAGGTTTATTTATTTATTTATTATCCCCATATTTGAATTTTATGCTTTCTGATGCGCATAGCCATATGAATCCAGACATTTAAAATGAAGTATTGTACTTTGGACGCTTAAAAAAACAGGCATTTATGTGTCCTGTATTCAACAAGGCGGTTCATCGTATATATTAAGATGTATTTTGCACAAATTACTAATTTTTTGTCATCTTAACAATTTTAGAGATATCAAAACAAAAAATATACAACAATTCATACAATCTTTTTTCATCACTTCATTCATCGCATCTCACGTTTCTCTCCCTTTTTTCTATTTTCTCTCTTTCTCTCTCCATGCATGTTGTATGTTATAGATGTTGTACCATTACTCATAATTTTATTCCTTTTCTATCAATGCTTGCTAGCTCATCCTCGTTTTTATCGACTAGTCACATTTGTTGTTATGATAAATTATATATTATAATTATTTAGTAAATCACCAATTTCGTCCCCAACATATTTCACCGACTTCAAATTCATCCCCAACATTACGGTAATTTATTAATAGTCCCTAACCTATGTAAAAATACATCAATTTAGTTCCTAAACTTTACATTAATCAAACAATTTAGTCCATATACAAGGACTAAATTGATGTATTTTTATAGGTTAGAGACTATTAATGAATTACTACAAAGTTGGGGACGAATTTGAAATCCGGAATACATTGGGGGACGAAATTGGTGGTTTACTCAATTATTTTCTGCTACATAAGTTGTTACAAGTTTAAAGTTATAGATTATATGATATGTTTTTGGGAGAAACTGATTAATATAAGGAGATCATTATTGAAATATAAGAGAGGAATGGGGTCATATAAAATCAATGGTTAAATATGTTTTTGGTCCCTAAAGTTTCATCCGAATTTGGTTTTGGTCCCTAATCTTTTTTTCGTTGTTTTTGGTCCCTAACGTTTTCAAATCATTGAAATTAGTTTCTGCTGTGAACTCTGTTAAATATAGGGGTGATGTGGCAAGGACTAATTTCAATGATTTGAAAACGTTAGGGACAAACAACAACGAAAAATATAGATTATGGACCAAAACCAAATTCGGGTGGAAGTTTAGGGACCAAAATCAAATCTGGGTTTGGTCCCTAATCTTTATTATTCATTGTTTTTGATCTCTAACATTTTAAAATAATTGAAATTAGTCCATGTCGTCAACTCTGTAAATATAGGGGTGACGACAGGAGCTAATTTCAATTATTTGAAAACGTTAGGGACCAAAAGCAATGAGAAAAAGATTAGGGACCAAACTTAAATTTAGGTGAAATTTTAGGGACCAAAAACATATTTAACCCTAAAATCAACCTGTGTGGTTTGAGTGTTAGATTAATTTTTAATAATCTGATCTGTGACTCGCGCGTGTAATTTAATGAGTTGATTTTAATAATAAAAAAAGTCCAATGTAATGGTTGTTAATCCAAAAAAAATATACATAGAGTTAGAAGGGATTTTTTAAAATTTAAAAAAGTCCATTCCTTCAAAAAATGGACTAATGATTGTCAAGTAACCACCTTAGGCTTCAAGCGTGGACAATGCATATGCTCATCTAACTTGTGTTGAAACTCATGATCGCTTGGTCATATATAAAGACTCTAATACCATGTCAAGAAACCAATTATCCTAAAAAACTTAAGCTGTTGGGTGGAAAACATATGGATGGTTTTTATATTATATATTTCTAACATTGATTACGTGAGAAAAAAGTGTGAGAATCATAAAAGAAATCTAGCTAGGCTCATTTGTTAGATAGTTGGTTCATGATAATGATGATAATGTGTGCATGAGTTTCGTGGTAATTTTTTTGGTTTATATATCACATCATCGACAAAAATAATTTTTTAAAATTTATAAAAGATACAAATGAAAGAAAAATTTGAATTAAAACCAAAATTTACTTATTTTAGAGAGATTATATTTTACCCAAACTCTAATTATGAAATTTAGGGGTTAAATTAAATTTCCTTCTCTCAATTAATCTGTGTTAACTATTGCATTTTTAATTTTTATACATGCATTATTATATCTGTATGTGATCTATATGGAACTGTGTCTTTAAATTATTTCCAATTGCAAGTGGCATTATTACATGTAGAAAATATATATATGGGTTGTTAGAATACTTTCATGTCTTCCGCTATCGATATATATCCATCATTGTTAACAAGTTTGTGGGTGGCTTGTTATTGTATTTTGTGATGGATGATTCTAGGGTGGACCAAATAAAATTTCGTCCACCTAGTCTAACTTATATTTTTTTGCTTATGAAAGGTGAGTAGATAATTTTATTTTTTATTAAATAGTCTTTATATGACTATTTGAGTTTAATTTAAGGAAAAATATGGATTCACAATACAATCTATGTTAATTTCGTTAATGATATCTCAATTTAAAGTTAAAAGGCAAAATTTTACATTACATGGTAATATCGATTTGAATTTTTATTATTTTCCAGTAATATTTCACAAAAGCAATGGGAAACTATTTTAATATCAATAATTAATAAAATGAGTGTTAAATTTGGTGATTAAAAATTTAAATTACTATATTTTCACAACTTGGACCACGTGGACCATGGTCCACCGTAGACAAACCCTTTTGGGATATACAAATTCAGCGTAATTAGTTTATATTCCACTATTTCAATAATTATTTTATTGAAAAATGATGAATGGTATATGCATGTATTCTGATTTTCTTTTATTTCTATTAAATGGAGTGTTGTGAAATATTCCCTTTATTTTATTTAATGACATATAAGGTTATGCACATAAATTAAAAAAAATCATATTTTAAGGGCTGTTTATATTGAGAAAATATTTTTTATTATCATTTTCCCATTTTTAATTTTAATTATAGAAAATATGAACTTGTTTTATTTTATCTTTCAAGAATTTTGAATTGGAAAAATAAATCAATATAAAGTTATTTTCATTGTATTTTATACAAAACTTTGAATACAAGAAACAAAATGAAAAAAGTGTGATATTTTTATGACTAAAATGAAAGAACTTTTGTATCTAAAACTAAAAAACAGGAAATGAAAATTAAAAATATTTTTTGAAAATAAATGGCTCCTAAGAATAGTTTACTTTTAGAAAATATTTTGTTTTATTTCCTATTTTTGTAGTTTTAATTAAAAAATATAATGATAACATTCATATGCTATTATCATATTTGTATATTTGTATATAGGGAGTGTACCAAGTGAGAGGAGTGTTTTATTGTGAGAAATGAGAAGGTTAAAATATAGCCTAACCCTTAGATTAAACTGAACTAAATTAAATGGTTGAGATTAAATTAAGTAATAATGATTTGCTATCTCCGAATGAAATTAAAATAATGATTAAATTAAGTCATAATAGCACATAACATATGTTTTTAGCATGTGTAGCATGCTATGTTTTTGCACATTTATCGTTCTGCACATAATATATGTTTTTAGTATGTGTAGCAAATTGCTTATAATATTTTATCCACTGCAAGAGGATTCAGGAAACGTACCTCATAAACCAAGACGAAAGAGATTCGGAAGATCGGTGAGTGACTCAGTGCTTGTTGGGGGAAGAGGTGAGAGAGAGAAAGAAAGGTTATGTGACTCTGTGCTTGTTGGAGAATGAAGCACTTAAAAAGTCACGTTCAGAAATCCTTTCAATTTGGGTGAGATTGTTTGATGGATTTGGTATTTATAGATACTACTAAAAAGTCACTCAAAATCCATGTAATAAAAGAATCCCTTAAAATCCTTAAATTTTCTAATACCTATGGATTGTTTTTAAGTTCTAGGAAATCTCAAACAAATACCAATGGATTTTAACAGACTCTTTTTAAAGTCTTGAAAATCTAGATTGAATACTAGTGGATTGTTTTTAAGTGATAAAAAATCCTGATTGAATACCAACGGACTTTTTTACCCAGAAAAGTCTTTTAAAATCCTTTAAAATCCTAAACCAATACACCCCCCTTAATTTCAACGAAATCACATACCTGAATCCGACGAAGAAGATAAGTCATGGTCGTGGATCTTCCCTGAAATCTTGTCCAACAGGATTCACCCTTCGATTCCTCGTGCTCGTGATGCTCTGCCATGTTTCCTCACACTCAAAATCACGAGTTTCCAATTGATGATCAACAAAAACCCTAAATCCCCAATTCAAATCGAAGTGTCTAGAAGGAATAAAAAATCTCTGAACAGTCACCTCCCTGATTCAAAATCATGCTCGCGATGCAGATGCTATGACACTTTTCTTCTCTTTGTATTTCTCTTTCGATCACCCCCCATCTCTCTTTTTCTTTTCGATACACGCAGATATGAACCACTTCCCAGAGAAACTGCACTCGATCACGTGTAAGGATTGCCTGCAGCCTCTGCAGCAGACGTTAGCTACCGAATAGCTATGGATTTTAATTCCGTAGCTGTTTTGTAGCTGATGTCTGTTGCAGAGGCTGCAGACGATCCAGATCCACATGATCACATGGGTGGTGGCTAGGAGGCTTCATACGCAGAGAAGGAAATGAGATGTTCACAAAAAAATCAAAATCAGAACTAAATAAATGGCCAAACTACGACGCGATTGGAGCTTCTTGATGATGGATGTGACATTCGGATGGAGCTTCTTGATAGCGCCAGTGCGACGAGACTCGAGTCTTGAGGGGTTGGAAGCGCTGGTGACCGGATTGCGATTTGGAGAGAGTTGCATATTTGCAAATTCTTAGGTTTAGCGTTTGACACTGATAAGAGAAGAGAAGTGAAGAGTCCAAAGAAAATCGTAGAAATTAGAAGGCACACAGCCGTGCCCAAATTCAATTTTTTTTTTATTTTAACATTTAGCTGGGGTTCAGTTGAGTGCCGTAGGTAATGCAATTTTTTTAAGAGAGGTTATATCAAGTGCAGCTAAATAAAAACATTAACCTGGATTACGCAAACCGCGGCTAAATAAACGTCGTTAAGCCTTTTATTTCTTGTAGTGAGGAGTGTTGATGGAAAATTGAAAAAATGGGAAACTAAAATGGTTGCATCCTAATTTTTAATTTTTGTATGTATCGTTTAATGTATTTAGAAACAAACAGATAATAAGGGAATATTGTTGATGTGTCAAATAAATTGAAAGAAAATTTTGCGTCTGACTTGAGATAGTGCTTCTGAATTTTGTTTCTGATTTTATGTTTTTAACACTTTGAGCAGATGTTTCATTTGAGGTTCTTTGAGACTTCAACTCTTGTCTCTGAGATATGGTTTTGTCTTCATCACTTGGTTCTGAGTCTGTCTTGTGTCATTTTACATCTGACTTTTAATATTTTCGTTTTAAAACTTGATGAAAAGTGGTTCCTTAAGTCTTTGTATCTGCAACTAAGTCAGATTCTAAAATGTTGCAAACTCAAGTAAAGAGGTCAGATACAATTTGAGACTCAGATCAAAACTTGAAATTTTACTAAGTTATAGGGGTTGCCAATCATTAAAACCTTATGCATCTGAGGGTTTGTCTTAACACTCTCTTTAAGCGGTGCATTTGCTGAGTAGGGAATCACACGTGTTGGTGAGCGCTCAACCGTGTATTCTTGAAGATATTAAGTTCTTGTTGGATAGGGATTAGGAGGTTCACATATCTCATGTCTTACATGAAGCGAACATGGTAGCTGACTTTTTGTCAAAGTGGAGCAGCAAGAGAGAAAGGGATGCTTCATTCTGGACTATGCTTTTGGAGGTGCTTTTTACGGTACAGTGATAAATTTCCATGTACCGATACATTTAAAAATAACTTCCACGTGTACAATAGAATCGGTAATTGGTATTTTACATGATAGGTGTTTAACTAGAGTCAATTGTTCATAAGCCCCTATAGACCAAAAGAGGGGTTTTTTTTCCAAAATGTCTTGAATGAGAAAGGGCTTTCTGCGCCGTATACCCCTTCTTCTCCTCCATCAACCTGTCTCCGAAAACTGCAAAAGACCCGCACGAAAGCTAAGTGCTGATTCAAACGCTGGAAAGTAAGGTGTAAACGTGACCATTACGGAACGAAAGATAGGGGACGCGTTAGGAGTCTGAACCCGACCAATAATTTACCAGCTAGCTTTGGCCCAAATTATATTTAATAATTATTTCTGGAAAAATTTACCCTTCACCAAAAAAAAAATCTTCTTCGTCTTTAATCGGAACATATGCCTTCAATCGGAAACTCCCTTGAACGACTGCAGAATACTGCATCATATAAATCTGGTTTGAAACACTATCAAGATTACCCATTACAGCACTGTTGCTAATTCCACCATAGAAAGCAACTCATCCATTCCTATCTTCCCAAAGTAAGTAACTCACCACCATAAGCACACAAATGTGTTATCTCTCAAGCATTGCTACAACGAAACAGAAACCCAGGTGATGAACAATGCGATAAATATGAGTTTGATGAACCAGGGACAACGCTTTGGACCAAAAAAATTAACCAGGGACAAGCCTTTATCAGTATATACTTCCCTCAGGAAGGACCATTCTATGAAAACAAGAATAAGTGTCTTAAACCCGGTTTCCCGTTTTCAATCATAGTCGTTGGTTTGCAATAAATCAACGCATTAAAATTCTCATGTACCGATGCATCTTTTTTCCCCCATGTACCGTAAACTTTGTCTGCTTTTGGATTTTGTTATCTTTTGATAACTTGATCTATTTAGCGCTTTTTTTTTTCTATTTTTCTTTCTATTTACTTTCATTCCTTTGTAACTAAAAAACATCAAACACACCCTTGCCAATCGTTCAAAGTTGCACCTTTCAGCAATTTTCGATCTTTTTAATGTTGGCTTAATTTGCATATTTTATCTCCCTACTATAATCTAGATATCCACGATTTTTGGTTTCCCTAATATTTTTTTCGTGATTTTTATCAAACACATAATCAAATAGTAAATGTTGAATCTGCATAGTAGGATTTCTCCAAGTCTGCATACAACTAATACACTGACTTCTAACACCCATTAGACCAAGGCGTTTGCAAGCATATTCAGGTCCCGGGCACGTTAATTAATTAAACTCCACATCCTAGTCTTTCTAATCTAATGTGTCATGAGAACAACCGACGCATAATAACACACCTTTAAAGGCATTTGTTGTTTCCATTATAAAAATTCAAATAAAACTATTAAAAAATTAAGAAAGGCTAACGAGTGCTCTTAAGGATCCAAAAATAGAAAGTTTTTATTGAAGTGTGTAACATTTAATGTTACAATTGCAATCAATGCCATGATTTTCAATAAAAAAAATTATGTATGGATCCTTAACCGGTGTTTTTAGAGCACTCATAAAAAATATTTAAAAAAACTATTAAATGTACTCCCTCTATTTTTATTTATAAGACACATTTTAGAAGTTTTATTTTTATTTATAAGGCACCTCTTAGAAGTTTTTTTGTGCTTTTTATAAGTCACTTTAAAATTTTAAGGAAGCATATATTATACTTATCCTTATTTATCCTTATTAATTTTAATATATTTTCAACTATATCAAATGATAGTGGACAGGGACGGAACCAGGTTGTAGGAAAGGGGGCAGTCTCCCCCGCTCGCCCTCCTTTAACTGCACCAAAAGCCCTACACAATAAATGCATTAGCCCCCCTACGCAATATATGCCACAGAGTGCAATACCATTAACTGCATCAGCCCCCCTTACACATTCCAAATTCTGGTTCAGTCCCTGATAGTGGTGTGACACCCTTCTACCCCAAACTCTTATACAATTAATAAATTGAAATATAGGAAAAGTTATGTCCCACAACGGGTAAAAAGGTTCACATTTCTCTCGTTAAAACGTCATTTATTTTCAAGTCAACTCATTTAAAATAGAAATAGAAGTCAATGGTTCTCAAAGTAATTAAAACAACGGAATCACAAGTATCAACATCAAAATATCCATCATGGTTATGTAAGGCATTTAAAACGGTTTACATAATCTTTTCTAAAAAGGAAAATCATAAAAATAAAACCCCAATAATATGCCCTGATGTCACAAGTATCAGAGCGACACTCCCTTCAATCAATATTCGACACCAGTCGTGTCATCATCATCACCTGTAAAATTAACCACAGTGTAACGATGAGGAAAAGAATATCAACTCATACATACACATAGGAGGCTACCTTATCCTCACCCACATATAATCATCATTCTCATCAAGTAATAACATACTCATATCATCTTACACCCTTTATTATCAAATATATTACCTCATCACAATTATATAAATCATACTTTACAATTCATCAAAACACATTCTCTACACTCAACACATAATACTTATATCATCAATAGTACTCATAACATCATAATATAATTCATTATCATATCATCATTAATTGCAATGCATGTTCATCTATCATCATATACCAAAACTCATTCACCTCCTCCACCTCATCAACCTCATCCCAAGGATCATGACTTGGAACTCCGCACAATGGGCGCACCTCATCAATCTCCCTAGTTGTCACCAATGATAGCCCTACCGTTAATGCCCTCTCTAGCCGGTAGGTTGCACATCACCCCACTCCAGGCTTATGCAAAGACATCCACCCCGCAATGGTAGCCCTACCATTAATGCCCTCTCTAACCGGTAGTTTGCCACATCACCCCACTCTAGGCTTATGCAAGAATGTCCCCCATCATGGTCTCTGCATCCCCCTCAAATGGGTCCGTACAGTTCACTTCCTGAGTTAAACCATACCGTTAATCACCACAAAGGCCGGCAGATTGCACACCACCCCACTTTAGACTTGTGCATCTCAGGTACCACATCTCATATGCTCAAGGCATAATCATCATCATTACACACTTCATGTATTCAATGCATCTATGTCATCATTATCACATAACTCATATGCTTATCACATTAATATATAATCATCATCATACACACATCATATGCTCAACGCATTAATATATAATTATCAATCATCTCATACCTCTTAGGCTCATTACATCATCATGGCATCGTCACACATCTCATACATCATCATCATATACTCAATACATCAATACATTATCGTTATCTTCATACAACACATCAAAATCAATATAAACAATCATCCACACACACGGGTCACAAATCCACACTGGTAATCGATTACAAGCCTCATGTAATCGATTACCTGCAAGCAAAGCCTCTGGTAATCGATTACAAACCCTCTGTAATCGGTTACCTGCAAGCACACACTCTGGTAATCGATTACAACATCTCTGTAATCGATTACCTGCAACCAATCACCCTGGTAATCGATTACAACATCTCTGTAATCGATTACCTGCAAGCAGACATCTTAGTAATCGATTACAGCCTCTTTGTAATCGATTACTTGCGAGCAAACAGCACTCCAGGCTGCCCAGAAAGCCCTGGTAATCGATTACAGACTTCTGTAATCTATTACCCACGACGCAGATAACAGTTCTCGCGACTTTTACCCCTTTTTTAAACCCCTTTATTCAACCTCTAATCAATCCTCTTTGTTAGACATCATTCATATTCGTTTATATTAATCAAACTCAGCAAAAACATCAATCTTTACACAGATTTGCACAGTTATTCCATCAAACCCCCAAATCATCAAACCCTTATTTACCATTCTCGCTATTTTCGCTATCCTCTTCAATTTCATTCAAGATTCATAGAACTAATCAACAATCAACAGGTTTTCATCATACCATATTCAATATATACATATATCAATTCGAATTTAAAGTCTTAGATCACTACCCAAGCACCCCCACATGCACATACAAACAGCACCCTCTCCCCCACCGTACCTTGAAGGTGAAGATCGAACAGCAAGGTGGCTCTTTTCTTGATGATCACTCTGCAGCAATCTCCTCTTGAGACGTCGTTTCTCCCCTCCTTAGCGTTTCGCTCTCTGACGATTTGAAAACAAGGATTAAGGTGAACTGGTAACCCCTGCTTACTAAACATGCCTATTTGGGTTGGGCCCCAATCTCAACCTTCTTATCCTCTTTTAAATTTGAAATAGCTTTATTAATAAAACTACTAATAATACTATTACTATTATTTATTTATTTATTTCTTCTACTTTATTAATTTAATTTTATTTTATTTTACTTAATAAAATTTAGGATGTTACAAGTGGAGTTAGTTAATGATATTAAATGAAGATAAAACTAGAAAGTTAAACCATCTTTTAAAATCCCAATAAAATTAATTAATTTTAACTATTTTTATTGGTATATATGATTGGTCAACTATACCTTATAATTCGGAATGGAAGGAGTAATAAATGATAATAGAAACTAAACTTGTTTTCCAGGTCTTCAAAAGGAAACTGCCAATAGCTTATTACTCCCTTCAGACTTCAATATGAATAAAGATAACGAAATTCAAACTTATTAAGAAAATTAGTTAAACTCATTTAATTTTTTTTATGTCATCTAAAAATACTTACATTGCCTAAATATCCTATATTTAATTTTATTAAAATTTGTTTCAAGTGGATATATTCACTTTCTATTAACACATAATTCATTAAATAGAATGGTTTGAAAAAATAAAATCTAAAATAAATTAAAGGATAATTTAGAATTATCTCATTAAATAAAATAAAATTAGTTAAATTTAGTCAATCATAAATGCGTGATTTTTTTTTCTCTTATATTTGAGTGAGTAGAGATTAATACACTAAGGGCCATGTTTGGTCGGCACAGGAAAAGAGACAGGGATATGATAACTTATCCTATCCGTCACTTATCATTTGTTTGTTGCACCAATATGATATGACAACTTATCCTGTTGCTTATCCTATCCTTTCCTTCTAGTGTAATTCTTTATCCTGAGGGGGGGAGCTGGTTAGGGAGTGATAGGATAGGATAGAAAGATAAAAAATTTCTTCCTCCATTTATCCTAAGGGAGAGAGAAGAGAGAGACAGAGGAGAAAGAGCGAGGAAAGGGCAGAGAGGAAAGGGAGAGAGAAGAAAGAACCGCAGAAGCGAGAGGGAAGAGAGAAAAGAAGAAAGAGAGAGAAAAGAGCGGGAAGAGAGGAAAGAGGGAGAAAAGGAGAGAAAGAGAGAAAGAAGAGAGAAAGAGAGAGAGAGAGAAAAGGGAAGAGAGAAAAAGAGAGGATACGAAGGAGAAAAGAGGCGAAGAGAACGAGATAGGTTCCTCTCACTCATCCTTGTCTACTCTCTCTATCCTCTCTCTTTCCTCTTTCTCTCCCCGCTCTCTCTCTCCCTCTCTTCCCCATCTCTCCTCCTCCCTCTCTCCACTCTCTCTCATTCTCTCTCTATAATAGCGATTTGTTGTGGTAATTTTGATATTAATTTTAATTTTTTTAATAAAAATAAATTTTTATTTATGTGTGTTTGCTGAAAAGCAAAAAAAATAATTTAAAACTGTAATAAGGGTAATTTTATTATTTTAATATTCTTTATATCTCATTCTACCATAATCTGTCTATCTCAAACGTAGGATGAGATAAATAATCATATCTGTATTCTTATCCTGGTGTACATCAAACATAGGATAGATAAGAGCTTATCATGCTGATAAGCTCTTATCCTATCATTGTCACTATCCAACTCTCATATCCTAAATACCAATGGCTTTCAATAGCGGTGCTACCTACTACTTCTACTATTTATTCAACTAAATCAGCACCATCCAAAGGGTACGGTTACGGCGGCATCAGAAAATACACACCCTTTAAGATTCTGACACGTCTCATGCTTGAGCTGACGCAAAAAGCATGAACTCAGGATCAGACTCGAGCCGCGCCATCGTTTGCGGCGCCAAAACCATCTCCAAATCGACGGCTCCGCCGCCTTTCCTCCCCGGGAACGCCGAGATCTTCCCATCAAACTTGTTGGCTCCGCCGCTCCGCACCGCGAAGGGCTTCCCCCATCCAAAATCATTGTCATACATTGGGAATCTCGGCGAGCTTCCCATCTGCACCGTTGCACCGTCGTGGTTCCCCAGCTCGAAGATCTTCGGCTCGCGCTCCCAATTCTCTACAACGCGCCGCACGATAGAGCTATCATACGCCTTCACGTTCTTGTTCAGCTCCTCCGCGCACCACCGCAAATCCCCACACACCACGTCTCCCACGGCAGCACACGTTGCAATGCTCTGAATCGCGTTCCCGAAGTAGTACTCTCCCAACTTTGGCTCCAAACGCTGCCTAACATTCACCGCCATTCTAAACGTCGTCGTTTTCGATCCCTCTAAGTTCCTCGCACGCGTCACGCAGCGCCACGTCAGCGCGCACAGTGACTGAAACGATGAAATCTCTGTCGTTTGAACGGTTACGTTTTTCGTAACCGTTTCGTTGCTCGTAACTGTTTTCTGTTGAGGATCGTTGCTCATCTTCCCCACCAACTCAACGGTGTTGTCGACGTTCTCCGGAAATGACCGGTGGTTCACTCTGGCTTTCAGCTTCTGAATTGATTCACGGCTGAAGCTGAAAATCCTTTCACGCAAGGGCTCGTCGGCGTTGAACTTCACCTTGAGTTCACCTTCCGGCAACCGGGAGCGCGACCTTGGAGACCAGAATAGATTCCCGGCGGAAGTCCGGGACATTGGAGGCACGCGTGACTCCCCTGGAAACTTCGGCAAAGGTATTGAAGAAGTTCCAGAGGGAGGTTCCGTCGACGACGGCGTGGCAGATGGCGCAGCCGATGAAGATTCCGTCGGCGAGTTCAGTGACCTGAACGGCCATGATAGGGGAGGAATGTGCAGTGTAGTTGATTTTGCGGTGGAAAGGGAAGAGTTCCTTGATGAGAACTTGAGGGACATCGGGTGGGGACAAGAGGTCGGCGATGGTGAGGTCAGTGGCGGCGGCGTGGATGAAATCAACGCGGCGTCGTTGCATGTGATGTAGATGTAACCGTCTGAGTCGGTTATGAAGCGGCCAGCGAGTGGTGGGAAGAGAGAGAGGGTGCGAGAGGAGAGAGAGGTGAGGAGGTGGGGAATGAGAGTGTGAGAGGGAAGTGGTGGTGTGGTGAAGAGACAACCCTTTTGGATGTAGTGACAGCAAAGCATGTTAAGGTCTGAGATAGAAAGCTTGAGGTCTCCCAAAGTGGATTTCTGGTGAGGGGAAACAGTGCATTTTTGGAGGATAGTGAGTGCACAAGAAGAAGCAGAAGACATTTTATTGGTTTGTAACGTAAGTAAGATACAAATTAACACAAGTTATATTCTCTCTCACTTGCTGCTACTTGCTTCTCTGAAATACTCTCGCAAGTGAGATGGTAGAGGAAGTTGGGTGAGGCGTTGTTTATATAGGCCAGCAGAAGGTGCCTTGGTTCATGCACGCAGACGATAATGTTCATTGTTCAGGTTGGTGCTGCTTCCATTCTTTTATTTTTTTGGTGGACTCATCCAAAACTTTTTGTAAGATATGCATATATTTTTTTTAAAAAATTCTCGATATCTAATAATTAATTTGAATTGAGTAGACCTAAATAGTGAGTGAGATATTGTTCAAGGAGAATCAAATTCTTTACTACTCGTACCAACAGGCAACAGATATACTGGGAATAGTTTTTAAGATTTTTGTATAATTGGATGTTATGTTCTATATGGATAGAGGTTACTCTCAATCAGTCAATCATATCATATAGGGAAACTATACATGTACATATTCTTCTCTCACTTTTCGTTTCGACCTCTCTATCTCCCATCCACATAAGTGCATACACACCATAAAGGTGTGCGCATTAAGTATTTTCCAGATAGGAAATTATGAGTGCATTTATTATTTGCCTAAAATGCTTTGTATTCAAAAGTTACATTGAATTAATTTCACTAATTTACATAAAGTGAGATATATCTATTTAAAGAAATAAAATGTTTTCAATGTTATTTTCCTTCTATTTACAATATCCGAATTTGATATAAGGGAGTTATATAAATTTCTTCATATATACTTAAATTAACAAATGTTGTTACCCACTAGGGTGGGCCTAGTGGTTGGGGGTTTGGGTAGTTTAACGTGAGGTTCTATAGGTTCTATGTTCAAACTTCATTGTTTTTCTTGTATACCGAAAAAAAAATAACAAATGTTGTTGGTAGGTGCATATGTGTGATTGAATACAAATAAAATGATTTTTGTACTATTATAAAATAATTCTACCTTCTTTTATTGTATGTAATTAATTATATATATTAAATAAAAAATTGACAATTAAGAAAATAAAACTATTTCATCCATTTTATTTTGATTATCATTTAAGATTGTGAGATAGCAAGAAAGTAAGAAATACAATTTATGTTTTTGTTTTTGTGAAAATTATTAATTAAGTTTTCTATTGGATATGCTAACTAGTTTCTTAAGGTCAGTTACCATTAACTAACAATTGCTCTAATTTTTATCACGACACTTGTTACCATTTCTTCTTTTTTTATACATGTTATCTCTTATATAGTATATCCCTCCGTTCTAAAATTCTTATTATTTAAAAATACATACAAGATAATTTTTTAAATATATTTAAATTTATACAATTCTTATTACTAAAATAGAGAGAGATAGTATAATAAAGAGTATTGAAAACATAAAGAAAGAGAGAAAGAGAATAAATATATATAATAAAGACTGAAGGTACGAATTTTAGAGTGAGAAATATAATTATAGTTGTTAATTGAAATAATTATAAATAAGGGTATAGTGGGGGAAAAGAATTAATTAGTATTGGATTTTTAAAAAAACAAGGATTTTGAAACAAAAGTAAAAATAAAATAAAAAAAACAAGTGTTTTTGAATGGGGGAGTATTAAATAATTTCTTACTCATCTATTATTCTGTTTTTAATTTCTCTCTTATTAATTGTTAGTGGTAAATTTGAGAAAAAAATATTTAATTATTCATTAATATTATAAAGAAACAATGTTACCAAAAAAAATTAAAAAATAATCAAAATAAAACAAAAAAATGCTAAAACAACAATCAAAATAAAACAAAAAAAATGCTAAAACAACAATCAAAATAAAGCAAATAGTGTTGTTGATTGGTCTTGCTAAGCTACCATTTTCTTGTTCTAAATCTGTGTGGGTAGAAGACTTTCCTCCACGAATAAATCTCCCGGAAAATGATGTATATTTGGCCATTTTGGCATTTATCTTAATAGTAACCCACCCTTCAAAAAAAAAACAATCAAGAATTAATAATCTTTTTCAACCAAAATAATAATAATAATAATCTTTTACACACTCCAGTGACAAAAATATAAAAAAAGATAAAATTGAATAATTATAATAAATAATGTATCAAAATAAGAAATAAAAATATATAAAAAAAGGATAAAATGAGATTAAAAATGAGACGTGAAAAAATTATATATAAATGTTAAAAAAAAGGGTCGCAATTTGCTACTCTCCCGCTAGAGGGGGTTTCGGTACGTACCTTCTTGATATTTTTTTATTGAATGGAGACGAAAAGGTCAAAATTACAAAGGAACAAGTCGTGTATTCCATCCTAAATTATTTCAAAGAAGTAAAATAGATTTTAAATGAGACATGTGTATTACAAATGAGAATGTGAAAAAAATGGGGGAATACAATAAAAAAATACAGGATAATGGTTATAGGGGGTCAAAAGTCTTTTCAAAAATTAAAAATACAAATTCTAATAGTTAAATATTATCCCATAACTATAAAAATACTAAGACCATTTAAAAAAGTTGAGAGAAAGTGATTAAATGATCAAAGAAGGTACCAAAACCCTCTTTCACTAGAGGGTACAATTTGGTACCCTCCACCAAGAGAGGGTTTTGGTACCTTCTTGTTATTTTTTTATTGAATGGAGGCATAAAGGCCAAAACTACATAGGAACAAGTCGTATACTCTTTCCTAAATTATTTTGAAGACATAAAGTAGATTTTAAATGAGACACATGTATATTGCAAATGAGAATGTGAAAAAAATGGGGGAATACAATAAAAAAATACAGGATAATGATTATATGGGTCAAAAAGTCTTTTCAAAAATTAAAAATACAAATTCTAATAGTTAAATATTGTCCCGTAACTGTAAAAATATTAAAACCATTTAAGAAAGTTGAGAAAAATTGATTAAATTATCAAAGAAGGTACCAAAACCCCCTCTCACCAGAGGGTACCATAGAATTTCCCCATTTTTATTACTACGGAGAACCTTTAGAGTTTTGTTTGTTTACCATTTTTAAAAATTGTTTTATGTTTTTAAAAGCAGAAAATTGAAAAATCTATTTAAAAGACAATTTTTAAAAATGATTTTAAAAAGTGCTACCGTATTTTAGTTTTTAAAAACAAATTATGAAACTACTTTTAGGTGTTATGGAAACTATTTTTTAATTTTCTGTTTTTATATTGAAAATCTGTAAATATATAAATCAATTCATTTATAAAAAAATATTTTTAAAAATAGTTTTATAAAACAGTTTTCAAAAACTGAAAAAATAAAACTAAATCAAACAAGCTCTTAGCATGCTTGTTTTGTTTTTATTTTTTATTTATTTACATGTAACTAGATGTGAAAGATGTTTCAGATTCAAACACGATTGACTTCCATTAAAAATACATGTGGCTTTGACAAAGAAAAAAGATGTGAAAGACCACAAAAGACATTCAACTAGAGAGGAAGTTAGCAAAAAAAAAAAACACTAGAGAGGAAGTTTAAAATTAACAATGCCGACTAAATATCCTTTAACAGAATATACAGTCAATTCTATCATTTAATTGAATTATAAATGTCAAAATATGAATGAACTAAGTTCTAATTTAATCAATGGTTTCGAATTTAAATTACGTGTATGCAATTGCATTAAATACTCGGAGGGTGAGTTTTGTCATCCATAGAGTTTCTACCTAACTTGAGTGAATTGCCTCCCACATATGATAACTGTAATCTTGAAAAAAAATAAGGCACTTAATTAGGAGTATGTGGCTAGTGGTTGGTTTAGCGACTGGTGCAGTTATCCTCTGGCTCTTTTTTTTTCCAGAGCAGTAAAACAACCTAGTTCAACAAATTGTTAGTTACTTGTAGTTTTGTCTATAAAGTATAAATTAAAATTGTAAACTCCATTATATTGTGTTAGTATTTTTCTAATAAATAATATATTATAATATTATTTTTTAGTGTACAACAAAAGCAATGCGGTCTGAATTTTAAATCTATAACTTCAATCTAAACTATTTGAATCCCCACCATTAGTAGCAGAAAATTTTAATAATGAAGTTTCTTTATTATCTATGTGATTTTATTTAAATATACATGTCTGTAATTATTTTTTATAGATATCAACTATGCTTACCTATAGGCGATAGCTAGGATTGGTTCAAAATTTATATTGCAATATGTCATGAACAAACTATCAAGCTAGTTTAAGCTATTGGGTGGAGGACATGTGAATGATTTTGTACAATATATTTCCAACACATCCCCTCATAAGCAAGAGCTCTTTGGATTTGAAGCATGAAAAATGCACATACCCACTTAATTTGTGCTGAAATTAAAATTTTTTTATTGAAATAATACGACCATCAATAATTGAACTCTGGATTTCTTGGTCATATAGGCTTTGATATATAACATGTCATGAACCAACTATCCCAAAAGCTTAAACTATTGGGTGAATGACACATGAATGGCTTTATACACTATATTTCCAATAAGGATTTGGGTCCTTGGACCTCATGTATAAAAAGGAATTTCATGGGTCTTCAGACCAAAAGAGGGGTCTTCGGACCAATGAGGGGTCTTCAGACCAAATAGGTACAAGAGAGGTAATCACATTTGCTCCTAGGTCAAGGGGTAAATGAGATTCCTCCATTAAAAATGAACTTCATGCGTAGCATCCTTGCTTGATAATAAAACTTTAAGAGGGTGGCCCTAGACGATGGCCCTTGGTCACATAGCCGAGCGCTCAAAGAGGTTACAGTGAAAAGACACTTGGGTGTGAGTTACACACTTGATTGCCCCATGAGGGGGATTTTGTTTGACTTACTTGGTATGGTACACCTAATTACATGTACACTGATGTATGTTAAAGAACTGTTGGGAATTGAATGTAAACTTTAATGAATGAATTATCATAAGTTGTTAGGAGTCGATTCTATGTATTTCTGCTATGAATATATGTTTTGTTCTCCCCACACTGCACACACGGTTACCGCATTCACTGGGACCTAAGTCTCACCCCACGTTGCGAGGAGTTTATTCAGTTGTGCAGGTTGCTAATTGGGATGCTTTTATCAAGAGAGTTGAGAGATCTTTTGGAGGGGCTATTGAAGACTTACTTGTTCAGTATTTTAGAATTATGGTTTAGTAGATAGGATGTGAATTTGAAGTGTTGTAGTTGAGCCACCGTGTGGCGTTTTGATTGTAATTATTGAGTTGTATTTGGTAAATTTATGCTTAAGTAATGGTTGGATTACCTAAGCGTTATAATGTATTGTATGTTGATATCGATAATGCGCGAAATAATTTCAAGAATTTGGAAATGGTGCTCCTAACAGGCATTATTTCTGAATTTAGAAATTTGGACATTACACCTACTCTAACTCCAATCATTCCCTACGATACTAGCTTTGGATAGGTTCTATTGTAGTTAGGTGTGTTTGTACTTATAATTTGGCTATTAATCTTATGGTGATCATTGGTAAATGAACTCTACTGAAAGTCTTACTAACGGTGTGTTAGGTATCTTAGCAATCCCCTAACCACATGGTTTACTAACTGGTTTGATAAGGAGTTTAACTTTCACTTTCAAGGAAGAGTTTAACTCAATGAAAAAGGTTCACTTGGTTCCTGAAGTAGAAGGTTATGAAAGGAAAACATTTTTAGCTAAGTTTGCTATACCAACAATTGGTTTATCATTTCAACTTACCTACCCTAAGTGTAGGCCGATTTTAGGTTGTTTATTCCAACATCCAAATCAATTTTGGATGTCAAGTTGACCAAACCGAATCAACAATAATCAAGGCCAAAATCAGGGTATAATCACACAATTTCACAACTAGACGGACAACAATCAAGTCATCACTTGACATTCAAATTGTACTTAATCAGTACAAAATTTTATATCTTATCTCCTGGTCGAGTAATTAACTAAGTGTTCTCTCATGTGATTTAGTTGCACTTCCCAAATTAGGGATGACTACTCTCATATCTTTATTCCTCATGTATTGGCAAGACCACGTGATTCTTATTATTATATTATCTCAACCAAGTTCAATGCATAGCAGACTCCTAATTCAAGCTTCTAACCTACAACAACTATCACATCCATAAAGAGTATTAACAATTCTTTTAGTGGCTTCCTTCAAAATCATGCAAGTTCATTTCACCTCATTTTCTAACAGAAGGGCTTCTAAAAATGAGATGTTTAATTTAAGTTACCTATGTGATAGCACCTTGAATCCCAGATCTATAATTGAAGCAAGGGACCACAAACACCATTAGAATTCGGTCAAATTGAGCAAAATAGTGTAGAATGTCAGTGGCATAAATGAGAGGAAATTGAAGAATAAAAGAGAAATGGAGAAGGATAGAGGTGGAGGTGAACGCCATTGCAGTAGGCAATTCCCACAGCAGATAAGTTCGATGCTAGACGCCACTGATTCGGGGGAATCAGATAAGTCTCCGGTTGGTTTGAGAAAGAACCACCAAGCCTTCTTTACTCACAAGAATGAGGAGGAAATTTAGCATAATGCCTTTACTAATTCAAATCAAAGTTACAAAGTGAAGAGATGTCCTTCCTATTTATTAGAGAAAAGGGGGCGGCCAGCCAATATTAAGGAAAAATAAAGGGAGACTCGATTCTATTCCTAATGGGACTTGAACCCATGACCTCCTAATCAATTAGCTAAGCTAACTCTTAGCCAATAAACCCTTAAAAAAATAGCACCCAAAATAAGAGTGGAAAATAAGAAAATTACAAACATGTCATATACAATTAAATCCTATTTAATTCCTGATTAAATGGAGTCTTCTTGTTGCTTTGGGTCAATTGGTCAAAAGTTGACCATGAGGGGGGTTGACCAATTGTTAGGATTTGATTTTTAATTATTTCGAATTCCTTAATTGATGACATTTCAATTATTTCGAATTCCTTAAGTCATGGCATTCTGAAGCCATTTCGAATTTTCAGAAGAAGAACAATATTATCTTATTTCGAATTCTGATTGAAAATCTTGTTAACTTAGAAAATACTTGAAGTAGAGTTAATATAGAAACTTTGGAAATTCGGAAGAGAAGATATATTGTGAATTCGAAAATGTAAAGAGATGTAAATGAAAGGTATTCCAAATCAGGTAAAGGACAATTCTTTTATTCAAGTCCAAAATTCGAATTAACATCTTTGAATTCGGAAAGCTTGAAAGGTACAGAGTCAAGATAAAGGAATTTGAAACAGTCAGAAAGCAGAAAGTCGAAGACACATCTTTGAAGACTTAGAAGAATTCTGAAGAAAACAGAAGACTCATTTTCGAAAAGACAGAAGACTCATTTTTCGAAAAGATAGAAGATATCAAGAAAACAGTTATTGGAAGTTATGAAGATCAAGACAAGTGTCACCTAGTTAGTGGTTGATTTTCAAAATTTGTAATTAGTTTTTTGGATAGCAGAAACGTGGCAAGCATCTACGCTGCCAACACATAGGGTTGTTGATGTGTCAAGCATGCATTAGTTAGCCGTTAGGATTGGAATCTATAAATACTAGAACCCACAATGTAATAAGGGTTGGCAAATCACTCACTCAAATTCTCTGAAACACCTTAACGTCCAAACTCACAGCGACAAACAGGTTACAAGGAGAAGAACAGTACGTGATGAACCCATCCAAATTTATCTTAATGCAATTGTTCTTACAATTCAATTTTTCTTTTCTTTTGTTTACATTCTGCAATTTACATTTTGCAATTCATTTCTTGTACAATTTCTTACTCAAAACTTTTTACTGAAGTTTCTCAAAATCAGTTTCTGAAAACTCATGTTTTAAACTTGATAGAATTCTGAATCAAACAATTTTATGGAAATTAAGTTCTTTGATGAAATTCTGAATCAAATCTTTTTAGAACTTATTGTTTCTGGATTTCTAACATTTAGAAAATTAATTGGTGAAATTCTGAACCATTTAATCTAAGTTTCCAGAAAATTCATTCTTTTGATCATTTGAACACATAAACCTACTTTTTTAAAAGAGTCCCGTAAGAGGATTTGATTCTAACCCCCAGATTGCTCGTAGAATCAAAGTGTTAAAATTCATTCTTTTTGAATTTGAATTTTTCACCACAAACAAATTGGCACGCCCGGTGGGACAAATTGCCAAAAAGTAGTGTGTGTTACCATTTTTTTGAATAGATTTGTTCTTGTTCTTGTATGCGTTTGAGAAGTGGAAGGACAATTTTTGTTCAAATGGCTAATAGTGGTAGACAAAATGCAAATGGAAATAACAATAGGGATAATGCTAATATCACAAATTATGAGAATTCTTCTCCTCCAAGGAATGAGTCTGTGACTAATAATGATAATGGGGTCGATGGGAATAATAGTGTTCATAGAAACCCATCAACAAATGTGACTACAATCACAAATGCTGTGACAGATCCAGTGGTTAGTCAAATTGGTTCTACTATCCCTATGCCCAGTTTTATGTCTATGCCTCAAAATGGACAACCACAATATGATTTACCATTTGGGTTTGTTCCAAATTCTGGAACAGCCCCACAAGTTATATCAACAACGGGTCCTTCAGTTGTTTGAGGACCCATGTTTAATCCTTTTGTAGGAAATTCTTCTTCATCTATTACAAATTCAACGTTGCAAACTCTAAGGCAACAAATGGATGAAAGTAACCATGAAATGGTGAACATGTTGACAACTCAAATGGCCACAGTGTTTGATCCCCTAGTACAAACAACAAATGCAAATTATAACTTGTTGGCTAGGCAAATGGAAAGGATTGCGGATGTGTTTGGAGCACCCACAGATCCTATAGTAAGACAAGTGGCTAATATGAATCCTCCTGTAAATATGGGAGATCAGAATAATCAAATACCAAATCCTGTGAATCCTGTTGAAAATAGAGAAAACAATGCTCCTAGAGTTATTCTGAATAGAAATCAGAATGCTGATGAAATTCTCAAAAGGATAAGAGCAAATAACTTAGGGGGGCAACAAAATGTTGTTGGAATAGTTGAACAAGTCCTGAATAGACATGGATTCAATGTAGGATTTGCAAATCATCCTTATGTAGTTTCTCCTTTTACCCAAATGGTTTTGCAAACTGAATTACCAAGGGAATGGAAAGTTCCCAAATTTACTAAGTTTGCTGGAGAAGTAGGAGAATCCACTGTCGAACACATTGCTCGATATCAAATCGAAGCAGGTGATTTGGCAAATAATGAAGAACTTAAAATGAAGTATTTCCCTAGTTCTTTAACCAAGAATGCTTTCACTTGGTTTACAACACTTCCCCCAAATTCGATTCATTCATGGAATCAATTGGAAAGAAGTTTTCATGAACAATTCTTTCGAGGGGAAACCAAAGTTACTTTAATGGACTTAGTGAATATTAAAAGGTCTTCGAACGAATCCATTGATGACTATTTGAATAGATTTAGGCAAATGAAAGCTAGATGCTTTACTCAAATTCCTGAATATGAGTTAGTCCAAATGGCTGCAGGAGGACTAGATTACTCAATTCGAAAGAAATTGATTAATCAACAACTTAGAGATATGGCCCAATTGGCTGATAAAGTTAGGCAAATTGAACACTTGAAAAAGAAAAAGAGAGATTTCGAAAACCTGATAAACTCTTTCGAAAAGACAAAGTAGCATATTTGGAAGTATCTGATGATAGTGATTTCGAATATGATATGGAGGATAGTGATGTTCATGTAGCAGAACTTAAGCCTGGACCTCCTTATGTTTGTCAATCTTTGAAACCTAGTGGAAACACTAGTAATGATAACAAAGATAGATTTCCTAAGAAAAACTATGGTTTCGATATTTCGAAAGCAGATCAAATATTTGATATTTTAGTGAAAGACAAACAAATAACTCTAAGTGATATCATAAAATCCCTTCTCAAGAACAGAGAAGAGGTAGGAAATACTGTAAATATCATCATACTTATGGTCATTGGACTAATAGTTGTGTTCGTTTCAGGGATATTATCCAAGAAGCGATTAAACAAGGAAGATTGAAATTTGAGGAAAAAGCACCAATGGCAATGAAGATTGATTCAGATCCTCTTCAGGTGAATGCCAATTATGCCGAGCCAGTTAGTATTAACATGGTTGAAGTTGAAGACTCGAATTCTGTGGGTCAGGCTGTGGAAATGGCCTTAGACGGAGACCAAGAAATACATGATGTTTATCCAAAAGGAGGAGAGTCTCTTTTGGAATTTCTGAACAGAAAGAAGGCAGAAGATGCCTCAATAGATCTTTGCCCAAGATGTCATGCTGTGTTTGACAAGTCTGCAGCAAAGGTTTTTCGAAATTCAGACATGAAAGTACATTATCAACAGGTTACTTCCCATCAGAAGCAGGCTGAGAAAAGGCAGAAGAAGCCTCATCCTTCATATGGAGGATGGATTTCGAGATCCGAATCCATCTCTGGGGGAAATAGTCCTGTGAATAGGAGTAGGTTTGATAAGGGAAAGCAACCTATGACTCAAAGGTTCCAAGAAAATTCGAAACCAAGAACTTTTGTTCCTCCAACATCTGTGCCTCCGAATCAATGGATTCGTCCAGGTTTCGTGAAGCAGCACAATCATTTCCAAAGTCAGTATCAGAAACCTTACTTTGGGAATAGGCAACAAATGACTAAGACTCAATGGAGAAGGGCACAGAGGATGAGGAAGACAACTTTCGAAAATCAAGCAAAAAGGAACATTGATACTGAAGGAAATAAGCAGCAATCCAAGCCAATTCAAGCAAAGAATGCCCAAGTCATTCAGGTGCAGGCAAATACAAGTAATCCATCTTACGCTCAGATGGTTAAGAAGAAGCCTTCGTTCCAAGTAATTGGAGGTTTCAATGAAAGTGAAGATGACTTGTTAACAGAAAATTTCGAAACTGGATTTGTAGATGGTCTGGACGACATCTGTGCAGTTGTTTCTGTTTTGCCTGCTGACGAGAATCCGAGGGGGGTGGTGGATTCGTTTTTTTACGGATTTATCTAGGTTGGAATGCTCATAAGTAAGAAATTTGGGAAATGGTTTAAACAAGAAATTGAAAAAAAGGTAAGAAGATGGAATGGAAATTGATAGACGTCACACTTCCAAGGATGGAAGATAAGCCTAAGAGTTATACACACAAAGGGATGAAGGACCTTTGATAAAACTCAATTCTTGGTTAACAAGAAAATAAGAGAAACACTCTCCAATTGAAAATTCTGAATTAAACTTAACTTGTCCATTTTTGCATGCATGATGCGCCCCTTTTAAAGGTGCCTACAATCCTTGCATGGCTTTTCACATTCAGCCACTTAATTCTCCTAATAATTCTATTAAAATTTAGAAACATAACTACCAACGAGAAATTAAACTAATCAGCCTATAACTACTACATGTAGCCGCCCCCAATTACAAGCAAATTGTAACCAACCAACAAGAATTAACAAGGGAATAAATCAGCCATGTGTGGTCGCAATTACTTGTAGGCATAACAGCCAAAATTGATGATTATGCGTCCCATTTAAATTGTAACCGCCCAACATTGAAATGTTGTCTTCCTCCTTTCAATTTGTAACAGCTCACTCTTTGATTGGCAAGTAATTTTGTAACTCCCTTTGTCTCTTGAATTGATTCAGCCGCCCCCTTGCTTTTGTAACTGTCCAAACATCATAAGTCAGCCAAATAACTCCAAGTTGGCCGCCCACATGTAGCTTCTTGTATAGCCTTCTTATGCCTGGTTGGATTCACATCAGCTGCAGAATATGCTGAAGAGCTTGAAAGAGGTTTGGAAGATGAAGATTTCGAGGATGATGAAATCGGAGAAGACCCAGTTTGCTACACCTATATTGGCAAACAAATCTGTCAGAACACATCAGCAGTATTCGAAAGGCCAGTGGAAGAAATGCAACTCCACATGAAACCTCTGTTTATCAGAGCTATGGTTGAGGATGTGAATATTGGTAAAGTTCTGGTGGATTCAGGAGCGGCAGTGAACTTAATGCCGAAGTTTATGATGAAGAAGTTGATGAAAACTAAGTTTGACTTGTTGCCACACCAAATGGTGATTACTGATTTCAGTGGTAGAACTTCCAAGTCTGAAAGTGTTCTATGTTTAGAATTAACCGTTGGAACAATCATGAGACCTACCATGTTTGTGGTGGTGGATTCGAAAGCAAATTATAATTTGCTACTTGGAAGAGAATGGATTCATGGTGTGGGTGATGTTCCTTCATCAATGCATCAGAAACTCTGCATGTGTACCAAAGATGGAATTCCCATTTATGTGGATGGTGATAAAAATTATTTCAGGTGGAGGAAGATGCAGTGGATGTTAGGAGCACTGAGAAAAAAGTTATGAAAACTAGACCTTATGAAGTTATTGATAAGTATTCATTGATGCCTACCAAGGTACCATATTCCTTGAGGATAAATCCAAACTATGGATTTATGATACAATGTGATGTTGGCCCCTGTGAGGCCGCAGAAATAGCTGAATGGTCAGATCCGGAATAGATTCGAGCTTTTGGGCTCGAATTTTGGCCTATATGGCCGAAAAAAGGTTTTGAAACGGCTCTCGAAGCCGGAGTTCAATGAAAATAAAGAAAATAAAGTACAAACGGCCCCTAAGGCCGAGTGGCAAGAAGGAAGAATACTCAGTGAGGAAATAATAGAAGAGGAAAATTCACTCGAAACAGAAAATGATTCTTCTCAAAAGGTTAAAACTTCTGTTGAGAAAAACAAAGATTCTGAAAAGAAGTGCTTTGAGTAAATGATGAAAAGAGTTGAGACTTATGTTCAGGAAACTCAAGAGTCTGAGTTCAAAAAATTAGATTGCATATATGATGACTCTCCCTTGGGTTTCGAAGGATTTTTGTCTCAAGGTATCAAGAAGATGGAAGCTCAAGACCCTTTAGAAGAAATAAACTTGGGTGATGCAAATGAAAGGAGACCCACGTTTATTAGTCAGAATCTCGAAGGTGAGTTTAAAGAAAAAGTCATTGACTTGTTAAAAGAGTATAAAGATTGTTTTGCTTGGGATTACCATGAAATGCCTGGTTTGAGTCGAGAACTGGTAGAGCATAAGCTTCCAACGTTTCCAGAAAAGAGACCAGTGAAACAGGCTCCAAGAAGATTCGCTCCAGAAATTGTTTCGAAAATCAAAGAAGAAATTGAGCGTCTTCTAAAGGCTAAGTTCATTCGAACTGCCAGGCAATTTCTTAGGATTTCTTGTCCATAAGAAAGGTGTTGAGATTGACAAGAATAAGGCTAAAGCTATTCCAGAAGCATCTCCACCAACAACCAAGAAACAATTACAGTCTTTTCTGGGAAAAGTTAATTTCTTCGAAGATTCATTTCGAATTTATCAGGAAAGACAAGAGTGTTTTCCCCTTTGCTGAAATTGAAGAAAGAAGAAAATTTCAAATGGGAAGATGAACACCAACAAGTCTTTGAGGAAATCAAGAAGTATTTAACAACTCCTCCGATTATGACTCCTCCCTTTCCAGGAAAACCCTTAAAGTTGTATATTTCTGCTTCAGAAGCCACAATAGGAAGTATGTTGGCTCAAGAGGACGAAAATGGTGTCGAAAGAGCTATTTACTATTTGAGTAGAGTCCTTAATGATGCAGAAACTAGATATTGTGCTATTGAAAAGTTGTGTTTGTGTTTGTATTTCTCTTGTACTAAACTTAAGTACTATGTGAAACCACATGATGTATTTGTAATCTCACACTTTGATGTAATAAAGCACATGTTGTTAAAACCTATATTGCATAGTAGAGTTGGAAAATGGGCTTTGGCTTTAACTGAGTTTTCCTTAAAATTTGTTCCTTTAAAAGCTATGAAAGGACAAGTAGTTGCTGATTTCTTAGTTGAACACCCACCAATTCCAATTGAAGAATCAATTTATGTTGGTTTAGAACCTTGGAAATTATATTTTGATGGGTCCAAACATAAGAATGGATCAGGAATTGGAATTTTATTAATCTCACCCAAGGGATTTCCAACTCGAATGATGTTTGAAATAAAACATCATTGTTCGAATAACGCAGTAGAGTATGAAGCTCTTATTGCTGGTCTCGAAATATTAGTTTCTCTGAATTCGAGAAATGTTCATATTCGAGGAGACTCTCAATTAGTTATCAAACAGGTAACTAAAGAGTATAAATGTTTAGATCCAAAATTGGCTAAGTATTTAGTTCAAGCCAATAAGCTTTTGGAAATGTTTGACGAGGTAAAGATTGAACATATTCCAAGAGGTCAAAATTTCGAAGCCAATGAGTTAGCTCAAATAGCTTCTGGATATAGAATTTCCATTGGAACTCTTAGGAAGATTAGTGATATTCGAAGAAGATTTCCAATGAAAGGTTTCGATATTCATAATGTAAATCTCTTAGATCAGAATGATTGGAGAAGCGAAATTGTGACTCTTATCCAAAATCCTTCCCTAATAAATAAAAAGCATTTGAAATACAAAATTCTAAATTATTGTATTTTAGGTGAAGAACTTTATAAGAAATCCGTTGATGGAACTTACTTCGATGTTTGGGAGAAACTGAAGCTTATTTAGCTTTAGTAGAAGTTCATGAAGGAGCTTGTGGTGCTCACCAGACAGGAAGAAAAATGGAATGGATTTTGAAAAGAAAATTATTCTTTTGGCCTTCAATGTCCAAAGATTGTCACAATTTTGCAAAATCTTGTGAGGAATGTCAAAAGCATGGAAATGTACAACAAGTTCCTGCAAGTGAATTACATTCAATCATAAAGCCTTGGCCTTTCCGAGGATGGGCTTTAGATTTATTTGGAATGATACATCCAGCTTCTTCGAAAAACCATAAGTTTATTTTGGTGGGAGTTGATTATTTTACCAAATGGGTAGAAGCAATTCCTTTAAGAGAAGTTACTCAGGAAGATATCATTCGTTTTATTGAAGAAAATATTATATTTCGATTTGGCTTACCGAAAACCATTACTACAGATCAAGGAACAATGTTCACAGGGAGGAAGATGGTTAGGTTTGCTGAATCAAAAGGAATAAAATTACTTTCTTCTACACCTTATTATGCACAAGCAAATGGTCAAGTTGAAGCAGTTAATAAAAACCATTATTGCTTTGATTAAAAAACATATTGGACAACGTCCTCGAAATTGGCATGAGACTTTGAATCAAATTCTTTGGGCTTATAGAAATTCTCCAAGAGAAGCAACTCGAACTACTCCTTATAGATTGGTATATGGTCATGATGCTGTGTTACCAGTTGAGGTGAACTTACAATCATTAAGAGTTCAAAAACAATATGAGTTACCTTCTCAAGATTATTGAAATTTGATGTTCGATGAATTAAATCAACTTGATGAAGAAAGATTGACTGCTCTTGAAAATATAATTAGACAAAAAGAGCAAATAATGCGTTGTTATAATAGAAAGGTCAAGAAAAAAGAATTTCAAGTTGGTGATTATGTTTGGAAGTTAATTTTGCCAATTGATAAAAAGTCTAAGAAGTTTGGAAAATGGTCACCTAATTGGGAGGGACCTTTCGAAATTGAAAAAGTATTTTCCAGTAATGCATATTCAATTCGAGAATTAGTGGTGATTTGCGCATATTATCAATAAATGGAAAGTACTTGAAAGAATATAAACCAAACTTGCAAGAAATAACTATTATGCATAAGAGGAAATAATTGTCTAAAGGCAATTAGAATTTCGAGCCCATGCTCGAAACAAAATAAAATAATTGTCAGGGGGCAATTCAAAAATTCGAACCCATGTTCAAAAACAAAGAAATTGCATCAAGAGAAGACTAAAAAGGAATTTCACTTGTCAACTTGGTAAAGTTATGCATAAGATCTTCATATTGGGTCTTGAAGCTTGACTCATTCTTCCCAAGGCTTTCGATGTCCTTGGTGACTTGCACTGCATTTTTCGAAATGCCTTTAACAAAATTGATAATCTCCATTCGAGTAGCCTGTTGTCTCGAAAGAGTAGCTTCAGCTTCGCCTTTAACCTTTTCGATTTCCTTGAGTCTTCCTTGATATTTCTTAACCAAGTTTTCAAGCTTGACTTGCTCTTTATTCAATTCTTCGACCCTTGCTGAGTTTTGCTTGATGGATTGTTCATGGTTGTTCACTATCAACTTGCTATGTTGCATCTTCTCAACCAATTCAGCTTTTTCACTTTTCTGATGATCCAAATCTGATCTCGTTTTTTCGATTTGGCTGATGGTTGTAATGCTATTGTGATAGTGTTCAGCAAAACTCTTCACCCAAGTTTGTTGAAGATCAGTAAGCAGTGAATTGTACTTGTCAAAATATATGAGGAAACTCTCTATTTCTTCCCTGTAAGAACGATCCTTTAGAATTTCTCTCATCATCTTCTTTTCAAAAATCAGTTTCTTGAAATTCTGAAGAACCTGATCCACTGAATCTTCTTCACCTGAAGGCTTCTGAATAGTGGCCTCAGAATGAGCAGATGATAGAGAAATTTCCCCTGAAAGCACATCTAAGATTAAGAAAGGATTCTGATCCAGATCTTTGAGGCAATCATCCAAACTTGTAGCTTTATAAATTGGAGTTGACTTGGATGAATCCCTCGAAAATCCAGGAGCCTGTTCAGGAGTTGCTGATTCAGATTGAGTAACTTGAATCTCCTTTGAGGCAGAATCCTTTAATTTCTTTGAATCTGGTTCTAAGGAACTTGTAGGATCGTCTTGTTTGTCCTCTTCTTCTTGAGAGTCATCCTCATTGGGGTTTGATGGAGATTGAACTTCTCCTTCTTCCTTTCCTTCTTCTTCTTGTTCCTCATTGCTCTCTTCTATATTTTCGAGAACAGCCTTTTGGTGTTTTCGAAGGAGCAGCTTCGAGTGGACTTTCAATAGTAGGTTCTCCAGTACCACCACTTTCAGCTTGAGAACTAGAAGAAAGGTTCACCTGAAAATTCGAAAACAATAAAGATTAGATAACAAGAAAAGAAAAGTCTTAAGAGAAATATTTTTCTTTCGAAAGAGAGTTAAAAGGGTTACTTGCTCAACAATTCCACTTGGAATTTGTTCCTTATATGCTTTAACCTTAAACCTTTGCCCAACTCTCTGATGGTTTGCATAAAGAAAGTATTTTCAAAATCAAGAAAGAAAGAAGTTTTGGAGTAAAATTTAGAAAACAAAGGAAAAAGAACTTACTGCTCCAATAGTTTTCCCTGGTGGAATAACTGATAGGATCTTTGGCTTTGGAGTCTTTTTCTTTGCTTCTTTAGAAATTTCTCTCTCAGAGGAACAATTTGTTTTTTAGGAGTATTTTCCTGTTTGAAAGAAACTAAGCATTAGTTGTTTCGAAATAAGCAAGAAATTCGAAATTGAATAAAAAAAAAAATTCGAAACTTACCTCTGAGGTAGATTTTTCTTCAGTAACTTCAATTTTTCTTTTCTTCTTCTTCTCAACCTTGGCCACTGAGTTCTCTGCAATTGGCTTGGAAGACTCTGCTTTCTTTCTCTTTCCCACTGAAGCAGATTGACTCTTCTCAGAAGGCTCATCATTCTTTTCAGCCTTTCCAGAAGAAGTCTTCTTTTGAGATTTCGAAGCAGTAGTAGCCTAAAAGCAAAGGTATAAAGGAAATTAAGCAAAGAAATTTCGAAATAAAAAAGAATTACATCTAGATTTCGAAAACTTACAGCAGGTTTTTGAGAAGAAGATGGATTCTTTCTTTTCTTGGATTTCTTTTCTTCCTCATCACCACTTTCCCAATTCTCCTCTTTGGAAATTTTGCACTCTTGAGCTATGACAAAGCAAAGAGAGTCAGAATTGTAAATTTGGGAATGAGAAAGAAGAGATCAACAACAATATATATTGTTACCTTGAGCTATGAAGTCTTTAGTAATTATTCTCACATGTTCTATATCCACATGAGGTATAAAAGGGTAATTGTCCAAAGTATATTTTGTCAAAGTGACTCTTTTCGAAAGAGGTTTTAAACTATTAAAAAGAAAATCAAGACTAGCAGGTCTAGTCCATTCTGGACCATAAAGACTTTTTGCCTAGACCAAACTTTGCTGTCGGCAAAGGAGGGAATTTTGGACAAAACTTTTCGAAATCAGAAATACCTTTGGAATTTATAACTTTAAAATTCTGCCTGTTGGAAGAAACTTTTTCTTTTAAAGAAGAAGCAGCTTCAGCAATAGTCCTATGAATTTTATTGGGGATATAGAACACATGGAAAAATTTCTCAAATGCCTTCAATCTCTTTGATGTGCGTACCTTAAACCATGTTGGGGGATATAGAACACATGGAAAAATTTTCTTTGATGATTTCTGCGAAGGAGTAATGCTTGAAGTCAGTCTAGATAAGCAAGTAGGTTCATCAACTTTAATGCAAGAATAATACTCCGACCACCATGTTTCGAAGGAGAGAGAGTGCTGTGTAGAAAGAAGGTTTCGAAAGCAATGGCCCTCTAGAGACAAAGGATTTTTATCTTTTGAAAGTTGAAGCTTTTCAAATCCTTCTTCTCCATCAACACAACCTTCTATTAACACTTCATCTACATTGGTGCAAATGGTGAAGGTCGAAGTTGGCTCAACCCAAACTGACGTGCAACTAGTTGAGGGTGGTATTGATAAACTCGAAAATCTTTTGGTTGGAAGCCACTGTATATGAGATCAGGAGTAAGGAATTGCTTCCAGATTTCGAGGGATTCAGACTGAGCACCAGGAGTTTCGCAAGGAAATTTTCGAGTGAACCACTCAGGTCCTCGAAGACGAGCAGCAAAAGGTGCTAAATTTGGGGAATGATCTTTGATGTTCAAGAAATAAGAAATATAAGTCTTGAAACGATCCTCACGATCTTTCTTCGAAGTATTGGTATAGAAAGAGAGTTTATAACCCTCAACAGACTCAGGGGTTTGAGATTCTGCAGGCTCAGAATTTTCGAATTTGTCTTTGAAAATGGCATTTAGCCAAAGTTGAAGGAACCAAAAAGGACCACATAGATTTCGAACAGGATCTTTCGATTTTAAAGAAGCAACGGCTTCAGAAAGCATGTCATATACATGGGCAAGAAGACACCTGTTTAGATCTATCTTAATTCCTTTGGCCAACATTTGAGCCATAGGAAGAAAGGACTTTGTGATTTGATTGGACCTAGAGCAGAAAACGAAAGCAGACAACCAATAGAGTAGAAAAGCAACATGCTCTACTTCAGAAACTTTGCCAGTCTTGGCATTATTTTGAATGAAAAAGGAGTAAGTGAGTTTTTCGAAATTAGGTTCAACAGGTGGTTCTGGAACCTTCATATAAGGGAAAATCAAATGGCCTTCAGGTCGAAGGCCAGTGATTGCAGCAACATCAAAAAGGGTTGGACTGAGCATTCCATAAGGAACATGGAAAGCATTAGAAGTTCTCTCCCAAAAAAGAAAAGAGGCAGAAATCAGAGTATGATCGAAGCTAAGATCATACTTACTCAACAAAATAAGGTCATGGATACCTAGTTGTTTCCATACAGGATGCATGGTATGCTCAACTCTATTTAACCAAAGACCATAGGCATCTTTTCGAGAAGGAGGGGTTGCTTTGAAAACCTCATGGGTATTTTCGAGATGTTCAGTTCGAATTTTGCTAGAGAAAATTCGAATTTTTTCAGTAGAAAGACTTGGAAAAAAGTCATCAAAAGCTTTAAGGGAAGAAGGCAAGGAGTATGTCCAAGAAACAAGAATGGGGAAGAAGCAAACAGGCCCAAGAAAAGCAAATTGCTTTTTTCTAATGGAAAAAGGAATAAGTCCTGGGAGTTCCAAATGGTAATCTTTTCTTCTGAATCTTCAGGTTCAGGAACATAAACTTTGTCTTCCCGAGCCAGGAAGTCACCTTTTACAATTGCCAATGGAACAGGGGAAGAGCTCTTGGAAGCCATTAATGGAGGTTTTATGAAGCTTTGAGGAAGAGAAAAAGAATGCAAGATTCTTGAAAGAGCTGCAAATGCATCAATAAAGCTAAAATCAGATACTTGGAAGAATTTAATCGGTGAAAAATAAGCTCAAATCAGCAAAATGTGATTGAAAAACAATAAAAATCATACCTTGAGCAAGAAGAAAAAACACCGTGAAGAGAGAGAACAGAGAAAATTGATTAAAGCTTGAAGATGAATAGTGAAAGTGAAAAGTCTGTTCCTTCAAAATCAGTATTTATATGAGAGAGGAAAGACATGGTTACATGGTTTTAGTACGTGAACCAGTAACCCAAAAACGTGGGAAAGTCAGTTAACTTTAAAAGGTAACTGCAATATTTAATTTAATTGGAAAATAAAAGGTTTTATCTGAAACTGACATTTAATTTTCCATTTAAATTTTGAATAACTGTTACAAAAAGGAATGCCAAAGGTTTATTCCAAAAATATCTCTTTTTACAACAAAAAGAATTTTTTTATTCAAAAGAGACTATTTTTGGGGGGGCATCTGTTAGGATTAGATTTTTAATTATTTCGAATTCCTTAATTGATGACATTTCAATTATTTCGAATTCCTTAAGTCATGGCATTCTGAAGCCATTTCGAATTTTCAGAAGAAGAACAATATTATCTTATTTCGAATTTTGATTGAAAATCTTGTTAACTTAGAAAATACTTGAAGCAGAGTTAATATAGAAACTTTGGAAATTCGGAAGAGAAGATATATTGTGAATTCGAAAATGTAACGAGATGTAAATGAAAGGTATTCCAAATCAGGTAAAGGACAATTCTTTTATTCAAGTCCAAAATTCGAATTAACATCTTTGAATTCGAAAAGCTTGAAAGGTACAGAGTCAAGATAAAGGAATTCGAAACAGTCAGAAAGCAGAAAGTCGAAGACACATCTTTGAAGACTTAGAAGAATTCTGAAGAAAACAGAAGACTTATTTTTGAAAAGACAGAAGACTCATTTTTCGAAAGATAGAAGATATCAAGAAAACAGTTATTGGAAGTTATGAAGATCAAGACAAGTGTCACCTAGTTAGTGGTTGATTTTCAAAATTTGTAATTAGTTTTCTGGATAGCAGAAACGTGGCAAGCATCTACGCTGCCAACACATAGGGTTGCTGATGTGTCAAGCATGCATTAGTTAGCCGTTAGGATTGGAATCTATAAATACTAGAACCCACAATGTAATAAGGGTTGGAAAATCACTCACTCAAATTCTCTGAAACACCTTAACGTCCAAACTCACAGCGACAACAGGTTACAAGGAGAAGAACAGTACGTGATGACCCATCCAAATTTATCTTAATGCAATTGTTCTTACAATTCAATTTTTTTTTCTTTTGTTTACATTCTGCAATTTACATTTTGCAATTCATTTCTTGTACAATTTCTTACTCAAAACTTTTACTGAAGTTTCTCAAATCAGTTTCTGAAAACTCATGTTTTAAACTTAATAGAATTCTGAATCAAGCAATTTTATGGAAATAAGTTCTTTGATGAAATTCTGAATCAAATCTTTTTAGAACTTATTGTTTCTGGATTTCTAACATTTAGAAAATTAATTGGTGAAATTCTGAACCATTTAATCTAAGTTTCCAGAAATTCATTCTTTTGATCATTTGAACACATAAACCTACTTTTTAAAAGAGTCCCGTAAGAGGATTTGATTCTAATCCCCAGATTGCTCGTAGAATCAAAGTGTTAAAATTCATTCTTTTCGAATTTGAATTTTTCACCACAAACACCAATCATATGGTACTATGCCAAATTTAGGATATAAGAGCACCTACTTTAAGGTGCTCCCGTGTGGATTAGCGCTAGTATTGAGTTTTTTAAGCTTATGACGCTTATAATTTGGGCGGAAGCGCCCTCAATATTTTATATTATTTCTAGATAGGGCGCTCATTTGAGCGCCCTGTAATTTATATTTATTTATTTTTCTGTTTATTTGATCAGGGCGCTCATACGAGCGCTCTGGTCAATTTATATTTTTCACTATCAGGGCGCTTCCTGTGTGCCCTCCGCTTGCTTTCTTTTAGGGCGCTTCTGGAGCGCCCTCCAAGTACAATTTTTTTATTGTTTAGGGCGCTTCCTGAGCGCCCTCTGCATTTTATTCTTTAGTGTCCCTCCTTTACAGAATAAAATCAATTTGAGTTTTATTTTTCACTCCCGTGTCTTTCTCCCACGTCTCTCACAACTCTCTCCCCCTCTCTCTAAACCCTCACCTTCTTCCCTCTTTCTAGTCCAGTCACGTCTCCTCTCCCTTCTCCCTTCTCACTGCAAGTTTCCTCCCTCCGGTGGTCCACCTTCACTGCGCACTGTGAAGCTCCGTCCGCGAGTAGCCGTGACGTCGTGGAGCTCCGTCTCTCTCTCTCTCTGCACACAACTGCTGCTTTCATTTACACGCACGTCTCCACTGTGTTTTTTTGCCGCCACAAAAGGAGGAGGTGGACGAAGATCCTTCACCGCTGAAGGACCTGCGGAAGATCTCCCTGCTGGCGCACTGCCGGTTGCCGCGTAAGGTAATAGTTTTGTCCTTTATTTTGTTGGCATTTTTTCTGCAACAAATTTTAATTATTCTTGTGTGGAATTAATGAGATATTCATTTCCTTTTAAGGTTTCAAGAAACAAACGTCTTTAATTTTTTAATTTAATATCATTACAAATATGAGATATAAATTTATTTTATTAATTTAAAAGTATCTAAGAGTCAATTAGTGAGTTATATGATATACTAATAATTATAATACTTTTCAATGACAATTGAAAATGAAAATCAATAATATTATTGTGAAACGTGATATATGCCAGCCAACAATTTGCTTCCTTTACGCAAATCATTTGATAGGTCCCCGACGCTTTTTTCGTGTTCCAATGCTCCATTTCATGCACGGTCAGCGAGAGGAAATAGGTGGACCCACTCAAACTGTTGGATCTCTCACCTTTTCCTGCCAACTCCATCTGCACCGTCCATGCAAGCATAATCTGTGTCTTCCTTCCTCATAACCAACCGTCAGATCTCATAAGGCGTGATCTGAGCCATTAGCAAAAAGCACATGTGTCAACCGAACTGAGCACAAGGACCTTGAGAATTGTCCTGCTTTCGAAAAAAAATTATGAGTGTAATTAAAAAAACATGGTTAGTGAGCGCCCTCTTTAATGTCCTCTAAGGCGCTTGCCAGGAGTGCGCCCCTGCGTGGTATCCCAAAAAATATGAGGGTGTTCTGAGGCGTCCGTGTTTTTTAAGTGCCCTTAATTGACTTCTGTGAGGGCGTGTCATAAACGCCCTTCTAAACGATCATAACTAGAGCATTCTATTAATGCACAGAAGCGCCCTTTTATGGATACGTGAGCACCCTAATATGTCTTTTTTGGTACGTTGACCAGACTTGATCAGCTCCAAGCATCCCCTACAGGTCCAAGCTTGCCACTAGTCATTAGCTTCCTAGCTGCCAGCTCAGAGCTCCACTAACAGTTGCCATCATTCTAAGATTTGACCTCAAATTTAAAATTCAGAAAGAAGCCTTAAGAAAAGAAAGTATCGAAGAAGAAGAGAGATGGATGACATAGGTAGAAGGTAAGTAGGAACTTCCCTTAGAAGATGGAGATCCTTGCTAGAATCCCCAAGCAATTCAACTGCAAGCTCATAACAAAAATACTTGGGAATCATGTAAGAAGAAGAGAAGAAGGTAACTCCCTTGTAGTGTTGCGTATTTCTTCCTCTTTGAACAAGTGCCCTCCTTTTGCTTACTTCAAAACAGTCAAGGTTAGCAGTGATTAATGAATGCAGTAAGAACATTGCTTCCTTTTATTTTCTTTTGTTTTTCAATTTCTCTACTTATTTTTTGAAGTTTCTTCCTTCTTTTTTTTATTCTAGTCATCCTTTTAATTTTTTATTTTCTCAAGCTCTAGCTCCTTTATCATAAGAGCCTGGTCCTCACATATCTCTTAAGTTGACATTGGCATCAAAATTATTTTTATCCTCATGTTTAAAAGAAATAAAGAAAATTGATTAGAGTAGCCATCATGGATAACTCTCTTACCAATTGCAAGCTCTACCCAAAATGACATGTGTATAGCCTCTATAGGAACACATCACATAGAATATTATAATCATAAGCTCCTATGGAAAGAGCTATAAGGACTTGCTTATTAACTTCCCTTTCCCCACCTCACTAATCCAAGAAGTTTATATGGTTTGGGGTGGGGAGTGGTGATCAATCCAAGTTTTTCAATCATCCTAACACTAGCTATATGTAGAAACATAGGGAAACACTAGAAGGGGGTTGTTGAAATAGTGTTCTTAATAATTTATGGAAGCTTTTTTCAAACGGCTAAGGTTTGAAAAGTTTCAGACAGGTTTAAGAGGCTATCTGAAGTTTCTTAAGAAAGCTTCTGAAAAGATCTTTTAAAGGTTTCTTGCTCTTAAAATTATCAGAACAGTTTTCAACACCCTTAGATTAGTATAAATAAATTGACAAGAGATAAGGGAAGGAAAACTTAGCCAAGGAAATTATCCTGGTTCACTCACTACCACTGTGAGCTACGTCCAGTGCCAATGCCAACTAGCACTTGGATTTTCTCTTAATCTTACCAAGATTACAAGTATTCTTTTACAGTCAAGCCTCTTCAGACTCTACAACCAAGTATTCTTTTACAGACAAGCCTCTTCAGGCTCACAACCAAGATTTTTCAAAGAGATATGTCTAAGCTTTTAAACTACACAAGTTTGAAGCTTAAACAGAGACGTTTGTACAATAAACTGAGGTATGCTCAGGATATACAAATGATGTACAATGAAAATAATAACAGAGTGTTTTTACGGAATAAAAACTTGCAGCGTGATTTTTCTCTTAGACTTTCTTGTATATTGAATCACTAACTGCTTGAAGGTCTTCATGAGAGGGTATTTAAACCAATCTTCAATCCGTTGAAATACCACCGTTTAGAGATAGCATTAAATGCTATTTAATCCGTTTGTGAGACATACTTCTGAGAGATCTAATATTTCTGACACAGTACAAGGTTGCTACTGACAAAAGAAACAAAAGCTGCCACTGTGTTGTTGCTGCAAAGACTGCGTTGCAGGGATTTCCTCAGTGGTGTATGAAATTCAAATGTACCAGGGATTTCCTCAGTGGTGTATGAAATTCAAATGTACCAGAATGGTCTCTGTGTCCCTTGCCATAAATATTCTTGAAAAGGTTCGTGCAGCAGAGAACGCTTGACTCAACAGAATTTCAGAGATGTCTTCACACACTTCAGCAAAGAGTGCCACGTCATAAATGAGACTTCGGACGGCTTCAATACTTCAGACGGGTTACGCACTTCAGATGGCTTCAACACTTCAGACGGGTTGCGCACTTTAGATGGCTTCAACACTTCAGATAGGTTGAAAGCACTTCAGATAGTCTTTATATAAGCTTAGCATGGCTTGCTGAAATCATAGATAAGTCATTAAACATTTTATGTATCTATGATAAGTATTTTAACCCAAATTTGTTAAGCATTAAAACTTGGGAAGTGGGTTATCTTAAAACATCATAATTTACCTTATGATATTTTTGAGACTCAACATTCTCCCCCTTTTTAATGATGACAAATTTGTTTTAAAATAAAGAAATCTGAAAGGAGTTTTAAATAAGATAAATTTAAAAAGAAATAACTCCCCCTCAGATAATGATTTCTCAAGATAAACAAATTCTGATCAATTACTCCCCCTGAGACCTGTAATTACTTCAGAATTGTTTGTTAGCTTTAATACTCCCCCTTTTGTCATCAATCAAAAGGGAATTTCAGAGCATAACAAAAAAAAAATAATCACAGTAAAAATTGGGATAAAAACAGGTATGAGAAAAGACTGAGTGTATTAACAAGGTAAACAAAAGAGTTCACAAAAGAGTCAGAAATTAATCACTCAAAATGAAGGTAACATCAAACAGGGCTAAACATCACAGACTATCCATCTTTCTTCAGCAAGGTCTCTTTCATTAAAGAAAACAATTCTTCCTTTGCCTTGTCATCTGAGAAATGACAGTAGCCTTCAATTCTTCTTGCCCAGTTCTGATTTGCTATTGCTCTTGAAGGATTTGATCTTGCTTAGCGGCAAGGGTAGCATTTCTTTTCTCCAACCTCTTTACTTGAAGCTTAAGCAACTTGTTCTCTTCCTCAGGATCCAGTTCCACCTCATATAGAATGATATGAATGTGCTTACAGCAGAATCTGAATAGATTGAATCCTGAATTCAACCCATAGACTTCTGGATGACTCACAGCAAAGTAGAAAGTTCTGATAGGGCAGATTAGCTTCCAATCTTCATTGAAGGGTTCAGACAGGGGAATCTGCCTCTGATATACTGATATGCACATTTATGGAGACACCACAGTATGTCATGAAGTCATCATCCTGTCTTGTAGTTCCAGAAGAGGATCCAACATCCTCTCTGATATTCCAGTAGGATGACCACACCTAATCCCTATAGCTGTGATCTAACCCTCCACCTTGTCCTTTGATCAGAGCAGGTAGCTTCTCCCATTCTGTTGGAGTTAAAGGTTCAGACTGTGCTGGAGAGCTGGATAAGCCTTAGGTTCCTTGAACTTGTCAACAGGACCTTCTTCCAGGGGGTACCTAGGAACAATCCTGTCAGGTTGCACCAGAATCTATGTGGTTGGCCTGATGGAGCTTGTTCTAGGTGGCCTATAGCCTCTCATACCTATAGACCTCAGGTAGTCCCTTTCAAAAAGTTCAGCCCTGTAGAAAGTTGCCTTACAAAGCACCATTCATCATGAGACAATCTGAGAAAGTCACCAGAGAAGGGGTTAAGTGGAGCCCACTTATGAGCAGGTGGAACCACACCCTTTCTGATCTTTTCAAGCTGTCCTGAATAACGCTCATCTGAACTGCCTTGATGCTTTGCCCTTTCTTCAACAGCAGTGTGCTTTATAAGCCCATGGTGAAGAGAGATGGGGGGATCATTTCTGAAAAACTGAAGTTCTTCAAATAAGTTAGGGAACTTGGGGACTCTGACCCTCTCAAGGAGAGGTTCCTCATACTTTCTGTGGGGTACTTCAGCAGCTTCACCATATTGGTGCTTGGTGAAAGGAAAAGCATAAGGATCAAATGTAGGCTCTGTGAAGAGGTCCCTACTTTTGGGTCCTAGCCTTATATGCTCAGGCAGCATGCTTCCTTTCCATACTTCAGAGCTGTCACCTTGCTGATGTTCATCTGTGGGGTATTCAGACTGAGTGGATTCTGAAGATGATGATGGTGATGAAGGTGGTGATGGAGTCACATTATCAAACCTTACCCTGATTCTTTTCACAGGAGGTTTAGTTTTCTCAGGTTCCCTCTCCTTTTCTTTTTTAACTTGCTTCTCTCTTCTCCTCTTGAAGTACAAGTTTGCTTTGACAAAGTTTTGATACTTGCCAGCCTCATCCATTTCTTCCAGTTGACTTACCTTGCTCCTTGTGATTCTAACAGATGGTTCAGGAGCTGTCTGAATTAACTTGGTTTTTACTCTCCTTCTTTGTTGTGCACTGGACCTTCTTCTCTTCTTAGTCCCCTGAGCAATGGAAGCCAGCCTTTCATCTTCAGCAATAGCTAGCTGAGAGGCTACTGCAAGAGCATAATCAGACTTTTCTTGCTCAGCCCTTTGCTCCATTTCTTCATGCTCCAAAGCTGTAGCAAGTGCTGCTACTTGAATAAGCTCAGGATCAGAAGGACATGCAGCCAGAGGTGCTGCTGCCAAAGCCTCAGGATCAACAATCTCAGCTACCTCTTCCTCATGAGCCTTTCCTTCTGTTTCAGAAGTAGGCTTAGGTGTAAGAGTTCTTTCACCTTCAGAGTTCTAACCCACAATTTCAGATGGCTTTTGCGAAGCCTTCTGAACAGGTTCAGATGTCTAAATGTGCAAGTTCATAGCTGCCAGAGACACCTTTGTTGAGCTCCTGACAGGCAGCTTCTTCCTTTTCTGTTGAGGGGAGGGCTTGGAGGGCTTGAACTCTTCTTTTCTGATATCCCCCTGAAGCTCTTTCTCAAGAAGCTCAATGGTGGTTCCTCTTTTTGAGGCCTTCTCCATGAGAATACTCTCCTTCAGAGTAGGAGATGGAGGTCGTGGAGTGAGCTTGATTTGCATGCTCTTCAGGTTTGTCTCACCAAAGAACACAAGAGATTTATGGTCAAATAATCTTTCAATAGGTACTTTAAAATGCATAAGTACCTTCATGATGAGAGTGTTGTGGGGAAAGTTTCCAGCAGAGTCTCGAATCCTCTTCTGCATATGGAACATGATGATGCTTGGGAGATTGACTTTCCTTTTCTGAACCAGGTGAATCAGACAGAACCTTTCCAATTTTGAGACATGGTTTCTGCTTCCATTCTTAGGGATTATTGCACACCCTAAGATAGCATGAAGAACTCTGACTTTCTCCAGCATGAACTTGGAATCCATGCATTTGGGTTCTTCTGTTCCATACAACATCTTTATAAACACCTTGTGCCCACCACTCTTCATTTCCCACCCAGGAATGAAGGTTGCACCCTCAGCCCTAACTTCAGTGATTTTAGAGAGAATGGCTTCATCAACAAAAACTGGAACCCCTTGAACAGAGGCTTTGATGCTTTCATACATACCCTTAGAATTAGGTATACCTCGAGCAGAAGTCCAGAAGTCTACCACGCTTTGTTCATGCCATGAACAAGCAATATGGTTGAAGAAAGGAGTCCACTCAGCTGCATCAAACTCCTCAACCAAGTCCATGCCAATGATGCGAAGCTCGTCAAGATTCACTCCCTTTGTTCTAACCACATTTCCACCAGAAGACTTCTTGGGTGCCATTGTTGAGTTTGCAGAAAAACTTTGAGAGAAAAAGTTGCTTGAGAAGAGAAGAAGATCAAACGAATATTGAGGAAAGAGAGCGTGAGGCTTCCTCGATACACTTACTCCTGTATTTATAGACCCATGATGCAATGATTCCCTTGTACCGGCTGCGCAGACTTCGGGTAACGTGCGAAGTGGAAGAGACAAAAACTTAAAAGAATGGAATTCAATCGTCTCAGATAGCCACGTCAGCCAGTTACTTCAGAGAGGTGAAAATTTCAGACACACAAGTTTTTAGACACAAAAAAAAATTCCAGATAACCTAAGATTTCAGACAGGTCACTGTTTCAGACAAACTGAAATTTCAGACGCACTAAAATTTCAGATAATAGAATAATATCAGAAACAATTATTTTTTTGGAAAAAGCATGTATGTTTAAATTGTTGCGTATGAACTTAAATCTATGTTCAGCCAGGGGTTTTGTGAATATATTTGCCCATTGATGCTCTGTGTCAATGAACTGAATATCAAAAACACCTTTCTGAACATAGTCTCTAATGAAATGATGTTTGATTTCTATATGCCTTGCCATAGAATGTTGAATAGGATTTTTGGATAAATTAATTGCACTGGTATTATCACAAAGAACAGGAATAGCAGAAATAGGAATATTAAAATCCTCAAGCTGATACTTAACCCATAGCAGTTGTGAACAACAACTTGCTGTTGAGATATATTCTGCTTCTGCTGTTGATAAAGCAATGGTGCTTTGCCTTTTGCTTGACCAACTGATCATGTTATTTCCAAAGAAATGACATCCTCCACTGGTGCTCTTTCTTTCTATTCTGTCTCCAGCAAAGTCAGCATCACAGCATCCTATTAACCTGCAATCTTTGCTCCTCTTATAGCAGAGACCGAGATTAGTAGTATCTTTTAGATATCTAAAAATTCTTTTAATAGTTTTGTAATGAGTAGTTCTTGGATTTGATTGAAATCTAGCACAGAGACAAACACTGAACTTATGTCAGGGTCTGCTTGCTGTTAGATACAACAAAGAGCCAATCATTCCTCTACAAAGTTTGATTCACTGGTGTTTTTGTGGTGAAAAATTCAAATTCGAAAAGAATGAATTTTAACACTTTGATTCTACGAGCAATCTGGGGATTAGAATCAAATCCTCTTACGGGACTCTTTTAAAAAAGTAGGTTTATGGTGTTTAGATTTTCAAAAGTTAAATTTTCTGGAAAATTTGGTTGATTGGTACAGAATTTCACCAAATCAATTGTTATGGTTTTCTAAAATCCAGAAGTGATAAATTTTCCAAAGATTGATTCAGAATTCTATCAAACTTATCTTTCAAACAAGAATAAAATTTACTTGATCCAGAATTTTATCAAGTTTCAAGATATTTGTAATTTCAAAGAAGTCAATGAAAGTCTCAAATAAATGTAAAGCAAAGAAGAATTGCAGAAAGTAAATTGCAGAATGTAAAAAAAAAGAAAACGAATTGTAAGAACAATATGCATTAAGATAAAAATGGATGGGTTCATCACATACTTGCTTCCCTTTGTAACCTGTTTCGTCGCAGTGTGATCGGACTTGTAAGGTGTTTAAGAGAGTATGAGTATGAGTGATTTGCCAACCTTTATTACATTGTGGGTTCTACTATTTATAGATTCCTAATCCTAACGGCTAACTAATGCATGTTTGACACATCAGCAAACCTATGTGTTGGCAGCGTAGATGCTTGCCACGTTTTCTGCTATCCAGAAAACTGATCATAATTTTCAAAATAAACCACTAATTAATTGACACCTGTCTTCATCTTATATAACTTCCATTAACTGTTGTCTTGGTGTCTTCTGTCTTCTCGAAATCTTATCTTCTAATTTCTCGAAGTCTTGTCTTCTGATTTTCTCGAAATCTTCTATCTGTTTCCTCGAAATCTTGCTCTTTATTTCTCGAAATCATTTCTCTGTTTTCTCGAACTCTTGCTTTCTGATTTCTCGAAATCATTTCTCTGATCTTGATACTATATCTTCAAATTTCTCGAATTCAAAGAAACTGCTTCGAGATTTGACTTTACTTTTCTTTATGCCATGTAGCATATCTTAATTGGTCATTCCAAAGATTGTGAAGACCACCGACCACCGTCCTTTCAATTTGCATATGTGACTTTTCTCATTGGACGTTAGCAATGGCACATTAATTGGCTTTTACTCTTTTTACTCCTATAAATAGGAGTGCCTTTACACAATCCTTTCATAATTCTTCATTCTTTTCTTCTTTCTTTTCTAAATTTTCTAATGAATCTCTTCAAAGATTATGAAGAAGTTAATCCCTTTGGCTATTGCGTACAATCTAATCTGGAATGATTTCAATTTCGATGAGATTGACGAAATAGCCAAAGCTATTAGCTTTTCTAACCTTTCTTTTCGAAAAGTTTTCTTTTGGGTTGTACGTAATAGCCAAATATAGGTTCATTTACATAATAATCTATTTATTAGTCCCCATACTGACCTTGATTTCTTCCCCAAGTCGAAGGTGGTTCAACAGATTGAAGAAAGAATTCTTCTTTGTGTTGGCTCTATTAAAGCTTGTGGGGGAGGATGAGGATAAAGCATGTTAGGCATGAGTCAAGTACTCATCCTAGTTTAGGATAGTTTCCTTTCTAATGTTTTAGGGACTTAGAATAGTTTTCTTTCTAAATGTATCTCCATTGTATTCGAACCACATGTAATTCGAATTTGGATCATGAATGAAAGAATTGCCCTTTACCTTTTGGAATACCTCTTATGTACTTTTCCTTGAATATTCGAGTTTCACAATTACCTTCTTTCTCAAATTTCTAAAGTCTTTGTATTAACTTTACCTCAAATATTCTCTAAGTCAATAGACTTATTACCAAAATTCGAAATAAGGTAATATTAACCTTCTTCTGTAAATTCGAAATGACATCATATTGTTATCACTTGAGGAATTCGAAATAATTGAAAATCAAATCCCAACAGATGCCCCCCCAAAAATAGTCTCTTTCAAATAATGATTCATTTTTTTGTAGAAAGAGATATTTTTGGAACAAACCTTGGTATTCCTCATAACAGTTATTTAAAATTTAAATGGAAATTTAAATATCAGTTTCAGATAAACCTTTCATTTTCCAATTAAATTAAATATTGCAGTTACCTTTTAAAGTTAACTGACTTTGCCACGTTTTTGGGTTACTGGTTCACGTCCCAAAACCATGTAATCATGTCTTCTCTTCTCATATAAATACTAAGAAAAACCCTTCAGTTTCACTTTTCCATCTTCAACCTTAAGAAACTCAACTCTATTCTCTCTCTTTACGGCGTGTTTACCTTCATCTTCAAGGTAAGATCTTTACTCATTTTAATCATTCTTTCTTCGTTTTGTTTAAACTCGATTTTCACCGTTTAAATCTCTTAAGGTTTCTGATTTTATATTTCTTGCTGTTTTCCAGCTCTCTTAAACTGTTACATTATTTTCTCTTTCCTCAAGAAAACTTCAAGCTCCATTAATGGCTTCTCAAGCTCAAGATTCTGTTCCTCTTGCAATCTGCAAGGGTGATTTCCTTGCCAGGGATGATCAGGTCTATGTTCCTGAACCTGAAGATGCTGAAGAAAAACTTGCTATCTGGAAATCCCAGGTACTTATTCCTTATACTATAAAGAAGAAGAATTTTGCTTTCTTAGGACCTTATACACCTTCTTCTTCATTGAGTCAGTATAAAGAATTCTTCCCTAGTTTTCCCGAAGAAAAAATTCGAATCTTTAGGTCTATCATTCGTTTTGATCATGTTGAAAATCCAACTGAAGTTTTCCGAGCCAACTACTCCTTCTCGAAAAGATTCATACATAATGTGGCTAAACAGGGTCGAAAACACCATGAAAGATGTTTGGAAACAAATTGGTATTTATGACCTCATTCAGCTGAGTAGATATGATCTTAATTATGATCTTCTCTTCCATTCTTTCCTCTTTACTTTTTCGGAAAGAAGTACAATTCATTTCACTTGCCTATATGGCATGATACCCCTACTCTTTTCGATATTTCTGCTATCACTGGCCTTCGACCTGAAGGCCAATTAATTACTCCTTATATCAAGTGCCTAAACCAATTATTTTTTCCAAATTTCGAGAACTTACCTATTCAAATTTCATTCAAAACAATGCAAAAACTGGTAAAGTTTCTGAAGAAGAGCATGTTGCTTTTCTTTTATATTGGTTATCTGCCTTTGTCTTTTGTTCAAGGTCTAGTCAAATTCCAAAGTCTTTTCTTTCCTATGGCTCAAATGTTGGCCAAGGGAATTCGAATTGATTTGACAGATGTCTTTTGGCTCATGTGTATAATATGCTTTCCGAAAGTATATATGCACTTAAGTCAAAAGATTTAGTTCGAAATCTCTGATGGCCCATTCTGGTTTCTTCAACTCTGGCTTAATGCCATTTTTCCAAAACAAGTTTTGAGAGTTCTGAGCTCTCTCAAATCTGATCTTTCAACTGACATAGAAGGGTTTAGGTTATCCTATTTCACTCCTTCTTCGAAAAAGGATAGAGTTGAGAGTTTCAAGTCTAATTTCATTTTTCTTCAAATCAAAAAACATTCTCCGAACCTAGCACCTTTTGCTCTTTCGAACTCGAGGACCAAATTGGTTTGTTCGAAAATTCCCCTGTGAGAATCCCGAAGAAGAAAACTGAAAGTTTGGAACTTTGGAAGCAATTTTCTGTCCCCAGACCTATTATACTGTGGCTTCCAACCTAAAGACTTCAAAGTTTTTTACTATCAACCCAACTGGTGGCTCGTCAATTTGGATTGAGCCAACTTCGTCCAACGCCTTATTACACCAATAAGGATGATATTCTATGATTGAAGACTTAGTGGATGGAGAAGAGGGTTTCGAGAAACTCCAACTCAAAAAGGCTAAGAAACCTTTTTCCTTAGTACCAGTCTCCTTCGAACCTTCTTACTACTGCACTCTTGAATTTGAAAGAATGGTGGTCTGAATATTTTTCTAGCATTCAAGTAGACGAAGCTACTTGTCTTTCAAGACTAACCCAAGATCCTGTCGCAAGAAATTGATCAAGAAGACAAAAGGTACGCATATCAAAGAGATTGAAGCATTTGAGAAATTTTTCCATGTGTTCTATATTCCCAATAAAATTCATAGAACTATTGCTGATGCTGCTTCTTCCTTAAAAGAAAAAATTTCTTCAAATAAACAGAATTTTAAACTATATGAATTCTAAAGGTATTTCTGATTTCGAAAATTTTGTCCAAAGTTCCCTTCTTGGCCTACAGCAAAATTTGGTTTAGCAAAAGTTTATATGGTCCTGAATGGACTAAACTTGGAACTCTTGATTTTCTTTTTAAGTCAATTTAAACCTCTTCCAAAAAGAGTCACTTTAAACAAACTATACTTTGGACAATTACCCTTTTATATTCCCCATGTGGATATAGAACATGTGAGAGAATAATTCTAAAGACCTTATAGTTCAAGGTAACGATATACATCATTTATTAATTTCCTCTTATTATTCCCAATTTTGTGATTCCTGACTCCCTTTCCTTTGTTTTAGCTAAAGAGTGTAAAATCTCAAAGGAAGAAAACTGGGAAAGTGAAGAGGAAGGAACTTCAGAAAAGAAATCCAGAAAAAGAAGACTCCATCTTCTTCTCAAAAACTTTCTGTAAGTTCATTTCTCGAAATCTATATTTGAACCTTTTCGATATTTCGATCTTTTGCTTAACTCGCTTTTTTTTAGACTACTGCTTCGAAATCACAAAAGAAGACTACTTCTAGCAAGGCTGAAAGAATGATGAGCTTCTGAGAAGAGGTCAAGTCTACTTCAGCAGGAAAGAAAGAAAAAGCAGATACTTCTAAGCCCATTGTAAAGACACCAATAGTAAAGGCTGAAAAGAAGAAGAAGAGAAAATTGAAACTTCAAAAGAAGAATCTCTTTCAGAACGGTAACTATCGAATTTGTATTGTCTAATTTCGAATCTTTATTTGATTCGAGAAAACTCATATCTTATGCTTCTTTCGAATAGGAAAGTACCCCTGAAAAAAACAAATTGCTCCTCTGAGAGAGAAACTTCAAAGAAAGAAAAGAAACCCCAAAACCCAAAAATTCTATCAGTTGTTCCTCCAGGGAAAACCATTGGAGCGGTAAGTTCCTTTTCCTTCATTTTCTAAGTTTTCTTTTAAAAACTTGTTTTTCTTTTCTTCCTGATTTTGGAAAAAATTTCTCTTTATGCCAATATCAGAGAGTTGGGCAAAGGTTTAAAGTTAAAGCATATAAGGAACAAATCCCAAGTGGAATTGTTGAACAAGTAAACCTTTAACTTCTCTTATGAAAAGAAAAATATTCATCTTCAAACTTTTTCTTTTCTGTATATCTAGCTTAGACATTTTCCGATTTCAGATAACCTTTCTTCGAATTCCCTAGCTGAAAGTGGTGGAACTGGAGAACTAACTGTTGAAAGCCCACTTCAGCTGTTTTCTTCGAAGAAATCACAGAAAATAACTCTGGAGAATATCGAAGAAAGCAATGAGGAACTGAAAAAGAAAGAAGAAGAAAAGGAAGAAGAGGAAGTCCAATCTCCTTCTAATCCTACTAACGAGACTCTCAAGAAAAGAAAACAATCAAAACGATCCTACAAACTCCCCCGATCCGAATTCGGGAAAGACAAAGGATTCTTCCTCAAAGGAGATTCAAGTAACTCAATCTGAATCAGAGACTCCTGAACAGGCTCCTGGGTTTTCGAGGGATTCATCTAGATCAACGCCAGTTTACAAGGCTACAAGCTTGGATGATTGCCTCAAAGATCTGGATGAGAATCCTTTCCTTGATTCTAGATGTACTTTCAGGGGAAGTCTCCTTGTCATCTGCTCATTCCGAAGGCAACTATTCAGAAACCTTTGAATGAAGAAGATTCAATAGATCAAGGGCTTCAATATTTCAAGAAACTGATCTTCGAAAAACAGATGATGAAGGAGATTCCAAAGGATCGTTTGTATAGAGAAGAAATAGAGAGTTTCCTCATATATTTTGACAAGAAGAATTCTCAGCTTTCTGATTCTCAACAAACCTGGGTGAAAAATTTTGCTGAACACTATCATAACAGTGTTGCAACTATCAATCAAATCGAAAGACCAAATCACAATTGGCTAGTCATAAGAGTGAAAAGGCCGAATTGGTTGACAAAATGCAACACAGCAAACTGATAGTGAATAATCATGAACAATCCATTCAGCAAAATTCTACAAGAGTTGAAGAATTGAAGAAGGAAAGGTTGAGAATCGAAGGCTTAATTAAAGAATATCAAGAAAGACTTGATGAACTTGTAAAGGCTGAAGACGAAGTTGCTAATACCCTTTCGAAACAAAGGACTATTCGAATGGAAATCATCAATTCCGTTTAAAGGGATTTCGAGGAATGCTTGTTCAAGTCACCAAAGATATTGAAAATCTGGAACGAGAAGACTTGAGCTTCAAAACTCAATATGAAGACCTCATGCACAACTTCGCGAAGCTGAAAAGCGAAATTCCATTTTAGCCTTTTCATTTTCTTCTTGTCTTTTATTTCACTATGTTTTGTTTCGAGCAAGGGCTCGAATTTTAATTGCCACCCAAACAATTATTTCTGTTTATGCACAATTTTAACTCTTGCAAGTTTGGTTTGTATTCTTTCAAGTATTTTCCATTTATTGATAATATGCGCAAATCACCAACCAATTCTCGAATTGAATACGCATTACTGGAAAACACTTTCTCAATTTCGAAAGGTCCTTCCCAATTAGGTGACCATTTCCCAAACTTCTTAGACTTTTTATCAATTGGCAAAATCAACTTCCAAAACATAATCACCAACTTGGAATTCTTTTTTCTTAACTTTTCTATTATAACAACGAGTTATTTGCTCTTTTTTTGTCTGATTATGTTTTCAAGAGCAATCAACCTTTCTTCATCAAGCTGATTTAATTCATCAAACATCAAATTCCAATAATCTTGAGAAAGTAACTCATATTGTTTTTGAACTCTTAATGATTGTAAGTTCACCTCAACTGGTAACACAACATCATGACCATATACCAATTTATAAGGAGTAGTTCGAGTTGCCTCTCTTGGAGAATTTCTATAAGCCCAAAGAATTTGATTCAATGTCCTCATGCCAATTTCTAGGACGTTGTCCAATATGTCTTTTGATCAAAGCAATAATAGTTTTATTAACTGCTTCAACTTGACCATTGGCTTGTGCATAATAAGGAGTAGAAGAAAGTAATTTTATTCCTTTTGATTCAGCAAACCTAACCATTTTCCTCCCAGTAAACATTGTTCCCTTGATCTGTAGTAATGGTTTCTGGTAAGCCAAACCGAAATATAATGTTTTCTTCAATAAAACGAATGATATCTTCTTGAGTAACTTCTTTTAGAGGAATTGCTTCTACCCATTTGGTAAAATAATCAACTCCAACTAAAATAAACTTGTGGTTTCTCGAAGAAGCTGGATGTATCATTCCAATTAAATCTAAAGCCCATCCTCGAAAAGGCCAAGGCTTTATGATTGAATGCAATTCACTTGCTGGAACTTGTTGTACATTTCCATGCTTTTGACATTCTTCACAAGACTTTGCAAAATTATGACAATCTTTGGCCATAGAAGGCCAAAAGAATAATTTTCTTTTCAAAATCCATTCCATTTTCTTTCCTGCTTGGTGAGCACCACAAGCTCCTTCATGAACTTCTACTAAAGCTAAGTAAGCTTCAGTTTCTCCCAAACATCGAAGTAAATTCCCATCAATTGCCTTTTGTAAAGTTCTTCTCCTAAATACAATAATTCAGTATTTTGTATTTCAAATGTTTCTTATTTACCAAGGAAGGATTTTGGATAAGACTCATAATTTCACTTCTCCAATCATTCTGTTCTAAGAGATTTATATTATGGATATCGAATCCTTTCATTGGGAACCTTCTTTGAATATCACTAATTTTCCTAAGAGTTCCAATAGAAATTCTATATCCAGAAGCTATTTGAGCCAATTCATTGGCTTCGAAATTTTGACCCCTTGGAATATGTTCAATCTTCACTTCATCAAACATTTCCAAAAGTCTATTGGCTTGAACCAAGTATTTAGCCAATTTTGGATCTAAACATTTATACTCTTTAGTTATTTGTTTAATAACTAATTGAGAATCTCCTCTAATATGAACGTTTCTCGAATTCATAGAAACTAAAATTTCGAGACCAGCAATAAGAGCTTCATACTCTACTGCATTATTCGAACAGTGATGTTTAATTTCAAACATCATTCGAGTTGGAAACCCTTTGGGTGAAATTAGTAAAATTCCAATCCCTGCTCCATTCTTATGTTTGGATCCGTCAAAATATAATTTCCAAGGGTCCAACCCTACATATGTTGATTCCTCAATTGGAATAGGAGGATGATCAACTAAGAAATCTGCAACTACTTGTCCTTTCATTGCTTTTAATGGAACAAACTTTAGTGAAAATTCAGTTAAAGCTAAAGCCCATTTTCCAACTCTACTATGCAATATAGGTTTTAACAACATGTGCTTTATTACATCGAAGTGTGAAATCACAAATACATCATGGGGTTTCACATAATATTTAAGTTTAGTGCATGAAAAGTACAAACATAAACACAACTTTTCTATAGCACAATATCTAGTTTCCTGCATCATTAAGGACTCTACTCAAGTAGTAAATAGCTCTTTCAACACCATTTTCGTCCTCTTGAGCCAACATACTTCCTATTGTGACTTCTGAAGCAGAAATATACAACTTTAAAGGTTTTCCTGGAAAGGAGGAGTCATAATCGGAGGAGTTGTCAAATATTTCTTGATTTCCTCAAAGACTTGTTGGTGTTCATCTTCCCATTTGAAGTTTTCTTCTTTCTTCAATTTCAACAAAGGGGAAAATACTCTTGTCTTTCCTGATAAGTTCGAAATGAATCTTCGAAGGAAATTAACTTTTCCCAGAAAAGACTGTAACTGTTTCTTGGTTGTAGGTGGAGATGTTTCGAGAATAGCTTTAGCCTTATTCTTGTCAATCTCAACACCTTTCTTATGCACAAGAAAGCCTAAGAAATTGTCTGCAGATACACCAAAAGCACATTTAATAGGATTCATTTTCAAACCATGCTTTCTCATTTTCTCGAAAGCTTGTCTTAAATGATTCAAATGCAAGTCTTTTGATTCAGACTTAACTACAACATCATCAATATAAACTTGCATAAAATTTCCTATTAAATCATGGAAAATTGAATTCATGGCTCTTTGATAAGTTGCTCCAGCATTTTTCAAGCCAAAGGGCATCATTACCCATTCATAAGTACCTATTGCCCCAGGACATCGAAAAGCTGTCTTCGAAATATCCTCTTCGGCAATAAAAATCTGATTTATATCCTGAATACCCATCTAACATACTTAATAATTCATTTCCTGCTGCCGAATCAATTAACATATCAGCAACTGGCATTGGGTATTCATCTTTAGGAGTTGCATTATTAAGATCTCGAAAATCAATACATACTCTTAAAGATCCATTCTTCTTAATAACAGGCACTATATTAGAAATCCAATCAACATACCTGGCAGTTCGAATGAACTTGGCCTTTAGAAGACGCTCTAATTTCTTCTTTGATTTTAGAAACAATTTCTGGAGCAAATCTTCTTGGGGCCTGTTTCACTGGTTTCTTTTCTGGAAAGGTTGGAAGCTTATGTTCTACCAATTCTCGACTCAAACCAGGCATTTCATGGTAATCCCAAGCGAAACAATCTTTATATTCCCTCAACAAATCAATGATTTTTTCCTTAAATTCACCTTCGAGATTCTGACTAATAAACGTGGGTCTCTTTTCATTAGCATCACCCAAGTTTATTTCTTCCAAAGGATCTTGAGCTTCCATTTTCTTGATACCTTGAGACAAAAATCCTTCGAAACCCAAGGGAGAGTCATCATAAATGCAATCCAATTTTTCGAACTCAGGCTCTTGTGTTTCCTGAACATAAATCTCAACCCTTTTCATCATTTGCTCAAATACTCTTTTTTAGAATCTTTGTTTTCCTCAGAAGAATTTTTAACCCTTTTAGAAGAATCACCTTCTACTTCAAATGAATTTTCTTCTTCTATTATCTCCTCAATGATTATCCTTCCTTCTTGCCACTCGGCCTTAGGGGCCGTTTCTTCTTCATTTTGTTTATTTTCATTGAATTCGGCTTCGAAAGCCGCTTCAACCCTTTTTTCGGCCATATAGGCCGAAATTCGAGCCAGAAGCTCGACCATTCGGATATTTCTGCGGCCTCGAAGGGGCCGACATCACATTGTAACATAAATCCATAGTTTGGATTTATCCTCAAAGAATAAGGTACCTTGGTAGGCACCAACATGTATTTATCAATTACCTCGTAAGGTTTTGCCTTCATCACTTTTTTCTCAGTACTCCTCACATCCACTGCATCTTCTTCAACCTTAAAGTAGTTTTTATCCCCATCCACATAAATGGGAACTCCTTCTTTTGTCCACATACACAATTTTTGATGCATTGATGATGGAACAACACCTACTCCATGTATCCACTCTCTACCAAGTAACAGATTGTAGTTTGCCTTCGAATCTACTACCACAAACATGGTGGGTCTCATTATAGTTCCCACTGTCAATTCCAGACATAACACTCCTTCTGATTTCGAAGTCTTACCACTAAAATCTGTTATGATCATCTGATGAGGCATCAGATCAAACTTGGTCTTCATCAATCTTTTCATCATAAACTTCGGCATCAAATTGACTGCCGCTCCTGAATCAACTAGTACTTTGCCTATACTCACATCTTCAACAAGTGCTCTTATAAACAAAGGTTTCATGTGAAGTTGCATCTCTTCAGTGGGCTTCTCAAACACTGCTGAAGTGTTTTGGCAAATTTGTTTGCCAATATAAGTATAGCAAATTGGATCTTCACCAATTTCATCTTCTTCGAAGTCCTCGTCTTCCAAATCCTTCTCGAGTTCTTCGGCATACTCTGCTGGTAAAACAGATACAACTGCGCAAATATCATCAAGATCATCAGCAAACCCTGTTTCGAAATTTTCAGTAAGTAAATCATCCTCATTTTCATTAAAACCTCCAATTACTTGGAATGAAGGTTTCTTTTTGACTATTTGGGCGTAGGAGGGATGATTCGAATTTGCTTGCACTTGAATTACTTGAGTATTCTTCGCTTGCACAGCTTTTGGTTGTTGATTGCCTTCCTCAACAGCCGTTGTTTTTCTTTTCTTGTTTCTCAAAAGCAGCCTTTCTCATTCTCTGAGCCCTTCTCCATTGGGTTTTAGTCATCTGAGGTCTGTTTCCATAGTAAGGTTCTGATGAGAACCTTGGAAGTTGTTCTGATACTTAACATATCCGGGTCGAACCCACTGGTTCGGAGAAACTGAAGATGAAGGTATGAAAGTACGTGGTTTTACCTTCCCTTGGATTCTTGATTCATAGGTTGTTTTCCTTTCTCGAACCTATTCATGTTACCAGGTATTTTTCCCCCAGACATAGACTCAGATTTCGAAATCCATCCTCCGTATGAAGGATAAGGCTTCTTCTGTTTGTTTTCAAGTCTCTGATGATTTGCAGCCACTTGTTGATAGTGTGTTTTCATTTCTGAGCCATGGAAAATTTTGGCTGCAGATCTATCGAAAATAGCATGGCATCTTGGACAAAGTTCAATAGAGGCATCTTTCTGCCTTCTTTCGATTCAGAAATTCCAACAAAGTTTCACCTCCTTTCGGGTAGACATCATGGAATTCTCGCTCTCCATCCAAGGCCATCTCAGTGGCTTGCCCCACAGAGTTAGAATCTTCAACTTCAACCATATTAATACTCACAGGCTCAACGTAGTTAGCGTTAACCTGAAGAGGATCGGAGTCAATTTTCATTGCCATTGAAACTTTCTCTTCGAATTTCAATCTTCCCTATTTGATCGCTTCCTGAATAATATCCCTGAAACGAACACAACTATTAGTCCAATGTCCATAAGTATGATGATACTTACAATATTTTCTACCTCTTCTCTGTTCTTGAGAAGGGATTTTATGATCATCACTTAGTGTTATTTGTTTGTCTTTTACTAAGATATCAAAGATTTGATCTGCCTTTGAAATGTCGAAACCATAGTTCTTCTTTAGAAATTTATCTTTATTATCATTATTGGTATTTCCACTAGGTTTCAAAGATTGACAAACATAAGGAGGTCCAGGCTTAAGTTCTGCTACATGAACATCACTTTCTTCCATATCATATTCGAAATCACTATCATCTGATACTTCCAAATATGCTACTTTGTCTTTTCGAAAGATTTTGTCAGTTTTTCGAAATCTCTCTTTTTCTTTCCTTAAATGTTCAATTTGCCTAACTTTATCAGCCAATTGGGCCATGTCTCTAAGCTGTTGATTAATCAATTTCTTTCGAATTGAATAATCTAGTCCTCCTGCAGCCATTTGGACTAACTCATATTCAGGAATTTGAGTAAAGCATCTAGCTTTCATTTGCCTGAAATCTATTCAAATAATCATCAATAGATTCATTTGAAAATCTTTTAATGTTCACTAGATCCATTAAAGTAACTTTGGTTTCCCCTCGAAAGAACTGTTCGTGAAAACTTCTTTCTAATTGATTCCATGTATGAATCGAATTTGGGGGAAGAGTTGTAAACCAAGTGAAAGCATTCTTGGTTAAAGAACTAGGAAAATACTTCATTTTAAGTTCTTCATTATTTGCCAAATCACCCGCTTCGATTTGATATCGAGCAATGTGTTCGACGGTAGATTACCCTACTTCTCCAGCAAACTTAGTAAATTTGGGAACTTTCCATACCCTTGGCAATTCAGTCTGCAATACCACTTGGGTAAAGGGAGAAACTACATAAGGGTGGTTTGCAAATCCTACATTGAATCGATGTCTATTTAGGACTTGTTCAACTATTCCAACAACATTTTGTTGCCCCCCCAAGTTATTTGCTCTTATCCTTTCGAGAACTTCATCAGCATTCTAATTTCTATTCAGGATAACCCTGGGAGTATTGTTTTCTCTGTTTTCAACAGGATTCACAGGATTTGGTATTTGGTTATTCTGATCTCCTTGATTTACAGGAGGATTCATGTTAGCCACTTGTCTTACTATAGGATCTGTGGGTGCTCCAAACACATCTGCAATCCTTTCCATTTGCCTAGCCAACAAATTATAATTTGTATTCGTTGTTTGTACTAGGGGATCGAACACTGTGGCCATTTGAGTTGTCAACATGTTCACCATTTCATGGTTGCTTTCATCCATTTGTTTCCTTAGAGTTTGCAACGTAGAATTTGTGATAGATGAAGAAGAATTTCCCACAAAGGGATTAAACATGGGTTCTCGAACAACAAAAGGATCCACTGTTGACATAGTTGGCGGAGCTGTTCCAGAATTTGGAACAAATCCATATGGTAACCCATACTGTGGTTGCCCATTTTGAGGCATAGACATAAAACTGGGTATAGGGATTGTAGAACCAATTTGACTTACTACAGGGTCTGTCACAGCAGTAGTGGTTGTAGTAACATTCGTTGATGGTTCCCTTGTAATACTATTATTTCCATTAGCCCCATTATCATTGTTACTTACAGACTCATTCCTTGGGGGAGACGAATTCTCAGAATTCGTAATATTAGCATTATCCCTATTGTTATTTCCACTCGCATTCTGCCTAGAATTGTTAGCCATTTGAACAGAAATTGTTCTTCCACTTCTCAAACGCATACAAGAACAAATCTATTCATAAAATCGTAACACTCACTACCTTTTGGCAATATGTCCCACTAGGCGTGCTAATTTGTTTGTGGTGAAAAATTCAAATTCGAAAAGAATGAATTTTAACACTTTGATTCTACGAGCAATCTGGGGATTAGAATCAAATCCTCTTACGGGACTCTTTTAAAAAAGTAGGTTTATGGTGTTTAGATTTTCAAAAGTTAAATTTTCTGGAAAATTTGGTTGATTGGTACAGAATTTCACCAAATCAATTGTTATGGTTTTCTAAAAATCCAGAAGTGATAAATTTTCCAAAGATTGATTCAGAATTCTATTAAACTTATCTTTCAAACAAGAATAAAATTTACTTGATCCAGAATTTTATCAAGTTTCAAGATATTTGTAATTCTTCAAAGAAGTCCATGAAAGTCTCAAATAAATGTAAAGCAAAGAAGAATTGCAGAAAGTAAATTGCAGAATGTAAATAAAGAAAAGAAAACGAATTGTAAGAACAATATGCATTAAGATAAAAATGGATGGGTTCATCACATACTTGCTTCCCTTTGTAACCTGTTTCGCCGCAGTGTGATCGGACTTGTAAGGTGTTTAAGAGAGTATGAGTATGAGTGATTTGCCAACCTTTATTACATTGTGGGTTCTATTATTTATAGATTCCTAATCCTAATGGCTAACTAATGCATGTTTGACACATCAGCAAACCTATGTGTTGGCAGCGTAGATGCTTGCCACGTTTTCTGCTATCTAGAAAACTGATCATAATTTTCAAAATAAACCACTAATTAATTGACACCTGTCTTCATCTTATATAACTTCCATTAACTGTTGTCTTGGTGTCTTCTGTCTTCTCGAAATCTTATCTTCTAATTTCTCGAAGTCTTGTCTTCTGATTTTCTCGAAATCTTCTATCCGTTTCCTCGAAATCTTGCTCTCTGATTTCTCGAATCATTTCTCTGTTTTTCTCGAACTCTTGCTTTCTGATTTCTCGAAATCATTTCTCTGATCTTGATACTATATCTTCAAATTTCTCGAATTCAAAGAAACTGCTTCGAGATTTGACTTTACTTTTCTTTATGCCATGTAGCATATCTTAATTGGTCATTCCAATGATTGTGAAGACCACCGGCCACCGTCCTTTCAATTTGCATATGTGACTTTTCTCATTGGACGTTAGCAATGACACATTTATTGGCTTTTACTCTTTTTACTCCTATAAATAGGAGTGCCTTTACACAATCCTGTCATAATTCTTCATTCTTTTCTTCTTTCTTTTCGAAATTTTCTAATGAATCTCTTCAAAGATTATGAAGAAGTTAATCCCTTTGGCTATTGCGTACAATCTAATCTAGAATGATTTCAATTTCGATGAGATTGACGAAATAGCCAAAGCTATTAGCTTTTCTAACCTTTCTTTTCGAAAAGTTTTCTTTTGGGTTGTACGTAATAGCCAAATATAGGTTCATTTACATAATAAATGAATCTATTTATTAGTCCCCATACTGACCTTGATTTCTTCCCTAAGTCGAAGGTGGTTCAACAGATTGAAGAAAGAATTCTTCTTTGTGTTGGCTCTATTAAAGCTTGTGGGGGAGGATGAGGATAAAGATGCATGTTAGGCATGAGTCAAGTACTCATCCTAGTTTATGATAGTTTCCTTTATAATGTTTTAGGGACTTAGAATAGTTTTTTTTCTAAATGTATCTCCACTGTATTCGAACCACATGTAATTCGAATTTGGATCATGAATGAAAGAATTGCCCTTTACCTTTTGGAATACCTCTTATGTACTTTTCCTTGAATATTCGAGTTTCACAATTACCTTCTTTCTCAAATTTCTAAAGTCTTTGTATTAACTTTACCTCAAATATTCTCTAAGTCAATAGACTTATTACCAAAATTCGAAATAAGGTAATATTAACCTTCTTCTGTAAATTCGAAATGACATCATATTGTTATCACTTGAGGGATTCGAAATAATTGAAAATCAAATCCCAATAACTGGTTCTTCTTTGTCATCTTTGCTCAAAGATGCAGAGGGATGCATAGGAGTTGACATAGGTCTGCAATCACTCATGTTGAACTTCTTAAGCATTTCTTTTGTATATTTTTCTTGATGGATCCATATACAATCAGAATCTTGCTTAATTTGAAGTCCCAAGAAAAATTTTAGTTCTCCCATTAAACTCATTTCAAATTCTGATTGCATCAACTCAGAAAATTCCTTGCACAGAGAAGAATCAGTTGAACCAAATATAATGTCATCAACATATATCTGAACAAGTATAAAATCTTTGTTAGACTGTTTTCTGAAAAGAGTGGTATCTACTTTTCCTCTTTCAAAACCATTTTTGATAAGAAAACTGCTCAGTCTGTCATACCATGCTCTTGGAGCTTGTTTTAGACCATAAAGAGCCTTTTTCAATTTGAAAACATGATCAGGAAAAGTAGTGTCTTCAAAACCAGGGGGTTGTCTAACAAAAACTTCTTCAGTAAACCCATTGAGGAAGGCACTTTTGACATCCATTTGATATAGTTTGATGCCATTATTTACAGCATAAGAGAGAAGCATTCTAATTGCTTCTAATCTAGCAACAGGGGAAAAGGTTTCAGTGAAGTCAATACCTTCTTGTTGATTGTACCCTTGAGCCACCAATCTTGCTTGGTTTCTGACCACTTTTCCTTCTTCAGATAGCTTGTTTCTGAACACCCATTTGGTTCCAATAATTGTTTTCCCATGGGGTTTAGGAACAAGTGTCCAGACATCGCTCCTAGCAAATTGATTTAGCTCTTCTTGCATGGCTAGGATCCACCATTCATCATGAAAAGCTTCATCAATGTTCTTTGGCTCAATTTCAGACAGGAGAGCAAGAGAATTCAGATTTTTGACTTTTGATCTTGTCTTAACTCCTTCTGAAAGGCTGCCAATGATTTGCTCTTTGGATGATGTGATTTGTATCTCCAGTCAGGTTTCTGAGGTGATATCAGATCAGTCTGAGACTCAACATTGGTCTGAAGAGGTTCAGTGATAGATGGTGCTTCAGATATCTGTTCATCCTTGATGCTGTTATGATTATTCAGCTTCATTCCTGCAAAATCATCTTCTAGATCTGATAGTTCCCTATCAGTCTCTTTCTTGTCATTGAATTTAACATGAATTGATTCCTCCACAGTTAAAGTTCTAGTTAAATACTCTATAGGCTTTAGATGTTTCAAAATATCCTATGAAAAGTCCTTTGTCAGATTTTGCATCAAATTTTCCAAGGTCATCCTTGGTGTTGAGTATAAAACACTCACAGCCAAAAACGTGGAAATATGATATGTTGGGTTTCTTCCTTTCCACAATTCATAAGGAGTCTTTTTCAGAATTGGTCTTACCAATATTCTGTTTTGAAGGTAGCAAGCTGTGTTAATAGCTTCTGCCCAGAAAGATCTTGGTAGATTGCATGAGTTGAGCATGGTTCTTCCCATTTCTTGCAAGCTTCTATTCTTTCTCTCAACAACCCCATTTACTGAGGTGTTCTTGCCACAGAGAAATTGTGAGATCCCATTCTCATCACAGAACAGTTGAAAGTTTGCATTCTCAAACTCTCCACAATGATCACTTCTGATAACAGATATACATAATCCTTTTTCATTTTGTACCTTCTTACAGAATATTATGAAATTCCTGAAAGTCTCATCCTTGCTTCTTAGGAATAACACCCATGTGAATCTAGAATAGTCATTAACAATGACCAAACCATATTTCTTACCACTAATGCTTTCTGTTCTAATAGGACCAAACAAGTCAATATGTAGTAGTTCTAAGGTCTGCTAGTTGAAACAACATTTTTACTCTGAAAAGAGTGTCTTGTTTGTTTCCCTTTCAGACAACTTTCACATAAAATGTCAGATTTGTAAGAGAGCTTGGGCAGTCCTTTAACGAGGTTGTGTTTTGCTAACTTTGAGATTAATCTCAAACTGGCATGCCCAAGTCTTTGGTGCCAAATCTGTTTTTCGTCTTCAACAGAGATAAAACATTTTATATTTTGACTTGCCAACTCCTCTAGATCAATTTTATACACATTTTTGTGTCTCTTAGCAGTAAAAAGAATTTGATCAACAGAGTCTTTGACTATACATCCTTCTTTAGTAAAGGAAACCACATATCCACTGTCACACAATTGACTTATGCTCAGTAGATTGTGCTGAAGTCCCTCTACTAGAAGAACATTCTTGATAAGGGATAGAGGAGACATACCTACAGTCCCTATTCCTGTGATCTTCCCTTTCTGATTTCCACCAAAGGTGACCACACCTCCTGCTCTGGGCCTAAGGTTTTGGAACAAAGACCTTTCTCCTATCATGTGTCGCGAGCACCCACTGTCCAGGTACCATTTATGGGGTTTCCTTTGTCCTGTTAAACACATCTGCAATAGGAATGATCAAGTTCTTAGGTACCCATATTCTTTTGGGTCCTTTCTTGTTAGATTTGGGTTTTGCTTCTCTCTTGTGTTTGCACTGAGTCACATTGTGTCCAGGCTTACCACAGTGAGAACACCCAATAGATTTCTTTTTGCCTTTAGTAAAATTTTTGAAAATAGGAGGTTCAGAGGTATTATGATCACAAAAGCCTAATCCACTTTTTTCAAGGGGATGCCTTTGATTGCCAAGCAATCTGTTGAGGTTTTCTGTTCCTTTGACAAACTTAGCTAAGTCTTTTGTCAGTTCCTCAACCTGTTTCTGAAGTTTTTTGTTTTCTTCAGATATAGTTTGTGAAATGCTGCTTTCAGATACAAGAATTCTCTCCTTGAGTATAATATTTTCTATCTCAAGAGCCTCATATTTACTGCACATTTCTGTGTGGGCCTTGGACAGATCTTTATACTCTTTGAAGAGTTCCTTGGAACTTTCCATCAGGTCATCATACATCTCTTGAAGAGTTAAGGGAAATACCTCAGATTCTGAGCTGTCTGATAAGGGCAGGCTGGCCATGAGACACAGGTTGGCCTCTTCTTAAGTGTCTTCCTCTTCCTCTGAGGTAGACTTATCAAGATCCTCCCATGTTGCCATCAGACCCTTCTTCTTCTTGAAGAATTTCTTCTTTTTGAAGTTATTCTTCTTCAGTCTTGGACATTCAGCCTTCATATGACCTAGCCGTTTACACTCATAGCATATGATCTTGTCACTATGAGAATCCTTACCTGACTTACCTGTTTTAGAGGTTGAGGGTTGGTTCTTTCTAAACTTTCCTCTGTTCTGCAGCATCCTCTTGATTTTTCTGCTGAGAAGAGCAAGATCATCATCTTCTGAGCTGTCTTCAGAATCTTCATCTGCTTCTGAACTTTCCTCAGCTTGCATGGCTTTAATGTTCCCATGCCTAGTCTGTCTGGTCCTAGTGTTCAATGCCAGAGATTTCATTTTGGATTCATCCTCTCCAAGTTCTAACTCATGGACTTTGAGAGAACCCAATAGTTCTTCCATTTTCAAGGAATTTAGATCTTTAGCCTCTTGAATGGCAGTAACTTTGGGTCTCCAGGCCTTGCGAAGGCTTCTCAGAATCTTTCGATTGTTATCTCCAGATTCATAAGATCTTCCCAATGATCTTAGTCCATTAGTTATTGTCTAAAACCTACCAAACATCTGGTCAATGGTTTCAGATTCATGCATCTTGAACATCTCATATTGATGAACAAGCATGCTTATCTTGGATTGTTTGACATTATCAGTTCCCTCATGGGCTGATGCCAAAGTATCCCAGATTTCCTTGGCAGAGGAACATCCATGAACTTTCTTATACTCTGATTTACTCAAGGAGCATACCAGGTAGAGTTTAGCTTTGGCATTTAGTTAAACCTGAGTCCTCTTCTCAGTGGACCATTCAGACCTAGGGATGGGTTCATTAGCACGCTTGGGTATATAGTCACCCTCAGTTACTATATCCCAAAAATCAATGTTGCTGCTTTCAATAAACAGTTTCATACGATCTCTCCAGTAATGGTAGTCCACACCATTAAAAGCTGGAGGCCTTGTCACATAAGCTCCTTCTGTGATATAATGGTTGTTGTTGGATTGTGCTTCCATCTGGATCTTTAGTCCTCAAACACTTGTAAGGTGCTCAACCCTGAGTTGAGCTCTGATACCAACTGTAGAAACACAGGGAAACACTAGAACGGGGGTTGAATAGTGTTTCTTAATAATTTATGGAAGCTTTTTGCAAACGGCTAAGTTTTGAAAAGTTTCAGACATGTTTAAGAGGTTGTCTGAAGTTTCTTAAGAAAGCTTCTGAAAAGATCTTTTAAAAGGTTTCTTGCTTTTAAATTATCAGAACAGTTTTCAACACCCTTAGATTAGTATAAATAAATTGACAAGAGATAAGGGAAGGAAAATTATAAGAATATTTCCCTCGGGTCTATATACCTCTTCTTTTTCCTCACTTTCCTCTTCACTACTCTCATGTGATGACTCTTGTGAGCTTTCACTAGTGTACTCCCCCACTTTCTTTTAAAAGCATAGTTCTTTTGTTAGGACATTGGGAAGCAATATAACCCTTACCAAAACATCTAAAACATTTAAGTTCTCTAGTATGAGAAGAAGAAACAATATTAGCATTTACATTACTAGAGGGAGATGGGTTAGAATTCACCTTTGAACCCTTTACTACCTCTCTCTCTTGGGGTTTGCTATCTTCCTTTCTTACTACCTACCTCCTTCTTCGGTTTGTTTTGGTAGGTGGAAGTGGAACGCCTAAATCTCCCTTTACTTTTAAGTTGGGTTTCAACTTTTATAGCTTGGTGAACCAAGTCCTCAATTTCAACATAAGGATGCAATTCCACTATGTTCCTTATGTCAAATTAAGGCCATTGATAAACCTAGCCATAGTGGCCTCATTTTCTTAAACTATATTGGCCCTTATTAGGGCAAATTCCATTTCTTTGTAATATTCATCAACACTTTTAGACCCTTCTTATGTGTTTGGAGTTTAGAGTACAACGTCCTTGTGTAATGTTGAGCTATGAACCTCTTACGCATTATGGACTTCATTTCCTCCCAAGAGGAAATCAAGGGTGCATTACATCTCCTCCTATCAGCTTGAAGATGATGCCACTAAACCAAAACATAATTCTTAAACTCAAGAGAAGCAATTTTTACCTTTTCTTCTTCCCTATACCTATGACAACTAAAGATTCTTTCAATTTTAAGTTCCCATTCAAGGTATTGTTCTACATCATTCCTTCCATTGAAGGTTGGGACTTCTATTTTTACTCCTCTTAAGCCTTGTTCCCTACTAGACTCCTCATCCCTCCTAGGTTCTCTTCTATGTCTCCTAGGCCTTTCTTCATAATAGTTCTCTCTTTCTCCCCTAGGATCTTCTCTTCTTTCTCGCTTCCTATGCCTCTTATCCCCATCATCCTCTCCTCTAAAGGTATGACTAGAGTGTCTTTCTCCTTCACTACTTCCTATATGATACCTATCTTCAAACCTAAAGGATTTTCTTCCATCACTTTCCTCCGCTTGAGAATAATATCTTCTCTATCCTCTTGTACTCCCAGACAACTCTTGCCTAAGTTTGCTTATTTCATTCTCATCATCCTTGCCAAGTTTGTGAGACATAGCCTCTGACTCGACCCTATATATTTTTTAGTTCTAGGTGATGGAAGGGGTGAATTTCTACCAGCCATTGTTTTTAAAGCAATTATAGGACCTTGCCACTCAATAAGTGCTTACACTCAATGGAATGTATTCACTCGTGTATGTCACTCTTTTGGCTTTTGCTATATGAAGCACTCTTGCCTCTTCTACTCGGGTAAGGTTGGTTAATCTTGCAAAGACCAAAAAGCGAGACTCAAGCTAACTCTACCCAAACTAGGAAGCGCAACGAGCAACAAAATTATCTAAAGGAAGCTAGAAGTTGCCTTAAGACAAAACTAAGAATAGACAAGACAATCAAGAAAAAGCTATATATGAAAAACGCTTATACACAAGAGTGGAGGTTCAAACAAGACAAACAAACACACAAGAATTGCAAAGATAATTGATTTTGGTTTAATTTTGATTCAAAAGAAGAGTTGACAAAACAATTATATTTGAAAACAACAGATTACAACTAAAAAATGAACAGATACAAGGAAATGAAAAAAACAATTACAGTAACTAGAAACTATATTGTTGGGCTTTTTCTTTACTATTTATTTTCTTTCCTTTTTTCTTCTTTTCTATTTTCTTTTGACTTTGAATCTATTTTTGAATTTTCCTCTATTCCTTTGACTTTTGTAATTTACTTTGCTTTTTACACCTCCTTTTGTATTATTTGGCTAAATATTTTTTTTTAATATTTCTCTTTTTTTCTTTTCCTTGTCTCTTGTACCAACAGAAAATTACAGAAATTTGTATGAAATCACAAGTAATTGAAAACCTATCTAAAAAAATCTGCAAGAATTCGGCCTAAAACAAGGACCAAAACGATACCAAAAAACTGAAAAGAATTGCCTATTTCTAAAACTTAATTTGCAAAATGGAATGACAACTTGAATCAAATTTTGCACCAAAAATTGCTTAGCATGCACCTTGGATTACACAAAATTTTTGCATACAACAATTCAAGCAAGCTGGATTGATTTTAAGGTTCAATTGAGAAAACATTAAAAAGCTCAACACTTAATTTGGTGATTTTTTGCGTCTTTTCTGAGCTACAAACTCAGCCTATACTTATGCGATTTGCGTAATCAATTAGGCGTTTTCTAAGATTGTGCTAGCACTTAATCCAAACAAGAGCAAAAAATTGAACAAAACAGGCCCAAAAAATGGGCAAAAATAGGCAAAATAAAGGAAGAAAAAATGCGCAAAATTAAAGAGCAAGAATGTAAATGGGATGAACTGAAATTAAAAGGATGGGGAGGACATAAATAAATGGCAGAAAAGTTGAGGGGATAGCAGAAAGTAAAAGGATGGGGAGAAGCACAAATTAAACTGCATAATTTAAATGACTGAAAATTAAAACGAAATGGTAAAAGAGATGAGTTATGGATGAACAAGTATATGGGGGCGTATGAACAAGAATATAAAAGAATGAGAGAAAATGTAGGTGAACGATCTTTGGAAAATGGAAGCAACAGTGCTCCCACTTACCACAATTCACCACACACAAACAATTATACTGCAAGAAAGAACAAGTATGAGCAATTAGAATAGGTAATTCATCAAACACCCATGGGATGAGTAATGCGCGACCCAAAACAGCCCCAAACTAGAGAGAATTTACACAATCAAGCAAGGTAAACTATTGCTGAAAGCAGCAGTAAGGCACCTCAGGCCCGGGATGTTGAGTCTCAAAAATATCATAAAGAGGTTTATGATGTTTTAAAGACTGAAATTTCTCTAAGTTTTAATGATCAACAAATTCAACTTAAGTTGTTTCTCATAAGATACAATTGTCTAAATTGTTTATCTATGATTTTCAGCAAGAAGCCTACTATATAAGACTAAGTGTTGGATCCGTCTGAAGAAGCTGATGCTGTCTGAAGATGATCAACCCGTCTGAAGCATCAAAGCCGTCTGAAAGCTTTTGATGACGTGGCATCTCTTGTCTGAAGCTGTGACAATCCATGCACCTCTGCACGTTTTTCACGCATGTTCTCTGATACAAACAGCTGGGCACCTGTGCAATGCAATTCAAGCACGTTCTCTGTCACAACGTGTCCTCTGCTACGTAGCAATTGCAGCAGCAACAAAGAGCACCTTTTGGAAGGAGCAAACCTTGTAAAAATGTCAGAAATGTCAGGGAATATCAGAATATGTCAGAGAATATTCTGTACTGCAGCAGCTGTCTCACAACGGCTAGCATTGATTTCACAAACCTGAGAGTCTTCAATGATTCAAATCATTTGGTTATAAATACCCCCTCATTTGAAGACCAACAGAGATAGAGCAATATAGCAAAAGAACTAAACTCTGCAAGTTTTTCGCTGTAAACACTCTGATAGATTTTTATCATCTTTGTACACACATATTGTATTATCCTGAGCATACCTCAGTCATCTTTGTACATCTGTAACTGTTAAGTCTCAAAACTGATATAGTTTGTGAGCTTAAGCATTTCTCTCATTTGTATTTCCTTTTGAGCCTGGAGAGGCTTGTCTGAAAAAGATACTGTGTTGTAGAGCCTGAAGAGGCTTGTCTGAAAAGAATACTTGGTTGTAGAGCCTGAAGAGGCTTGATAGAAAAGAATACTTGTAATCTTGCAAGATTAAGAGAAAATCCAAGTGCTAGTTGGCATTGGGACTGGACGTAGCTCACAAGTGGTAGTGAGTGAACCAGGATAAATTCTGTGGCTAAGTTTCTCTTCCCTTATCTTTGTCATTTCAGTTTTAAACTAATTAAGGGGACTGAATATTTTATTTAATATTTTAAAAAGAAGAAACTTCGTTTAGAACCATTTTGAAGCAGTCTGAAACCAACTTCAGACAGCTATCTAAAAACTTCAGACAGCCCTCTAGTAACCTGTCTGAAAATCTGGTTTCGAAAAGCTTCTTAAAATATTTAGAAACACTATTCAACCCCCCTTCTAGTGTTTCCCTGTGTTCCTACAGTTGGTACCAGAGCTCTACTCAGGGTTGATACACCTAACAAGTGTCTGAGGACTGAAAGATCCACATGGAAGCTTCAAACAGTAACAGGCAATACATCACAGAAGGAGCCTCTATCACAAGACCTCCAGCTTTCAATGGAGAAGATTATCACTACTGGAGAGATAGAATGAAGCTGTTTATTGAAAGCACAAACATTGATGTTTGGGATGTGGTCACTGATGGAGACTATGTGCCTATGCTAAATGATGTGCCTATACCTAAGACTGAATGGACTGTGGAGCAAAAGGCTAGAGTCCAGATGAATGCTAAGGCCAAACTCTATCTGATATGTTCTTTGAACAAATCAGAATATGAGAAGGTTCATGGATGCACCTCTGCCAAGGAGATTTGGGATACTCTTGCAGCAGCCAATGAAGGTACTGAGACTGTCAAGCAATCGAAGATAAGTATGCTCATACATCAGTATGAGATGTTCAAGATGGAAGAATCTGAAACCATTGACCAAATGTTTGGAAGGTTTCAGACCATAACAAATGGACTCAGGTCCTTAGGCAGAACATACAACTCTGGAGATAATAACAGAAAAATCCTAAGGAGCTTGCCTAAGTCCTGGAGACCCAAAGTTACTGCCATTCAAGAGGCAAGAGACTTGAACTCTCTTAGAGTGGAAGAACTGTTGGGATCTCTTAAGGTCCATGAGCTTGAGCTTGGAGAAGATGACAACAAGAGAAAATCTCTAGCCCTAAACTCCAAGACCAAACAGTCTAGGCATGGCAACATCAAGGCTATGCAAGCTGAGGCAAGCTTCAGAGGGAGATGAAGACTCTGAAGATAGCTCAGAAGATGATGATGATCTTGCTCTTCTAAGTAGGAAGATCAGAGAATGCTACAAAACAGAGGAAGATTCAGAAAGAATCAACCTTCAACCTCAAAAGGAGGTAAGTCAGGTAAAGACATACAAAATGATAAAATTATTTGTTTTGAGTGTAAGCAACCAGGGCACATGAAGGCTGAGTGTCCAAAACTAAAGAAAAACAACTTCAAGAAGAAGAAGTTTTTCAAGAAAAAGAAAGGTCTCATGGCAACATGGGAGGATCTGGATGAATCAACTTCAGAAGAGGAGGAAGACACCTCAGAAGAGGCAAATCTGTGTCTCATGGCAAGCCTACCATCTTCAGACAGTTCTGAAGCTGAGGTATTCACTCTTACCTTGCAAGAAATGTATGATGATCTGGTGGAAAGTTCCAAGGAACTGTTCCTAGAGTATAAGAATCTATCCAAGGCTCACACAGAAATGTGTAACAATATGAGTCTCTGGAAATAGAACATATTATGCTCAAGGAAAAGGTCTTTGAGACTAAAAACCACAGTTCACAAACCGTGTCTGAAGAAAATAAAAAACTTCAGAAACAGATTGTAGAACTGACAAATGATCTGGCCAAGTTTGTCAAAGGAACGAAAAATTTAAACATAATGCTTGGAAATCAAAGACATTCCTCTGACAAAAGTGGACTAGGTTTTTTTGATCACAACATGTCTGAACCACCTACTGTCTTAAATTTTTTCTAAAGCAAAAAGAAGGTCATTGGGTGTTCTCACTGTGGTAAGCCTGGACACAATGTGATTCAGTGCAAGCACAAGAGAAAAGCAAGACCCAAAGCTAACAAAACAGGACCCAAAAGAACTTGGGTACCTAAAAACTTGATCATTCCTGTTGCAGATGTGTTTAACAGGACAAAGGAGACCCCACAAATGGTACCTGGACAGTGGGTGCTCGCGACACATGACAGGAGAAAGGTCTTTGTTCCAAAACCTTAGACCTAAGGAAGGAGGAGTGGTCACCTTTGGTGGAAATCAGCAAGGGAAGATCACTGGCATAGGGACTATAGGTATAATTCCTTCATCCCTCATTAAAAATGTTCTTCTTGTGGAAGGACTACAACATAATTTACTGAGCATAAGTCAATTATGTGACAGTGGTTATGTAGTATCCTTTACCAAGGAAGGATGCATAGTCAAAGACTCCTCTGATCAAACACTTTTTACTGCTAAGAGACACAACAATGTGTATAAATTGATCTAGAGGATCTAGCAAGTCAAAATGTAAAATGCTTCATTTCTGTTGAAGATGAAAAACAGATTTGGCATCAAAGACTTGGGCATGCCAGCTTGAGATTAATCTCAAGATTAGCAAACACAACCTTGTTAAAGGATTGCCCAAGCTCTCATACAAATCTGACATTTTTATGTGATAGTTGTCTGAAAGGGAAACAAACAAGACACTCCTTCAAGAGTAAAGATGTTGTTTCAACTAGCAGACCACTAGAACTTTTACACATTGACTTGTTTGGTCCTATTAGAACAGAAAGTCTTAGTGGAAAGAAATATGGTTTGGTCATCGTTGATGACTATTCTAGATTCACATGGGTGATATTCCTTAGAAATAAGGATGAGCCTTTTAAGAATTTCACAATATTTTGTAAAAAGGTACAGAATGAAAAGGGATTATGTATTTCTGTCATAAGAAGTGATCATGGTGGGGAGTTTGAGAATGCAAATTTCAAATTGTTCTGTGATGAGAATGGGATCTCACACAATTTCTCTGTGGCAAGAACACCTCAACAGAATGGGGTTGTTGAGAGAAAGAACAGAGGTTTGCAAGAGATGGCAAGGACCATGCTCAACTCAAGCAACTTACCTAGAACCTTCTGGGCAGAAGCTGTTAACACAGCTTGTTACCTTCAAAACAGAATATTGGTAAGACCAATTCTGAAAAAGACTCCATATGAATTGTGGAAAGGAAGAAAACCCAACATATCATATTTCCACATCTTTGGATGTGAATGTTTATACTGAACACCAAAGATGATCTTGGAAAATTTGATGCAAAGTCTGATAATGGATTTTTCATTGGATATTCTGAAACATCTAAAGCATATAGAGTGTATAACTCTAGAACTTTAACTGTTGAAGAAAACCATACATGTAAAATTCGATGATAACAAAGAGACTGATAGGGAACTATCAGATCTAGAAGATGATTTTGCAGGAATGGAGCTGAATGATCACAACGATTTGAAGGATGAGCACCAGTCTGAAGCTCCTGCTGTTTCTGAACCTCTTCAGACAAATGTTGAGTCTCAGACAGATGTGATGTCTCCTCATAAAACTGATTGGAGATACAAGTCACATCATCCAAAAGAGCAAATCATTGGCAGCACTTCAGAAGGAGTTAAGACAAGATCAAAATTCAGACATTTGAATTCTCTTGCTCTCCTGTCTGAAATTGAGCCAAAGAGCATTGATGAAGCTCTACATGATGAAGGGTGGATCCTAGCCATGCAAGAGGAGCTAAATCAATTTGCTAGGAGTGATGCTGGACCCTTGTTCCTAAACCCCATGGGAAAACAATTATTGGAACCAAATGGGTGTTCAGAAACAAGCTGTCTGAAGAAGGCAAAGTTATCAGAAATAAGGCAAGGCTAGTAGCTCAAGGTTATAACCAGCAAGAAGGTATTGGCTTCACTGAAACCTTTGCCCCAGTGGCCAGGTTAGAAGCAATTAGAATTCTTTTATCTTATTCTGTAAATAATGGCATCAAACTATATCAAATGGATGTCAAAAGTGCCTTCCTCAATGGTTTCATTGAAGAAGAGGTTTTGTTAGACAACCCCCTGGTTTTGAAGATGTAACTTTTCCTGAACATGTGTTTAAACTCAAGAAAGCTCTCTATGGTCTGAAACAAGCCCCAAGAGCTTGGTATGAAAGACTGAGCAGTTTTCTTGCAACTAATGGTTTTGAAAGAGGAAAAGTTGACACAACTCTTTTTAGAAAACAGTCTAACAAGGATCTTATACTTGTCCAAATATATGTTGATGACATTATTTTTGGTTCAACTAATTCTTCATTGTGCAAAGAATTTTCTGAGTTAATGCAATCTGAATTTAAAATGAGCCTAATGGGTGACCTAAAGTTTTTCCTTGGACTTCAGATTAAGCAAGATTCTGATTGTATATGGATCCATCAAGAGAAATATACAAATGAAATGCTTAAAAAGTTCAACCTAAGTGATTGCAAACCTATGTCTACTCCAATGCATCCTTCTGCATCTTTAAATAAAGATGATAATGAAGAACCAGTAAATCAAACTTTGTATAGAGGAATGATTGGTTCATTATTGTATCTAACAGCAAGCAGGCCTGACATCATGTTCAGTGTGTGCCTGTGTGCTAGATTTCAATCTGATCCAAGAATCACTCACTACAAAGCTGTAAAAAGAATTTTCAGATATCTTAAAGGTACTACTAATCTTGGTCTGTGCTATAAGAAAAGTAAGGATTGCAGGTTAGTAGGATACTGTGATGCTGATTTTGCTGGAGACAGAGTTGAAAGAAAAAGCACCAGTGGTGGATGTCACTTCTTTGGAGAAAATATGATCAGTTGGTCAAGCAAAAGGCAAAGCACAATTGCATTATCAACAGCTGAAGCAGAATACATCTCAGCAGGCAGTTGTTGCTCACAACTATTATCGGTGAAGTATTAACTTGAAGATTTTAATATTGCAATATCTGTTATACCTGTGTTATGTGATAATACCAGTGCCATTAATTTATCTAAAAATCCCATTCAACATTCTAGGGCTAAACATATAGAAATCAAACATCATTTCATTAGAGACTATGTTCAGAAAGGTGTTTTTGATATTCAGTTTATTGATACAGAGCATCAATGGGCTGATATATTCACAAAACCTCTAACTGAAGATAGGTTTAAGTTCATCAGAGATAAACTAAACATTCATGCATTATGTATGAAAAATTAATGTGTCTGAAACTTCAGCCTGTCTGAAACATGTGACCTGTCTGAATTTTTGGTCGTCTGAAATTAACTAGGATGTCTGAAATCTTGCACTTGTCTGAAATGAACAAATGACGTGGCAATAAAGGGGCGGTTTATATCCACTTTGCACGTTACCCTATGTCTGCGCGGCCAGTTTCTGCCATCATTGCCTCAAAGGTCTATAAGTACTGGAAGGCAGTGAGTCCTTGGTACGTTACAGCTCACTACCCTCTCAAAACCTTTGCTATTCTTCATCTTCAAGAAAGCACTTTCTCTCTCAAGTTCTTTCCATCCTTCAACAATGGCACCAAAGAAGTCTGGAGCTGATAATATTGTGAAGACCAAGGGTGTCTTTCTGGAAGAACTTGAAGCACTAGGAATGGATCTTCATGCAGAATTTCAAGCTTCTGGGTGGCTTGAATACTTCAACAAAAATCGTTCATATTGGCATGAGCAGAGTATACTTGATTTCTGGGCCACATCCAGAGGAATCCCTAACCCTCAAGGCATCTACACTACCATCAAGGCTAATGTGCTCGGTACATCTATCTTTATTGATGAAGACATCTTGGCCATTGTCTGTGGTGTCAAGACTGAAGGTGCTGTCTTCTCTCCTGGCTGGGAATCAAGAAATGGAGGTCAGAAGCTTTTTACTGAGTTTTTATATGGAACTTCCTCTCCTACTAGTCTGGATGCAAAGAATATGTCAGATAAGGCTAGGGTTCTGCATGCTATCTTGGGGAACTCTGTAATCCCTAAAAGTGGCAGCAGAAACCATGTGTCTGAACTGGAAAGATTCTGCCTTATTCATCTTCTGAAGAAGCAGAAGATAAATCTTCCAAATATCATCATGTACCACCTTCAGAAGAGGCTGAGAGACTCTGCTGGAAGTTTTCCTCACAACACCATCATCACCAAGGTGTTGTTGCATTTTAAAGTCCCAGTTCACCAGCTCTTTGATCACCACTCAATTCCTATGTTTGGTGAATCAAATCTGAAGAGCATGAAGATCAAGCTGACTCCAAGGCCTCCATCGCCAACCATGAAAGAAAGTTTGCTGATGGAGAAAGCTCAGAAGAGAAGTTCCACTGTGCAGATTCTGGAAAATGAACTAAAAGGAGATATCAGAAGACATGAGTTCAAGCCCTCAAAGGCGTCACCTCAACCTAAGCTGAAGAAGCTACCTGTAAGAAGCTCAGCTAAGATAGCTTCTGCATCTGTACAGATTCAAGCATCTGAACCTGTTCAGAAACCTTCTCAATGGTTGTCTGAAATTGTGGGTCAGGTGTCTGAACCTGCACAATCTTCAAAGCCTACTTCTATAATGGAAGGACAGGCTGTGGATATTGATGCAGTTGCTGCTCAACCTCTTGCTGCATGCTCCTCTGATCCTGAACTGATTCAGGTTGCTGCTTTGGCTACTGCCATTGAACAAGAAGAGTTAGAACTGAAAGAAGAGCAAGAGAGAACTGACAGAGCTCTTGCAATTGCCTCACAACTTGCTTATGCTGAGGATGACAAGCAAGCAGTCATTGCTGAAGCCTCAAAGAAAAGAAAGAGGTCAAGTGCACCTCAGAGGAAGAAGAAGAAGGGTAAACTACTTCAGACAGTGTCTGAAGTTAGGATTACCAGAAGTACTGCTTCTCATCTAGAAGAAGCAGACATGGCTGGAAGGTATCAAAATTTTGTAAAGGCTAATCAATACTTCAAGAGAAGAAGGGCTCTTTCCTCTGAAGAAAGAGAAAGGGAGGATAAGGAAGCCAAGGAAAGGGAAGAAAAAGAAAGAGCTGCTAAAGCTCAAGATGCTGTTGCTCCCAAACCTTACAAAAGGATCAAGGTGAGATTTGATAATGTAACTCCCTCACCTCCTTCATCACCTGAAAAGCAACCTTCTCCACCTATCTCCCAACCTCTACCAACCTTACAGCAACTTTCATTACCCTCTGAACCTTTCATACCATTTGAACCCTCATCACCTACACCCATCATACCATCAGACAACCTGTTGTCTGAACCCCCTGCACCTCAAGAAAACCAAGTTCTTGAACCCACATCTTCACCATCCAAACCCCTCTCACCTTTGTACATACAGCTATCTGATAGCTCATTATCTTCACCTTCATCACCTTCCTCACCATCATCATCTCCACCTCACACACACCTTTACCTCCTTCACCACCCTCATCTGTTCATCAATTCAACCTTTCAGCTGAGATTGCAGCCTTATGCAAGAGACTGACAAGAACCTCCTTTGGCTCTTGTCCTTTGCCAAAATTCCAGCATCGGTCTGAAGAGCTGCATCACTTTAGAACAGCCCCTGCTGTCTCACTTCATCAGGGTCTCTCTAAGAAAACTGTGTCTGATGAAAGGGCTTTATATTCCAACAATGCTGATGGTTTGGAGAAGATAAGGAAGGGTGTTGTCCCTCCTAAACATACTTGGGATCTTATCAATCCATTCTCTGAAGACTCATGGAAGCTGAATAATGAAGAATGGCTAATGGTAAGAATGCTGAACACAGAAGCTGAATTGTTCCAAAGAGACTTGGCTAGAGGTGTTGGAATGATAGGCTACAGGCCTCCTAGAACCAGTTCAATCAGGCCTTCAACCAAAATCTTGGTGAAACCTGATAGAATTGTTCCTAGGTATCCCCTCAAAGAAGGTCAAGATGAAAAATTGAAGGGTACTAAGGTCTATTCTGTATCAGCACCCCTGTCTGAAGTCATGACTGCTTCAGAATGGGAAGGTCTTCCTGAGTTTATCATGTCAGAAGGAGGCGGCTTAAATCACCTGCTTGAAAACTGGATGTGGGAATCTTACTGGAAGATCAAAGAAGCTGCTGGGTCTTCTTCTGGGTGTAGTGATCCTGATGCTGAATCTGCAATGGGTGTTGGACACTTCACAAATGTTCAGTACCATTTCTTAAGAGATCACTTTCCCCCACAGGCAGATTCATTCAACCAAGCTTGGGTGCTTCTAAAGTATGTTGGGACCTTTTTCTGTCCAGTCTACAATCCTTCAGAATATGGCTTACAGCCTGGATTTGGAGTTTTGAGATTTGTTTGTCCCTACCTTCAGCTCATCCTAGTTGAGTCTGAACCTGACCTGTTTGAAGAAAACCAGAAGCTGAAATCCAAGGTCAAGGCCCTTGAGAAGAGATGTGAAGAATCTGAGAGGAGATGTGAAGTCTCAGAAAAGAAAGCACAAAAGGTTATTCAGAATCAGCAAGAAATTCTTCATGAGCAACAGCTGATAAGAAGTGGTCAACAAGAGTTGAAGTCTTCTATTGAAGCTGCCATAGACAAGGCCAAGGAAGAACTGATCTCCTTTCTGTCTGAAGCCCTGCTGAAGAAGAAGGACTAATTTATTGCCATTGTCTTATGTTCATATTTTTGTTTCAAGTGCTGATTGTCTGTTTAATCCTTACATCATTTTAAAACAATCAGTGTTGTTATTCCATCTCATGTGCTCATGATCCTTGCTCTGATACTTGTTTTTACTCTATCTGTAGTTCAAAATCCTATTTGTTTTATTAATCTGTTACTGTTTTTGCTCTATGATTCCCTTTTGATTGATGACAAAAGGGGGAGTATTAAATCTAACAAAATCTGGAGTGATTACAGGATTCAGGGGGAGTACATGAATAAGTTCAAAGTTGTTTGTACTTATGAGAAAATCATATATAAAAGCATCTAAAAGGATATATTTGTCCCAGGGGGAGCTAAATCTTAATCTCTCAATTTTGCATAATTTAAGTTAAATTTGTCATCATTAAAAAGGGGGAGAATGTTGAGTCTCAAAAATATCATAAAGAGGTTTATGATGTTTTAAAGACTGAAATTTCTCTAAGTTTTAATGATCAACAAATTCAACTTAAGTTGTTTCTCATAAGATACAATTGTCTAAATTGTTTATCTATGATTTTCAGCAAGAAGCCTACTATATAAGACTAAGTGTTGGATCCGTCTGAAGAAGCTGATGCTGTCTGAAGATGATCAACCCGTCTGAAGCATCAAAGCCGTCTGAAAGCTTTTGATGACGTGGCATCTCTTGTCTGAAGCTGTGACAATCCATGTACCTCTGCACGTTTTTCACGCATGTTCTCTGATACAAACAGCTGGCACCTGTGCAATGCAATTCAAGCACGTTCTCTGTCACAACGTGTCCTCTGCTACGCAGCAATTGCAGCAGCAACAAAGAGCACCTTTTTGGAAGGAGCAAACCTTGTAAAAATGTCAGAAATTGTCAGGGAATATCAGAATATGTCAGAGAATATTCTGTACTGCAGCAGCTGTCTCACAACGGCTAGCATTGATTTCACAAACCTGAGAGTCTTCAATGATTCAAATCATTTGGTTATAGATACCCCCTCATTTGAAGACCAACAGAGATAGAGCAATATAGCAAAAGAACTAAAACTCTGCAAGTTTTTCGCTGTAACACTCTGATAGATTTTTTATCATCTTTGTACACACATATTGTATTATCCTGAGCATACCTCAGTCATCTTTGTACATCTGTAACTGTTTAAGTCTCAAAACTGATATAGTTTGTGAGCTTAAGCATTTCTCTCATTTGTATTTCCTTTTGAGCTTGGAGAGGCTTGTCTGAAAAAGAATACTTGTTTTGTAGAGCCTGAAGAGGCTTGTCTGAAAAAGAATACTTGGTTGTAGAGCCTGAAGAGGCTTGATAGAAAAGAATACTTGTAATCTTGCAAGATTAAGAGAAAATCCAAGTGCTAGTTGGCATTGGGACTGGACGTAGCTCACAAGTGGCAGTGAGTGAACCAGGATAAATTCTGTGGCTAAGTTTCTCTTCCCTTATCTTTGTCATTTCAGTTTTAAACTAATTAAGGGGACTGGATATTTTATTTAATATTTTAAAAAGAAAAAACTTCGTTTAGAACCATTTTGAAGCAGTCTGAAACCAACTTCAGACAGCTATCTAAAAACTTCAGACAGCCCTCTAGTAACCTGTCTGAAAATCTGGTTCTGTAAATCTGTTTTCGAAAAGCTTCTTAAAATATTTAGAAACACTATTCAACCCCCCCTGCTAGTGTTTCCCTGTGTTCCTACACGGGAAACAGTTCAGAGTCCAACAATTACGTGAAATGAAATGAAATACATGAAGGAAATGGGTATAAGACTAGAAAATTCAGCACCAATTATGTGCAGTAGGGCGCGACCAAGATGAAGGAAAATGGCCCCAAACAACTCCAAATTCAACGAGCTCTGATTACCACTTGATAGCACCTTGATTCCCGGATCTATAATGAAGCAAGGGACCAACAACACCATTAGAATTTGGTTAAATTGAGCAAAATAGTGCAGAATGGTAGCGACCAAAATGAAAGGAAATTGAAGAATAAAAGAGAATGTGTAGAAGGATAGAGGTGGAGGTGAACACCACTACCGTAGGCAACTCCCACAGCAGATAAGTTCGATGCTAGACCACTGATTCGGGGGAATCAGATAAGTCTCCAGTTGGTTTGAGCAAGAACCACCAAGTCTTCTATACTCACAAGAATGAGGAGGAAATTTGGCATAATGCCTTTACTAATTCAAATCAAAGATACAAAGTGAAGAGAGACCCCTCATATTTATAGGAGAAAAGGGGTAGCCAATATTAAGGAAAAATAGAGGAAGACTCAATTCTATTCGTAATGAGACTTGAACGCTTGAACCCATGACCTCCTAATCAATTAGATAAGCTAACTCTTAGCCAATAAACCCTTATAAAATAGCACCCAGAATAAGAGTGGAAAATAGGAAAATTACAAACATGTCCTATACAATTAAATCCTATTTAATTCCCAATTAAATGGAGTCTTCATGTTGACTTGGGTCAATTGGTCAAAAGTTGACCATGGGGGGTTGACCAATCATATGGTCGACCAAGACTTGATTCAGCTCCAAGCATCCCATACAAGTCCAAGCTTGCCAATAGCTCATCAGCTTCCAGCTCCCAGCTTAGAGCTCCACTGGCAGTTGCCATCACTATGACTAAGCAAAGTATACTCTATACCGTAAAAACATAGAATCTTAAGATGGAATTTGACTTAAAAGTTTCATCTAATTCCAAAATACCTAGTTAAGCAAGGGAGTGTGACTATGTGTAAGATTAGAGAATCAGTGACTTAATCCCAGCATGCCAACTAATAATTTGAGGTGATCAAGTGAGTAGTGCTAACACTCAAGATAACCAATGATTATAAGTTAGCCTCCAAGAAGATAGGATTAGAAAACAACAGACAAGTTTTGGTGTGTTCAGCAACTAGTTTGTTATCAATGCATAACATAACCAATTCAATGCCGCCAATATATTAGAATTTCAAATACAAAATAAAATCAATTATGCACTAAAAAAGACCAATAAAACGGAATGTTAGGAAACTTGTAAGATACTAGAACACAACCTGTAGTTCACGTACATTTTACCATGAACGCGGTCACTAGGCTAAAAACATCCTTCAAACATTATGCAGTCATAGCGGAATCAATAAGCTAAGGTCAACCAATTTGTTTTACAACAAAATAAGCAAGTTTCCTATCTTAAGATCAACAAGGGCAATACAATATCTAGGATCAAAGATCTCGGGTTAATACAATTCCATTCAACTATTAGCTAGGGTTGAAAATCAAGTGATCTAGTAGAGAAGATAGAAAGGTTGTAGGGAAGGCAACTGGGGCATCATGCTACAATGTAAGCTAGGGTAAATTCATTTTAACTTTCAGTCTAAGACAAAGTGTATCATGAAATTGTTATCTTCAAAATTTTCACAAAGCAGAACAGAAGTTGGACCCAAAGTACATTTGTAATATTAAACAAAAGGAAAAGACTAGTAGTTGTTCAAACAAATATTCAGTTTCCTAAGGTTTCAATGTACCTTTTCCTTTCTTGATTATGACTTTAGTAGGTTCCACCCATATTGATTCATAGAGAACTCCCCCTAGAGACTATACCTTGCTTAAGAATCAAGACTAGATCTCCAGGACTACGTATTAGCAAAAGCAGAACTAAGGTACTAATTAAGAAAAGTAAGATCACAATTTCTATATCGTGAAGTCCACATGGTGTCAAAATGTTTAGCACTTAGCTATCATAAAAAAACTCAAATCCCAATATGATTACCAATAATCAGATGCATTAGAATCCTATTATCGTGATGAAAGAGAACACATGCAAGGTGCCCAACTTAGACAAATTATTCTTCCCTAATAGTATTCAAGAAATGCCAACTAGGAATCACGTGAGCATGTATAATTTAAGCAATAAGATGACAATTTGAAGCCTTGTGAGTTTTAGCAGAAACTTACAATCCTACGGAAAAAGTCAAGATAAATTCACACCTTTTTAGTTGTAAGCTATATATAAAAAAAGGAATGAATATTCAAAGCGCAATCTATTTTAATGGCGCCAAGGTTTGACCTCCAACTTGATTTTTTGTGAAGTGGTTCCTACTAATCCCTCATTCTTACCTCAACTCATATTACATCTCTCATCCCCCCTTTTTTTCTGATCTCAATCATGGCATACCACGTGCCCGAGGATTCAACAAGCGTACAAAACATAGCGAAATTGAAATGTGGCATGCAAATTTCAAAGTCATAACATGCAAATAGCAAGATAATTTTAAGAGGACTTTCCTTAGGGACTCAATTCTCAAGACAAGAAGTATAAAAGCGAAAAATTATGGTTTTACAGGTCTTCAAATAATCTATAATACAACTTACACGCTACTAATTTATCTTCAAGTAAGTCTCATGTATTCCAATCTACCAAGCAACATGGGATAATCCACAATTCCTAACACATTCGGTTTCAATCAACAATTAGATCAAAACACATACTCCCCTCTAAGTTTTCTTACTAGATTATCAATTCCAAATTCCAAATTCAAGTACACAACTATCTATCTGTATAGTTAGGTGGATTACTTATTTTAACTTAAACAATGGAAATCTTAATCTTAAACTTCAAATTCAAGTGATTTATTATTATTATTATTATTATTATTATTATTATTATTATTATTATTCTATCATTTCCCTTACTTGGGTTTTGCGTTCATCGGGTTCAAAGGGTGTCATCCTCTAGTGTGTTCTTGGGTAGGCTCTACATTAGCTTTGTTTCCCAATTAGGTGGTAAGGTACTAACTTTCCTAGGGAACTTGTGTCTTGAACTCCTACCCAAGGCCAACCTAATCAAGTCAGGATCAGTTCCCCACTCGCCATAATCCTACATACAATGCACACAATATGGGTGTGATTAGTCCCTATATTATATACAATGTACTATGGATTTATAGCAAGTCGCAACAATTCTATTCTAGACACACTCTTACCACAGTTCGATGGATTGAACTGCTCTGATACCATAATGTAACGTCCTAATTCCTGAATTCAAGAATAATGCCTGTTGGAAGCAAAATTCCCGAATTTTTGAAATTATTTTGGGCCATTAACGATATCATTAACGAGTTTAATTATTATACATTGTCAATGTAAAGAAGTTATACACAATTATCCAATAATATTTTGCCACATCAATTAATAAATATGACATCTCACGTGTTATCAAATTCATTCAATGATGTGTCAATACATCATTAGATGACTGTATAAAATTGTTTTACACTGACAGTATATAATTATTAAATTCTATCATTAACATATGCACATAAAATCTTTCTTAGGTAATCCAATGTTACTTAAGCCTTACATAAACACATAGAGTGACTCAAAGATAATTGCCATCAAGTGACTCAAGCTAACAATACATTGTGTACAAACGTAATCTAAAGTACATTAATTTGAACATCAAGATAACATAAACATTCAACAACTTCATGACCATCAGCGGCCGCCCTGAGTGGGATCTTGTGCATCTAAAATATAGCCATAAAACATGTGGTGAGACTAATGTCTCAGTGAGCATAACTATGCATAAAAGCAGTATAGGAAAGTAGGCATATGCTATGCATCAGAAAAATTCACAATTAAGCTTGACATACTAAATCTCAACTCATAACATGACATGATATCTTAAGTGTTAATTGGGGCCGAAGCCAAATTCTTTTTCATCAACTGGTATCCGAAGCTAGAAATACATTTTTCATCACACTAACATGATTCTTAGTGTAAATAAACATTCTCATAGCCATAATAAAAAAAACCCCTAACATGTGAACCCTGCATCAAAATCCCTAATCATCAACAACCATACTCATGGGCATAATCATAGTGAACACATACAAATAACTCAATCATAGGCAAAGGAGAGGGGAAATAGGGGTGGCAAAGCGGGCCAACCCGCCCCGCCATGGCCCGCCCCGCCTCTGGCCCGCTCAAAACGGGGGCGGGGCGGGCTGGCCCGCAAAGATGTGCGGGCCTGAAAATTCTGTCCACCCCATTTTGTGGCGGGCTAAGCGGGTTGCGGGCTGGCCCGCCCATATAATTAAAAAAGCTGAAAAATATACATTTACAATATATTTATCCTACTTTCAAATTTTCATGCACATTTTTTATTTGGGACGTGTCTTTGGTTTTTGAACCAATTACACATTTCATTATTCCACTACTTTAAAAAATAAATCAACTAAAATAGTTGAAACAATTCACAATTAATACAAATAAAAAAGACAATTGACAATTAAATTTAAATCATCAAACACCTGATCACAACAACATAATATATAAATCCACAATTGACAATTCAATCCATGGAACGACCGAAAAATAGAAGTTTAAACATCCAAAGTCAAATATAAATAGTCCAAACTCCAAAATTAAGATTAGAAGTTCATTAAATCCATAAATTACAAATAACATGAATCCATGATCAATCATCTTCCAGGTCAATAGCATTAGATGTTACATTAGAAGCAGAAGCAGTTGTTGGAAATGGTGGTGGTGGTGGTCGTGGAGCCAATGAACCTTTGTTTTTGTCATCATCCTCTTCATCTCCATCTACATCAATTTATAGAATAAAAAAGTAAAGTAAGAAATTACTATTAAAAAATAATAAATAAATGCAATTAATTTAAATATATTACCATCTCTATAACCACACAACCAATTGCGTGCACAAATTAATGCTTCCACGTTTGTTGACAAGAGACGACTCCTATACTTATTAAGAATACGGGAGCCAATTCTAAAAGCAGATTCAGATGCAACAGTGGTGATAGGAATAGATAACAAATCACGAGCCAATAATGATAAATTAGTAAACCGATGTCTATGATTCCTCCACCATTGTAATACATCAAATTCTTCTATCAAATCAATGTCCAAGGTAAGGTCTTCCAAATAAACATCTAGTTGAGACCTTCCAATCTTAGTGGCAGCTTGAACCTTGCGCTCTCGCAATTCCTAATAATATGATGACAAAATTAACATTGAATTAATAAAAATATAAAGCAAGTTAATAAGTTTCAAATTGCAAACATACATGAATTTGAATCATTAGTTAAAATCATAAGTAACTTACACCAAATAAGGTTGAATTGATACTGAGGGTGTCCTCCTTTGATGACATTCCAGAAAGAGATGATAGAGTACTCGTAGTAGTTGGAGTAATATCAAAAGTAGAGGTGGAACTTGCACTAGAATAATGTGAGAAAAGCATGTACAACTCTGTCTTTATATGCTCCACTTTACCTTCCCAAGTAGATGGATAAAGCTTTTCATATAAAAAACCCAATGACTCCAACTTGCAACGAGGGTCTAGAACAACACTAAGTGCAAGCACAACACTATACTCATCCCAGTATTTGTCAAATTTAACCATCATCCTTTCACCCATGTTTTTTAAAACTTCATATTCATCATTCATAATTTCCTTCAATAGAAATTGAATTTTCCAAGCTTTCAAGAAATACAAGTTGGAAGTAGGATAGGATGAATCGGAAATCAAGGTGGTAATATCATAAAAAGGCTCCAAGAATCTACACATTTTTTCTGCTCTTTTCCACTCCTTCATTAAAGGCCCGAATATATAAGTATCATCCACCAAATGTAGATTAGAAAATACAAGTTGATACTTAATTGCAATTTTAAGCATCAAGTAAGTAGAATTCCATCTTATAGGAACATCAAGACATACACTACTTGAAGCATCAATAACACCAACCTTCTTCATGCATGACTTGAATTTTATCATTCTACCCTCCGAAGCTCTCACATGTTTAATGTTCTCCCTTATTTTGTGTAAAGCATCCGCACTAACTTTCAAACCCTCTTGAACAATTAGATTTAAAATATGTGCTGAACAACGCACATGAAAAAACTCTCCATCACACAACAACCATTTTTGCAACACAAGATGACTTTTCAAGGTGTGCACCATCACATCATTAGAAGATGCATTATCTAAAGTGATAGAAAAAACCTTCTTCTCTATTCCCCATTCAACCATCATATCATTCACTTTCTTATATAACTCAAAACCAGTGTGGGGAGGGGGCATGTGACAAAAATTAAGTATCTTGCTTTGCAACCTCCAATTTGTGTCAACAAAGTGAGCAGTTAAGGTTATGAAACCTTCATTTTACAAGATGTCCACAAATCAGAAGTTAAACAAATCCTACCAGGAATCAAACTCATTTCTTCTTTAAGCTTTGTCTTCTCTCTATTAAAAATTTTCACAACATCGCTCTTGGCAGTGTTTCTAGAAATAGGAACAACATCAGGATTCAAATACTTAAGCCAATCCCAAAGCTCATCATACTCAACAAAACTAAAGGGTAAATCATGCTTTATGATTAAATTAGCACACAATTCATGAGATACCATTTGATCTATCTTTATAGACTTCAATTTTCCTTGCATATCTATCATCATTTGACCAATATCTTCAAACTTGATTTCCACACTTCTTACCACCAATTACATACTCTTGTTTACAAGCATTGCACCTTGCCCTTTCCTTCCCATCTTTACCCACACCAACTTTAGTGAAAATTTTCCAACAATCAGAAGTTAATGATTTAGCCTTTTTCTTAGAAGGTTCAAGTTCAAATTCAACAGTTTATGATTCTCCTTCAATAGCACGATTAACTTGTTCCTCAATTTCATGAAGGGGGGTTGGTCTAGTACTAGATGAATCCATTCCAAATAAATTCAATTCCTGTTTGAAATTAACTAAATAAATCAACAACCCAATTATAAAACAAAACAAAACAAAACCAATTATAGTATACAAAATCAGATTCTTATTTTTAACTTGGCTACAAAATCCAATTAACAAGCCAATTAAGAACCTCAAACAGATTTTTGTTTTTTACTTGGCTACAAAATACAAAATCTGATTTTCATTTATTACTTGGCTACAAATTACAAAATCAGATTTTCATTCACAGAAGTCTAAGAACAGAACCACAAACAAACAAACAGAGAAAGAAATATATGTTACAGAAATTCAGCAACCAAACCAGTACAACAATTCAGCCACCAGTAACAGATAAAGTATAGAACATTACAAAATAAACACTCTCTGCATACCAAACCAATACAGTAATTCAACAACCAGTAACATATGTAATATCAATTTATATCAAATACTATCAATTACTAATAGAGAAACAAAGATATGTTAGATTATAAATTGACCTGAACAGAACAGAGATAGACAGAGGATCAAACCACCACGGAAACGGAGTACAGCCGCACGGCCACAGAGATCTAGCAGAGGCGCACGACCACGAAGCAGAAACAGAGGCGCAAACAGAGGAAGAGACGACAGACCATGCAAGACGGAGGACGGAGCAGGGAAAACGGAGGCGGCGGCGGCGGCGCGAGGACAGAGCGGATGGGAAGAGGAGACTGAGGGAGAGACGAGGACGGAGGGAGATGGCGGAAGACGCAAACTGAGGGAGATACGAGGACGAAGGGAGGTGGCGGAAGGTGCAAACTGACTAACTGAGGGAGAGACGAGGACGGAGGGAAGAGGAAGACGGAAATCGGACGGAGGCACAGGCAGAGAGTGGCGGCGGCGCGGCTGTTCCTGTTTTGTGAAGAGAGAATAGAAAACCCTAAACCAATCTCAATTCTCAAATGTGTTATGTGTGTTTGTCTGAAAAGAGAAGAGAAAAGAAAAGAGTCTGCTGGGGACGGGGTCAATACTCAATAAGGCTATTTTTTTTCTTCTTTTAATTTAAAAAATTAATTGACAGTATAAAAAAATTAAGTGACAAAAAAAGGAGTAGCCCGCCGGGTTGGCTCGCCGTGGCCCGCCTCTGACCCGCTAGGTTGGCGGGCTGGGCGGGGCGGGCTAGTATGCGTTGGTGGGTTGGGGATGTTCATCCCACCCCGCCTAAAAACAAAGGGCCGGCGGGCTGGCCCGCCGGGCCCAACCCGTTTTGCCACCCCTAAGGGGAAAGAAGAGAATAGGGTTCATAAGGGAGTTCTCATACAAAATGGGGGGGGAGTGTGTAAGCTATACTCACCTAAACCAAACTCAAGTAAGAGAAATGAGAGGTGAGGAATAGTGATCCTAAGCCCTTCTCTTGGTTAGAGTCCTCAAACAGGCTCCCTCCTCTTCTTTCTCTTCGTTCTCCTATGCAAGGGCAAGAGGGAGATGAGGGAAATGTAGTAGAAATGGGTCAAATGACCCTATATTCTGATTTATAAGAACCAAATTCGCGTCTTCTCGCTCAAGCGAGAAATTCTCGCTTGAGCGAGCCTCTAAAACCTTCTCTGTTCGCACATTCTCGCTCAAGTGAGGATATGCTCGCTTGAGCGAGACAAAGTCAGAGAGCAAATTCTGAAATTCCCCATATTTCGTTCAAGTGTGAAGTTTCTCACTTGAGCGAAAAAACCAGAAATGAAATCCCTTGTTTTACTGATATTTCCGCTCAAGCGAGAGATTCTTCGCTTTAGCAAAAATAAGATAGTAACAATATCATTTAGCATATCAAACTGAAGCCCCAAATCTTTCTTAGCTTTGTAATGCAAGTTAAATCACCTAAAGCGTTCACCTACAACTCTAGATATCATCAAATTAGTGCACAAAGGTCATTAGACTTAAAATTCGAAATTAAGCAACAACTTTAATTGAAGCCCAACGAGGTACATTCCACGTGAACAATGATATAACTCATTCTTCCGGATCAGTTTTGATACGCCCTGACAAAACGCGCCCTGACGAAACACGCTCCAGTTTAAATGCCTAGCGCCTCTGATGTAATGCGCTGTTCAAAGGCTTCAGGCTCCAAGGATGCTTCCCAAATCAACAATGACAACGCATACATACTTTTCCAGACTGACACAGCGCACAACAAGTATGCAAAGGCACAACATACAGAAAGCGACATCACAACAAAGACTGACACAGCACAACATCACAGCAAGGGGCAGACAGCGCAGCAGGGAGTCAGAACTTTTATACCAAAATAGAGGGACCACTTCAGCCCCTAAAAAGGTCATACATCAGTAGCATAAAAAGGGAAACAATGCAGCTGCACCAGCAGGAAGCAGATGAAAGCGTACTTCATTGATCAGTTAAATTGTTTAAATAAGCATCCTATGTAAAATTGGCTTCGAGCCCAAGCTTATTGTAATATAAATACATGTATCAAGAATAACCAGAAGGAGCTTGAATCTGAAATAAAACTTCCCTTTCTTGCAACTATGTCTCGCCAAGAAATAAGAACTCACCTCTCATCTCTAACCCCATAATTTCATTATGGATCCGAAACATTTGGGGACTCCACCGGGGAGGCATGGTTGCAACGGGTAAAAAAGCGCTTAGCTGTGAAGGATAACCTCCCAGATGCCCAAAAAAGAGAAAGATGAACGCTTCGACAAGAAAAGAGGTTCAGAGGAAGTGCAAAATCAGAGGCTACAATCTCAAAGTCGAAGCTCTTGATGAGATCGTCTCCTTCGTTTCGATGGCCCGACGAAGATGAAGCAATTGATCTCCTCCTCGATCAGCTCGAACACGAATCTCTGAAATCTACCATAGTTGACAAAGAGCCAGTGCACCGTGTGGTGAGCCTGCTATCGGAAGCTGAGGGCGGCCGTGGAAGAATGCTTCGATGCCTCTGCATCCATTTCCACCATTCGCGTTGTTGAAGCCTGCCTGGTTCCCAAGTATAAATATGACCCTATCAGGAAGCAATTCTACGAGCACACAGGAAGCTTACCTAGTCATGGGGATGCATCATCAAAGCGGCTCCGTACAGGGACAGGGAGGAGAAGTGCATTCTAAAGAAGCAGAGCAAAGGAAAAATGGCACACCAATCGAAGTCCTATACTGCTGGTCTTTCTCTTTGGCACAGTACAGTACTGCAACATGCTGCAGGGAAAATGACAAAGTACGTAGCAGTATAGGAAGAAATTGAGGTATGAATTATGATACATTTGGTGTGGTAATGGATGGCACTGTTACTTATATTTAAGTTGTTAAATTGTCTTTGATGCATCTATAATGAACGCTTAATGATTGATTTCCTGAAATTTTGGGTATTGGGAGGATAAAAGGAATTTTATTTTGAAGTCATTCAAAGAAAATAATTTCTGTTGGTATTAGCAAAAAACACCTTATTTCGGGTTGAATTTCATCCTTTGAACTTTCATTGTTTGATAATTGACATAAACATTGTCTACTCGTGTATTGCTTGGCTGTGTTACTTAAATAATATGCAAATATAATATATGTTTAATCATTGCAGATAACTTTATGTATACCATCCACAATTAATATGATTTTGAAATCCGAAATGGTATATCAAATTAAAAAAGTGTAAGTTTTATTCATTAAAACGTGTTAGTTACAATTATGTGCTTTAGACCATTTCAATTGATAACTAAGTTAGATCTCACAATAGCCGTCTTAAATAATGAGATATTATTAATCCGAATTGTATTTATTCTTTTATTACGTGTTTAGATATTATTATTAATTTATTATATTATGACTTTCTTATATATCATGAGTTTTAAAGTTTCACTATTCGAGCATATATTATTAATTTGATAATATGCATAGCGCTGTCATGAATTGTATTCCAGTGAATCTTTCCCATCAGCAATTACTTTATCTAGTGACTTCAAGGTGAGCTAATCTTTTACAGTGCTTGTATATATAGATACTACTATGTGGAAATATACGGATCATGATTTGTGTAATTGTATTATTCTATGGACTTGGTAGTAAAATATCTTACCTTCATTATAAAGATCCCTCTGTATTACTCAGCTCATGACATCTTTCTGCATCCTTAAGTGAGATAGAATTTCAGCTCCGGCTGTCAACACGTATAAACATTGTAAGGACATAGCTTTGTAAATGCTTGGATCATTCGAGAAGATAAATTCATTTCATTTTTCGCATGAGTGGACTCCATATGAAATCCAATAGGGGAACTAGGACTCAGCGCAAGGACGAATCAGAAAGCAGAACAATACGCACATGACACGTGGGATTTAGGCGTTCACAAAAAGAGAGCGACTGTTCTAGGTTAGTAGAAAATTATTTTAAGTCCAAACTTATAAATATGAATCTATATGAAAGAATTTGATTGCATAGGTGGAAGTAATTAGCTACAAAATTTTAGCATATTTGATACAAGATAGAGAGTGAAAAGGGGGGTATTACATAAATCACGCCCTAAGGCCTTTATAAAAAATAAAAGGTCGCACTTCGCATTCGTGAATGTCTATATCTAGTAACATGCATATTACGCTATAAACACATGAAAAAACATAAAAATATTTGGCGAGAAAAATCATACACGCTCAAAGATATTGGCACAAGAAACTTATTCAAAATATTGATGACTCCAAGTGTAAGACCTGGGAAGGGTTTTGAGGCATTACCTTCCTTGAGAGCACTTGCAGTAGCTAAAATGCACTCATTAAATGACTCCAAGTGTAAGACCTGGGAAGGGTTTTGAGGCATTACCTTCCTTGAGAGCACTTGCAGTAGCTAAAATGCACTCATTAAATGACTCCAAGTGTAAGACCTGGGAAGGGTTTTTGAGGCATTACCTTCCTTGAGAGTACTTGCAGTAACTAAAATGCACTCATTAAATAACTTCAAGTGTAAAGCCTGGAAAGGATTGCGAGCGTCCTTTCCTTAAAGGCACTTAAGATATAGCACGCCTAGCTACATCGCGGATTTAAGCGAATAATTTAGGGGAGGTTTGCGGGCGTACTCTCCTCCAAAATGCTTAAAATCTAGCACGCCTAGCCATAAATCAGGTTTAAGTAAAAACTCGGGAGGAGATAAAGGCGTCCTCAAGGGTACTTAACAACCTAGCATGCCGAAAGGATATACAAATTAACAGAGGCATATGGCAAAAAGCGCCTCGAAAGCAATACAACGCAAGAAAGCGTATTGATGATAAAAAGACTAAATACTCCTTAAAACATATGTGAAACATAAAACGATCTACAATCCCACCAGGATATTCTTAATACTTTGATTGAACGCCTATAAATGAAACATACTACAATGAAAGACTTGCATTCATATGTTTAGCCCTGATTAGGCATTTTCAATTTTATCGATTTAGGATTATAATTTTGACTCACAAAGAGATATTCCTCTCGATCAATTTTAGCCTTTTGACAGCTTCAACTATCCTGCTCAAATGAAACAAACGGTATATATATTGACAGGAATGCCCCGGGCGAGAAACTGTAACGAAAAGCATTCCAGAAAAGCGTCTTTTGAAGACACTTTATAAGCACCAATTATGGTTTCTCTAAATATCTTAGCCATTCTCATTTGAAAAGTGCATTTCATCATTACACTGATCTTAACAAGGAATTTGATAACGAACAATTACACTCTAGGAATAATTGAGAAGCGCATTTGATCCTACTTGCAAAAATAATACTTGAGATATTTACTTCATATTGTCGCCCTCTAACGGTTAAAATATTACAAAGCACCGAAATGATCAACGGTGTTCATAGGTAAAAAAGTTCATGTTTGACTATTGACTTATACTTGAATGTTTAACATCCTTTGCTGAGAATAAAAGCAAGATACAGATAGCAAACTAATACACTGAAAAGGGGATGGCGATCATGAAGCCTTTGCACCTAAAGCAGCCGCCTCCCAAGGGCAAGAGGGAAAATGCCATGGCTCCCAGTCAGAAAAGATGCCTTAGAAGGCTGAAAGGAGAACCCCAATGGAAAAAAGAAAGAAGAAGACGCAAAGAAAAATGTGCAAGAGCAGAAGACAAGGTACACGCTTTCGTGGATAGAACAAAGCCAAAAAAAAGTGAAGCATAATGCAGGACGCTTCCACGAATAAACAAACCCATTTAGACGCTACAACACAAAGAGAGGAAAACTGTGTGTGCACATCACAGTACTGCGCACTGCATGAGCAAGGGGGCAAATGTTCCGGATCAGTTTTGATACACCCTGACAAAACGCGCCCTGACGAAACACGCTCCAGTATAAATGCCTAGCGCCTCTGATGTAATGCGCTGTTCAAAGGCTTCAGGCTCCAAGGATGTTTCCCAGATCAACAATGACAACGCATACATACTTTTCCAGACTGACACAGCGCACAACAAGTATGCAAAGGCACAACATACAGAAAGCGACATCACAACAAAGACTGACACAACACAACATCACAGCAAGGGGCAGACAGCGCAGCAGGGAGTCAGAACTTTTATACCAAAATAGAGGGACCACTTCAGCCCCTAAAAAGGCCATACATCAGTAGCATAAAAAGGGAAACAATGCAGCTGCACCAACAGGAAGCAGACGAAAGCGTACTTCATTGATCAGTTAAATTGTTTGAATAAGCATCCTATGTAAAATTGGCTTGGAGCCCAAGCTTATTGTAATATAAATACATGTATCAAGAATAACCAGAAGGAGCTTGGATCTGAAATAAAACTTCCATTTCTTGCAACTATGTCTCACCAAGAAATAAGAACTCATCTCTCATCTCTAACCCCATAATTTCATTATGGATCCGAAACACTCATCAATTCACTCAAATAAGGCTAAGGTTAAAGATGCTAAGTGTCTATAAAAATACACTCACACAATATTTTTCCTCTTTTTCCTCACTACTAAAACTTACTCCCCATATCCCAGCTTAATTTTCTCCTGAATTCATTTATGATTGTAAACGGGGAGTTAATGTTGGGCTCTACGTTTAGGATTCTTTGTAGAACTCATAGCCTTTCTTAAATTCCTATTCTCTCCCTCTGAAGAGAGTCCTTAACTTGTGATTTCTCTTACATTTCTTAGAGTCCTAATTTTTGGGATGTTACATAAAGCTTTGTATTTTAACTTTCGATCAACCTGTATATTAGGATTTTTCATATAATCCACTAAGGGTTTTCTCCAATCTCCTTGATCAAGAATTTCAATATCAAGGATTTCGAATCCCATCGTAGGCATATACCTCTATAGTTTCATGATCCTTTCGAAATTAGGTTTTGTGATTTTATAACATGAAGCAATTTGAGCTAACTCATTCACAACTTCATTATTCATTCGAGAAACATGTTCGAATTCAACTTCATCGAAATGTTTAAGAAAATCAAAAGCTCTTAGGAAATATTTTAACAATCTGGGATTCAAACACTTATATTCTTTAGTTAGTTGCTTAATGACTAATTGTGAATCCCCTCGAATGAGAACTTGCTTTGCTTTAAAAGAAACTAATATTCCAAGTCCTAATATCAAAGCTTCGTATTCAGCCTCATTATTCGAACGGTCCATTTTAATTCGAAACATGACCTTAGTTGGTAATCTTTCAGGGGAAATTAATAAAATTCCAACACCAACCCCATCCTTATTTTTTGAGCCATCAAAATAAAAAACAACATTCATTATACAACTAAAACCAAAGTAAATTGCAAAAGTATAAAGAGTACAAGAAATTAAATGGTGGTTTGTAGTCCCTACTCGCTCTCTGTAACAGGTTGCCTTGATCTCTGGATGGATGATGTGGCTTGTGTGCTTGAGTCTTCAGGTTGCGGACCTTTGCTTCTTCGTTCTAATCCTATTTATAGGCCACATCTTGAAACTGCTTTTAGTAACTTCTTATAACTGCCCATGGGTCCCTTTTCAAATATTCCCACGTTCCACGTTCCATATCCCCTCGATGAAAGCTGAAAACCAAAGGTAACTGGCTTCTAATTAACGTGGATAAGTGACAAAGCAAAGGCCACTTTCGAGTCTGGTTCCTGCTTGATTGCTTCGAGTTGTGATGCTTCGAGTTGCGAAACTTTGAATTGTCCCTTGGAATTCTGATCCGGGCCACGGCGTAAGCGGCTCCTCACGAGACGATCGCCTGATCCATGTCCCGAACGTAAGAACCAACACGATCGCCAATCATAGGTCTAGACGATCACCCAGCGTACTCGGTCGGATGCCCACACCACAACGACGAAGCCTTGGACCCTATGACTAGAGCCCCAGAGGTAGCTTACCTACCAAGTCTCATCGCATTTAATGCGCCCCCTACAACCCCCGATAAAGGTAAGAGTATCTGACACACGCCACCGGGGATTACGGCTGTAGCAGGAGAAGGGCGGCGGAGGCGTGCCTGCTCCACCTGCCATGTTCCCCCCTGTCATAGCACCCCATGACTATATAAGGGGCCTCACCCCCATAAGCCAGAGGTAATGAATCTATCACCATACACCCTCATATCATCTCCCCACTAACTTGAGCGTTGGAGTGCCTTCGCAGGTACACCACCGCGCACCCTAGTACCGGAGCGACCACCGGAGAAGTAATCAACCGCCTGGAGGGATCCTCGGACCACCACGCTTATCGCTCGGACCATCCCCGTGATCTCGGCCACGATCATTTGGCGCCGTCTGTGGGAACGTGTAACAAAGTTCCACCATCTCTACCTCCTTTGCTGAGATCTGGTCCGCACATCCAAACATGGAAGCTACCAACAACCAACCCCCACCGCCTCATGCAGTAGCGTCGGTGGAAGAAGCAAGAACGAGGACTGACCCCCGTCAAACCTTGAGGGCCACTCCTCAGGAGACAACACCCTCTGTGCACACCACCGGGAGTTCATCAGAGAGTTATCACCTAAAACCTCCCGGAAACATAGTCAGAAGAAGGAAGCCACCCAAGAGAACCAAGAGGAGAGAAACCCCCCCCCCCCACAAGCGAGGAGGAGCCACCCACCCCGCCAAGAAAGAGGAAGAAGAGCGGAACCGTAAGAGAATTGGAAAGGAGGATCAAATACCTAGAGTCCCTGGTTCCGGCAGCCCCGCGGAGGAGATCTCGCCGGAAAGAGGGGAGCAGGAGGAGCTCCACCTCCCGGAGGACATATCATACCAGGGACCTCCCCTCTCGGGAGTCCAGCTATTCATCATCTGGAACCTCTTCGGACGAGACGTCCTCATCCGAGCGCACAACCGAGCGGATGAGCCACACCCGCAGACGTAGCCGAAGAACGACTCCCTCACAGCACGGGGACACCCAGGCTGCGTCGGCCAAAAAAGAAAATGAAGAAGCAGTAAAGCCAAGTAAGGAGACAGAAGCGGAAACGCAAGCCACGCCCAAGGCTACCCCAGTCACACCGATCGCCGAAACCACACCAGTCGTCCAGGTCGCTCCGACCGTCACAGCAGCCCCCACGGCCACGACTTCGGGCCTCCCGAGCCTAATCGCCTTGCATCGTCCCTTTACCCATCCCTTCACCACAAGACTGGCACAGGTAGAGATACCGGATAAATTCTTGAGGCCTTTTAGCAACATTGCCTCCTACACAGGGGAGACCGACCCAGGCCGACATCTGGACAGATTCTTCAATGAGATGCTTTTCTTGGGTGCTCAAGACGACATTATATGCAGGAGCTTCTCTCGGACTTTGGACGAGGAAGCCTTGACCTGGTTCGAACGCTCCCCCAAAACTCCGTCGACAAGTGGGACGATCTAGCGGCAGCCTTCGCCAAAAGGTTCAGCATGGCTAACCAGATCCCCCGCGACTCCCACACACTCGCCAAGGTGAAACAAGGAGAATCCGAAACCCTGCGAGATTTCCTGGCCCGTTTCTACAAGGAGATCGCCCTCACACCTAACGTCGCGGACGAGGTACAGCTCCATTGCGTAGTCGAAGCACTGCGTACCGGCACCCCACTTGCTATCTCCCTAAGGAGGATCAGGGTCCACAATATGACAGCATTTCGGGAGCGAGCGGCCCAGTTTGTGAACGAAGAGCTGCACCTGGAAGGAACGACGAAAACGACGACCGCGAAAGAAGTCCGGGCACCGGAGAAAGAAGAAAGAAACAAAAAAGACAAAAGGGAAGAGAAGAAGAAGTTCAGGGGACGATACGAGGGCAACTATACCCCCCTGAATAGCAGCCTTTCGAGGATTTGGCAAGAAGTCCACCATGCGGAGCTAGCCGAAGTCAAAAGACCCCCGCCGATCAAGTCCCCGCTCGGCGACAAAAGCAGGTATTGCGCCTTCCACAAAAGCCATGGGCACGAAACTGATGACTGTTATCAGTTGAAAGATGCCATTGAGCAGCTGATCCGCGACGGGAACCTGGGCCGATATGTGAAGAAAGAGAAGCAAGATTGGGGCAGCCGGGGACAGGGCGATCGGGGAAAGGACCGTAGATCACCCCCCAGAGAAGAGAGAAGACGACACCGCTCCCGGTCACCGCGGGGCCGCGGAGGTCCCGATAGAAAGGCAAGGGACAGATCACCGCCGAGAGATCAGGATCAACAGCCTCGGATCACTATCAACATGATAGCCGGGGGATTCGGCGGAGGAGGATCCTCAAGCAACTCAAGAAAAAGAGCCCTGAGGGAGGTACAACATGTGGATGATGACCGGTCCAGGACACGCCGGACGGCGCCACCGCCAGCAACTCCCACCATAACTTTTGATAGCAGCGACTTCGGAGACACTCTCCCCGGACACGATGACCCCATGGTGATCACCGCCGTCATTGCGAACGCCGAGGTAAAAAGAGTTTTGATAGATCAGGGCAGCTCGGCCGATATCATTTACGAAAACTGCTTCGAGAAAATGGGGATTAGCAGAAGCGACCTCTTGCCATATGACAGTGACCTCGTAAGCTTCTCCGGCGATCGTATCCAACCCCTCGGGTACATGGAAGCGCTCGTCACACTGACGGGCAAAGGAGGAAGCAAGACGATCAGGAGCAAGTTCATTGTGGTCCCCTGCAAAAGTTCTTACAATGCCATAATGGGAAGACCAAGCCTCAATGCCATTGGGGCAGTTGTTTCAACAGTGCACCTGGCGTTGAAATTCCCAACCAGAGAAGGAGGGGTGGCCACGATCAAAGGCGACCAGCAAGCGGCAAGGTTTTGCTATAACCTTAGCCTAAAAAGCAGTCCACCATCACCAAGCACGAAGGCCCCGGTCACCAGGTCCAGGCATAATGTCTCCCTCGTTGACCTTGACCCAAGGGTTGATTCGGGAGAAGGCGGCCGAGGATCGGAAAGAGTCTCACCAGAAGGAGAAACTTGCCCCATCCATGTAGGCGAGAAAGAAGGACAAGATACAAAGATGGGGGCTCGATTGCCCCCAGGAATTCAAAAAAAGAATGGAAAAGCTGCTCGTGGACAACTCGGACCTATTTGCATGGACGGCAGCCGATATGCCCGGGATTGACCCCGAGTTCTGCTGCCACAAGCTCTCTGTCGACCCCAGGATGAAGCCGATCGCGCAAAGAAAAAGGAAGACCGGACCAGAAAGACAACGAGCCATCAAAGACCAAACAGCCGAGCTCCTGAAAGCCGGATTCATTAGGGAGATCCAATACGCCACTTGGGTTGCCAACGTCGTCCTGGTCAGAAAATCAAGCGGCAAGTGGAGAATGTGCGTCGATTACACCGACTTAAACAAAGCTTGCCCAAAGGATCCCTTTCCTTTGCCAAATATTGACAGGTTAGTTGATAACTCCTCAGGCTACCGCTTTCTCTCATTCATGGACGCTTATTCTGGTTATAACCAAATCCCCATGTACGTTCATGACGAGGAAAAAACTGCCTTCCTGACTGACGATGGCACATACTGCTACACCATGATGCCGTTCGGCCTGAAAAACGCTGGAGCAACATACCAAAGGATGATGACCAAAGTCTTCGACGGGCTGATCGGAGAAGTAGTGGAAGTATATGTTGATGACATCATCGTGAAAACTGCCGATGGAGGAGACCCTGTGGCCGACCTGGAGAAGGTTTTTCAAAGGCTTCGGCAACACAACATGAGGCTAAACCCTCTCAAGTGCACGTTCGGCGTCCCGGCCGGCCATTTCCTTGGTTATATGCTAACAAGCAGAGGGATAGAGGCTAACCCGGCCAAATGCAAAGCCATCTTGGAAATGAAGAGCCCGTCGTCGGTCAAAGAGGTACAGCAGCTGACTGGAAGAATAGCAGCACTTACTCGATTCCTTGCCCGATCAGCCCACAAGTCCCTTCCGCTCTATCAGCTACTGAAGAAAGGGAAGCAATTCGAGTGGACCTCTGAATGCGAAGAAGCTTTTCAAAGCTTCAAAGAATCGCTGACCAAACCACCAATACTGGTGAAGCCCCAGCTTGGGGAAAAACTGTACCTATACCTATCAGTGGGAGAAGAAGCTGTAAGCACAGTGCTCGTCAAGGAGTCACCAACCACTCAAAGCCCGATATACTTCACAAGCAAAAGCCTCCAAGGACCTGAGCTCAGATATCAGAAGCTTGAAAAGGCAGCCTATGCAATCATCAGTGCCGCTCGGCGTCTCCGACCCTACTTTCAAGCACACTCTATCGTCGTCCGAACGGATTTGCCCATCCGCTCGGTACTGCACAAGCCAGACCTCGCCGGGCGGATGATCACTTGGGCAATCGAGCTATCAGAGCATGATATTTCTTATGAGCCTCGAACAGCCATCAAGTCCCAAGTTCTCTCGGATTTCGTTTTGGAGATGACCGACGACCAAAGAGAAAAATCAGCCGCCTGGACCATCTTCGTCGACGGTTCGTCAAACATAAAAGGGGCCGGAGCAGGTGTGGTGCTAGAAGATAGCACCGGAGTAACTATTGAACAATCACTGAGGTTCGACTTCAAAACCTCCAATAATCAGGCCGAGTATGAAGCCTGCTTGGCTGGTTTACAATTGGCAAAAGATCTTGGAGCCAAAGAAGTCGTCCTTTGCAGCGATTCACAACTCATGGTCTCCCAAGTAAATGGTGAATACCAAGCTAGAGAACCCATCCTCCAAAAATATCTTGACAAAGTAAAAGAGGCGGCAAGCGCGTTCAAGACGATCGAATTCCGGCATGTACCGAGGGATCAAAACACTAGGGCCGACGTCCTCTCCAGGCTCGCAAGCACGAAGAAGGCAGGGAATAATAGGACGGTCATCCAGGAGACACTCGCCAGACCGAGCATCAACGAGAAGCAACACTGCATGCAAGTCGATCAGGAACCTTGCTGGATGACTCCGATCATCTCATACCTCCAATCAGGAGCACTCCCTGACGTTCGGAGAGAAGCCAAGAAGATAGAAAGGCAAGCCGCCTGGTATACACTGGTGGACGATCGCTTGTACCGGAAGGGCTTCTCTTGCCCCATGCTCAAATGCTTAAGCCCTAGTGAGGCAAATTACGTGTTGGCAGAAATCCATGGAGGAAGTTGCGGTCAGCACCTCGGTGGACGATCGTTAGCTAAAAAGGCACTTCGGGCCGGCTACTACTGGCCCACCATGGAGAAGGATGCGGCTGAATATGTTCAAAAGTGCGATCCCTGTCAAAAATATGCCGATTTCCACAACGCCCCGGCACAAGGAATGTCTACCACTTCAACTCCATGGCCTTTCTTCAAATGGGGAATGGACATCCTTGGACCCTTCCCTCCGGCCCCAGGTCAAGTCAAATTTTTGATCGTCGCCATCGACCACTTCACCAAGTGGATCGAAGCCGAAGCTTTGGCGACCATCACCTCTGCCAGAATCCAGAGGTTCTTCTATAGACATGTCATCAGCAGATACGGAATCCCAAAAGCAGTAGTAACTGATAATGGGACCCAGTTTGCCGATCGGCGGTTCAGGGAGCTGTTGGAAGGTCTGAAGATCAAGCAGCATTTTACCTCTGTAGAACACCCCCAAACAAACGGGCAGGCAGAGGCAGCCAACAGAGTGATCCTCCGAGGGTTAAAGAGAAGATTGGATGAGTCGAAGGGGAAATGGGCCGATCAGCTGGACCATGTTCTATGGGCATACCGCACGACCCCACACTCGTCCACTGGGGAAACCCCCTTTCGACTGGCACATGGAGCCGAGGCTGTTATTCCGGTTGAAATCGGCGAACCCAGCTGGCGAACTGAGACGAACGACGAAGAACAAAACGACCGACTCATTCGGGAAGAGTTGGATTTCTTAGAAGAACGGCGCGCGGTCGCCCACATCAGAGAGGTAGCTGCGAAACAAAGAGCAGCGACCAAATACAACAGCAAAGTAGTTGAAAGAAGGTTCAAGACGGGAGACCTCGTCCTACGGAGAGCCGACATTGGAGGAAGAAACACGCGGCAAGGAAAACTAGCTCCCAACTGGGAAGGACCCTACCGCATCACAGAATCAACAGGGAAAGGCGCCTACCGACTGGAAACACTTGGTGGCAATGACATCCCTCGGCACTGGAACGCCCATAACCTAAGGATGTATTTTAGTTAAAGGAATTAATGTACAAAGCCAGTCGGCCTAACCAAAGGATCATTATGAACACGCCCTCGGCCTGAAAACCAGGGAATTCAGTACAAATACTTGCAAGCACCCAAATCCTCGGCCTGAAAACCGAGATACTCAGTTAATAACCTCACAAATCAATGAAACTAAACCCTCGGCCTGAAAACCAGGGCATACACCGCTGAATAAACATGGTCTGACGCAAGCAGCGAGTAACCTAAAATATGAGGGTCGCAAACGAAATTTCTCATCCGAATATGACGCACACATTAACAACTGTGATCAGACATAAAGTACGACGAAAAACGATGCAAACATATAAATCAACGAAGCCAGGCGATCGGCTTGAACATAAGAAAAGGCCGGGTAAAAGACATACAAACAATACGATCGGAAGAACGAAAATGAGAAACTTCGTTAATAATAGTAAATTGAGTCATTACAAAATGAGGCCGAAGCCGACCAAAAGGAAATTACATCAAAAAACAAAGAGCTTCAAGCACCAGTCTGAGTACCGGTCGGGGAAGGTAGACTCTCTGGAGGAACCTCGATTTTGTTGTCACCATCAACCAGGACCACGGCTCCATCGATGACTTCGTATTCATAAGACATTCCACGCGTGTCAAGATTATAAGCCGGGTTGCGTACCTTGACCTGTTCGATGGCCACATCAAACGCTTTTTCCACATACTTCAATGTGTCGGCCACTTGCTTCCGCTCCCCCTCCAAAGCAGCCTCCAGTTTTTGCTTAAGTTCTTTGACCTCGGCGTCATGGAGTTCCTTCTGCTTCCTCAAATCATCCTTACGCTCGTTCCTCGGCCGCCAGAAGTTCCTTGCCAAGGTCCTCCACCTTCTTCTTCAGGGGTTCCATCTCCCCCAACCTCTTCTCGAGAACCTTCTTCTCTTACCGATCGTCCCCAGCTGGACAGTGAGAGCCTCCTTCTCACTTGTCAGCTTCGCACATTCCTCCATGGCCGAGGTAGACGCCTTCAGAGCCTTGTCATAACTCTCCTTTGCCCGCTCGGCCGCCGGAAGGACGTCCTTGTGCAAATACTGCAACAGGCTAACCTGCTGCAAGTAAGTAACCTGGGCATCTTGAAGACACTGGTGGACGGAGAATTCACCCTTAACAAACTTGCTGCGAATCTCCGGGGAAAAGAATTGAGAAACAACAGCAGGATGATCGGGTGAGAAATCATCATCAAAAATCTCCGCCCCGGTCAAGACAGGGACCCCAGCAGAAGTTCCCCCAGCACCCTCGGAACGATCGGCATCACCCTTGGGAGGAATCTTGGTCTTCTTCTTCCTCCTCTCAGCCTCAATCTTCTTATCCTCACCCCCAGATTGAAGCTCCTGAACCTTCTCGGTCCTCAACGGTCGGTGGGGGAGGAGGCAAGCTCTGGCTACCCGAATGAGTAGAGGCCGACCCATCAGCAATCTTCCTCTTCCTGGACTCCTTTCCCCTCGGCCCATCCACGCCGATAGCTTTGGCCTTCAACATCAGGTCCCGGAGATTCATTTGTTCTTCCTCTGCAAACCAAAGAGAAACAATGGGTTAGTCTATAATTAACACTATAATACAAACAGCTTACAAGACAACAAACCTAAGGCGGCCGTCAACTGATCGGGAAGCGAATCCACCAACACCCGAGAAGAATAACGGCGACCACCCCTCTCTTTGATAGCCTCCTCCAAGAGAAACACCGCATCCTTCTCGGCTTCACTCAGGCCGTCGAGCGATGTGGAATAAGTTTTCAGACCCCAATCATAGTGATGATTGTTCCAGTAAATGCTGAACGACGGCTCCAACTCGTCCCAAGAATTCCTCCAAAAAGGAAGAACACCAGTCTTCGGGACGACTTTGAAGAAATCGCGTTTGAACGAGACTCCGGAAGACTTAGCCTGAATCCACATACAACGACAGCAGCGGCCGACCACTATGCGCTCGAAGACTGACCCACCCCTTCGGTCCAGCTTTCCTCGGACAAACGTCAAAGAAATAGGTAAAAATCCCCACCGTCGGGGTAATCCCTAAATGCACAGAAAGGACCTCAAAAGCCTTAATAAAACCCCAGGCATTCGGGTGAAGTTGGCTCGGCGCCACACGGTAATGTTTCAACATGGATTTTTGGAAGGCCGAGAACGGCAACCGGATCTTCAACCTATGCACCATGAAAGCATACATAAAGAGGTGACCAGCATTCGTCTCACCCAGATGACAAACCCGATCGGATGCTGAAGGAGGAGATATCTGGTAATCTTCATCATGAGATGCTTCCATCACCAACAAAGACGCACGAAGAGTCGCCTCGGTTTCTCCACAATACCGAGAGACAGTTCCGAGCACCTCGGAGTCCACCCAGGCGTAGCGATCGGCGACCCGCATCTCTCGGCTAGTGACCTCCCCCCCACTAGTGCTAGCAGCGTCCATATACCCGTAATTATCACCTTCAATAAAAGAATCACTATGGTCAGAGATCTCGGCACTCTCCTCTAGCGATTCTGGATCGGTTTCTGAAGAGGATGCGCAGAGACCTCCCACGAAAACCGACCGCTCGGCCGGAGAGAGTCCGCGGGCCTCTTCACGAGCCGACGCAGCCGCACTTTCATAGTAACGAAACATGGAGGGTATAGTCAACGCCTGGGGAGGCGGACGTACGACGCTCGGCCTTGATGCGGACCTCGGCCATGTGGACGGAGGCGCGTCAAGCACCTCCAGAGAGTCACTACTCCCTTCCCCACCACCATCTACCCCAAAAGATCCATGACGCTAATGAAAAGCAGAAACTCAAATAAAACGGTTGGGAAAAGAGCAGTACCTGAGGAATACGGTGGAAAAGCAGAGAAGGCGCGGCGGACCACGGTGGCAGAAGGCTTATGGAAGGAAGACGAACCCCACTGAGAAACCACCACTAGAATGCACCGGCGGAAGAAGGCAACTCAAGTGAATGCTCAACTGAAGAATGGAGAACGAAAGCTTGGGATTCCAAATCTCTGACGAAAATGGAGGAGCAAGCAGAAGGAAAAAATAGAGGAGAATGCAGAGGGAGCGGGGAAGCAGCGAAGACAAAGTGAGGAGCAAGTAACTCCCCCCTACAGATAAATTTAAATCCAAGGGCTGAACAGTCTTTTCCCCTTAGAGACAGGAAGTCACGAGCAAAGGGCACGGGCAAAAGGTTAATTTCCCACAGGGAGAAAATTGGCAGCCAAATCCCAACCGAGGGCCAATATGTAATTGCACCTACCAAACGGAGGGCAAAAGAGTAAAAACAATCTGAGACGTGCGCGACGCACGTCTCAGCAATAATGAGCAGTTATTAACGTGCGTCTCGATAAAGCCTGTCCATTGATCGCACGCCACGTGGTGACACTCTCACGAACCGTCACCCAAAAGTAACTGACACACGATGTCCGATCCAGACGAAGGGTCAGACGACAAGACGTGACGCGACGCAACAGAGCAGCTAAGTGACCACGTCGGTCTAAACTCCACAGTAACGGTGGACCGCTCGGACTCCACCACGCTTCTCGGCAATCGATCCATGTCTAGGCAGACCGATCGAAATGAACGATCACAACATACGCATCACCGTCGGTTGTGACCCACTCATCAATTACTGCGTTGGAGGGCAACTGATCCGGACCTCGGCGTAAGCACCCAAGGCCGAACAACACCGTCGATGGTGAGCCGCTCGCTCACCATCACGCTGGAGGGCAACTGATCCGGACCTCGGCGTAAGCACCCAGGGCCGAACAACACCGTCGATGGTAAGCCGCTCGCTCACCATCACGCTGGAGGGCAACTGATCCGGGCCACGGCGTAAGCGGCTCCTCACGAGACGATCGCCTGATCCATGTCCCGAACGTAAGAACCAACACGATCGCCAATCATAGGTCTAGACGATCGCCCAGCGTACTCGGTCGGATGCCCACACCACAACGACGAAGCCTTGGACCCTATGACTAGAGCCCCAGAGGTAGCTTACCTACCAAGTCTCATCGCATTTAATGCGCCCCCTACAACCCCCGATAAAGGTAAGAGTATCTGACACACGCCACCGGGGATTACGGCCGTAGCAGGAGAAGGGCGGCGGAGGCGTGCCTGCTCCACCTGCCATGTTCCCCCTGTCGTAGCACCCCATGACTATATAAGGGGCCTCACCCCCATAAGCCAGAGGTAATGAATCTATCACCATACACCCTCATATCATCTCCCCCACTAACTTGAGCGTTGGAGTGCCTTCGCAGGTACACCACCGCGCACCCTGTACCGGAGCGACCACCGGAGAAGTAATCAACCGCCTGGAGGGACCCTCGGACCACCACGCTTATCGCTCGGACCATCCCCGTGATCTCGGCCACGATCAATTCGAACCAACCCTTTTAATCTGCACGTACCTCGAATCTTTGGCCTTTGACTCGAACCGACTCTGTCAACTGAAAATGCTCGAAGCACTACCCTTTCAAGGTCCTTCTCTTCGAAGCTTTTACAATTTAGACCCAACACTAAGATATTAACATATACTCTTGAAGGAATATTATTTTAGGTTAAATTAAAAAGCATACAACATTTTCTAGTAGCAAAACTTTACGTGGTGAGGTACACGTTAGATTGTCTTTTGTTTGGATAACCCGAATGAAGAATGGATGAATAATATGCCTTGGGCACTTACCCGCTATATTTATATCGTGTGAAAAATAAATAATAAAAAAAACTAATACATATGGACAGGGCCGATCCAATATATCTATAGACCTAAAATAAATTATAAGATGTGGGCCTATTTTTTAAAAATATAACATCTAAGATAATGTATCTATTAAAAAAATTTGGGAGTTTATTTTTAACAAAAGAAAATTATGTTAAACTGGAAAACTAATTTTATTAAAAATATTTTTACTTACTACCTATCAACTAAGAATTAGTAATATTTTGTATATTTAATATAAGAATTTTGTTAATTTTAATATATAAGTTATAAAAATTTGAGGCTCTGTAATAGATGAGATCTAAAGTAATTGCTTTAGTGGCCTACCTTGTACAGGCCATGGTGATGGAATTGTTAAGAATTTGAAGATCTTTTAGAATTTATTTAGTTACTGATAGTTATTAAAAAATGTCTATTTTATTTTATTATAAATAGGAAACAGAATAAAAATACTATTATAATTATTAATACAAACGAAAAAAAATCACGTGAAACATGTCCTTAATTATTTTTCTTTTCATTTTCTTAAATTCAATAACAAAGATATCCTTATGATCACCCTCCCTATCACGTAAGTTTATCAGGCCCCCTGATCTTTAATCCGATCGACTTGACTGGCAATTCAAAAGCTGATCCGATTTGTCTCTTACTTGCATATCTCTTTTTCTCCACTCCAGAATCATTATAGAACAATCCAAGTGGATGTTGTACCCTAGTTATTATTTAAAAAAAAACAAAAGAAAAACGTAAGAATTAAAAGTTCCTCAACAGCATCATGATAAGGAGAATAACCTTGTTAGGCAATAACTTTGGCCCATTGCATGGCAAAATGATGTGTGAGTCGAGAAGGCCGGTGTCCTAGCTGCACAAAATATATATACAACATGATTGGTGTGCAAATTATAAGTAAACTTTTAGTAGAACATATATACATGTATCTGTAACTGGAGGCTACATAATCATTATGTATGTGGTTATTACTCCACATATATACAAGCGACAACATGGCAGCATGATATTCTAGACGCCATATTTTTTGCAAGAACAACATCTTAGTTAAATTGACTACATATCTATCAACGTCCTTTGACAATTCAAAGAGTACGCATATGCTTCAACTTGTGACTAATCGGGTCCATCCATCAACATCCCTCTTATACTTCTCCAATAGTTGCTGTATCATATTCATTGGATAAACCGCAAGGGTTGGTCAAGTCGAGCAAAACAGGGTATCGTATCTGATAGACTCAAATTGTAAATTAATTTTAAAATAAAAAGAGTATTTTTTTCCTTAAAATTAATAAACGTTAACGAGTAGTATTTCTACCGTTAATGAGACTGTGGAGTATAACCATTTATTAACGAAATAGTCCCCACACTTGTAAATAGTTTTTTTAAAAATTAATAAAAATATTTTTTTCAAAATAACAGCATTAAGACTAGCATTTCTAGCAATAACGTTGTCTCTCAAAAAAAAAAACTTTTTACTCAGTTTAAAAATAATTTTTTGCTTTAAAAATAAAAAATAAAAATTCACTCAATGATCGAGTAATGTTAAATGAATAGCAATTCTATCGGGTAAACCCACAAATTGGTCCTTGAATTTTTTTTTTTTTTGCATCGGACAGTTTAGTCTCTGACTTTTAAAAATGACCACATTAGTCCAACATCAAATTTTTCGTTAACGGAGAGCTGAGTTGTCACGTTAAGTGACACATAGGATACAAAAAACCTACAAACTAGTCCCTAACTTTTTTAACATCAGGCAGTTTAGTCCTTGACATTTAAAAATGACTTTATTAGGGATTAAATGTTATAGAAACAAATGACTCTTTTCTGAACTCTAAAAAGCTCTCAAAATACATTCATTTCCATTAAAAAAGTTACCTATTATTCTCTCAAGGATCAAATATGTTTGTATTAATATCTTTCTTTTAACTTCCACTACAACCGATGTGTATGAAGCGATGTAGAATGTCAAATGATTCTACATCGGTTATAAAGCAACTGATGAAAAAAAACAACTCTTTTGAGTCAGTTTTTAGAGACGAAATATTTCTGTCTCTAAGTTCCTTCTCTAACCTACACCGCCCCATATTTTACATCGGTTTCTTAATAACCGATGTAAATTCATGTTGTAGAATCACAATTTTGCACTAGGGCCAGGTTGCGTTCTTCTCTTCCTTGTTTTGATTTATGTTTTTATTTCAATTAACATATTTATTAAAGGAAATGAACCCTCTTAAGAATTAGATTCTATCATCAGATTGTTCGTTAGAATCTTATTTGCATTATAAATTCATTGAACAAAGCTTAGCAAAAAAAAAATCATTCAACAAAATTCCACTTGGTGAACTTTCCCCATACGAGCACCCCAAAACTCCTTCATTGGAAAAGCTTATGAAGTAAAGCTTGCACTTGAGCTTCTCCATATGAAAATGATTAACACAAAGACAAGGGAAGAAGAATATTAGAATAAGAAACTTAATCTTTAAAAGGGTTCATTTTAATTCCTTTAAAAATTAAGTTTCTTATTCTTATATTCTTCCTCCCTTATCTTTGTGTTATTCATTTTCATATGGAGGCACAAATCTCATTGGAATACAAACTTATAGATTAAGTTTGTATTATATATATATGATTAATATATACAAGTCTCGTTGCAACAGAGCTTTATGTGATGGTTTGTTTAATTTCACCCTATTTTATTCAATGATGTTTAGCAATTTCAGATTTCGAAACAGAAATAACATAAATCAAAACAAGGAAGAGAAGAACACAACCAAAAGTTAAAAGAAAGAGATTTAATATGAACATATTTGATCCTTGAAAGAATAATTGGGCACTTTTTGAATAGAAATGAATGTGTTTTGAGAGATTTTTTAGAGTTCAGAAGAGAGTCACACGTTTCTACAACATTTAATTTAATCCCTATTTTTAAATGTTAAGGACTAAATTGCCCGATGTTAAAAAAGTTGCAGGTTTTTTGGATCTTATGTGTCATTTAACGTGACAACTCAACTCTACATTTACGGAAAATGTGATGTTGGACTAAACTAATCGACGACGAAAAATGTCAGGGACTAACGTGATCATTTTTAAAAGTCAGGGACCAAATTGTCTGATGCAAAAAAAATCAGGGACCATTTTGTGGGTTTACTCAAAAGAAAATGATTAAAAACTACAAATATATATACCAAAAAATAGAAAATCAAAATAAAATATAACTTTCGTACATTAAGTGTTGATAGAATTTGCGCTCTGTTAACAGAAATATGTCATTTTAGACTAAAGGGATGGGTGGTGAACAATATCAAAAACTAACGAAGGTGTTGATTTAGTTTTGTTTTTTAGTTTTTAAAAACAATTTTGTAAATGTATTTTAAAAACTGTTTTTGAGAAGAGAAATAAAAAAAATTCGTTTGGTAATTATGTTTTGAAAATTGTTTTTAAAATAAGAAAAGAATGTCTAACATGCATCTATAAAATAATGAAATGAATGACTAGAAAAGAATGTCATGTTTTTCATCATGACTTAACATGTACTTTAAACTAATTAATCAAAGCCCTGGACCTGAAGTGCATCTATAAAATAATAAAATAAAACAATAAAGAAACATATCAATCTCTACCTCCCTTCATCTTCTCTCAAATTAATTATTCAGTAAAGTTGTCTTCCATGAGCCCAAGCAAGAGCATCATGTCCCATTAGGTGCCCCAAAGCCACTCAAACATATAAATAAAACAAAGTTAACAACAACCTCAATTTGATTCAGCACAAATCTCTTTCAAATAAAACAAAGTTAACAACATCCTTGGCCACCCACCAAACTTCTACTGCACAGGTTGTACAAGTTAACACACCACCAGGTGTTGAAGATAAGCAGCAAAACCAACAACCAAATGATGAAATCTATCTCAACATTGGCCTTGTTGTGAGGACCCTCTGTGAGAACTAAGAACCTACCTTCGATCTTCATCAAAGACCTACCTTTGCCTAAACCAAAATCATATTTATAAATGCATAGTTCATTAAAGTTTATTATATATAGCAGAGGGGTTTAATCTATAGCAGCAAATACACATATTCATGTGATGGTCACACGTTTAACTTCCTCATAGACAATGGATTTGATATTGACTCTTCTTGAACTGTGCAATGTTGTGTTAGATAATAGATAGACCACATTTTTTGGTTGGCCCCAGATGGTAGGGCTCTCAAGTAAAAATAAGAATCTGAAATAAGAATCAGAAAAGAACAGAACAATGAGCTTCGCTAGCTCAAGGCTCAACTTTACAGGATGCCAAGTCCACTAACCTTGCTAACTCAACAACCAAACTAACCTTAAATAGAAGCCAAGAAAGAGCCTTTGGTCATTCATTCTCACCCTTCATTTTTCCAGACACGAGAAAATGAGTAGGAGCAAAACCTGTGTGTCTTCTTCTGCAATTCACATTATTCTTCTTGCTTCTATTCCTTCTTTGTATCCCAATCCTCTCCTTGCATCTATTCCCTTCTCTGTATCACAAATCATCACCTGGCTGATTAAAATACAAAAAAACATATAAAAAAGTTGCAACAAGATTAAAGTCAAAATTGAGTTGTTCCTGTTAATATCCCATTATTACTAAGTACAAACTAGCAAATTTGTTCCAGAAGAAGATCAGGTATAGGTCCCAGTATTCGATATCAAGTGAGACCATAAAAATTAGGGACATTTACTTTAAATACATAAACAACTACTTTTTTTAGCATGGTGGTATATATAGGAATATCCTTGTTTCTCTTATTAGTTGCTAATCATTCTGATAATTTAGAAAGATAGGTGGAATATATAATAAGGCATTTACATGGTAAATTAAGTTAGCCCATGGTCAGATTCAAATCAGGTCTAGATACAAGAGGGTTTGAGCTTCAATTTTGATTCCTCACCATGAATCAATATATTCAAGTTTTATTAATTAATTGTACTCACTTCTAAACATGCCTCATGCAAGGATGCATAAAACTAAAGCCATAATGTAGCATTAGCATGGGAAATTACCACAACCAGCTAAGCTGATGACTAATACTCATGAGGTTCACTACAAATAGAGTGGATACTAGCAAAGTATATTCTGTTTCTTATGGTGAGTCATCATGGGAGCATGCCATGTCTCATAGACATCAGAGGCAAAAACACAATCATACAGAAAATCACCATTGGCACCATAAAGCTTCAATCTGAAAATTAATTTAGGTAACACAATTCTGTTCCATCTGACAAGGAAGTAGAAGCAAAACAAGAAATAGTTTCTATACAATTTCCTTTACAAGGTGATATAGGAATATACAACACCTCAAGGTTAATCAAGAATAGAGGAGGGTAAGTCAAGAGTAAAAGTGGGGGTGGGTTTTAGCCAAGTGATGCTAGCTTCCAGGTGCTTGAACATTGCAACAGACCCTCACAACGGAGCAGGAAAGAACCAAAATGGGAATATAATATTTCAGATAAAGGAATATAACATCTCCAGTTCAGAATTTCAGCTCACACAAAATGGGAATATAACATCTCAGGTAAAGAACCAAAATAGCAGATAAAGGATATGGTACTGAAGGTTTCAGGTGCTTACAAGCAGTCCAAACCCAACCCCTATATGGGAGGTGTAGGTTCAGGTTCAACCCCGCCTTGGGACCTAAGAAGCTCCATACATGGTGGTAGATCTTACTTTACTAATGCTACCTCTCAAAACTCTTACCTTAAAAAGAAATGCCAAGGTTTTGCTAATGGTAGATCTTACTTGTTTCATAGTTAATGGCATGAAAAGACTTCAAATTTAATGAAAACAAATATTTTCATAAAATAGAATTTATACTATGTAGATGAAACTCATATGACAAGTTTTGACTGCAAGGATTATAAAATATAAATCATTCAGTTGAATCATACATCTAATTCTTGTATCTCCCTGGTTTTCAAAAAGGGGTTGCTTGTTATGCAACTAACAACATGGATTAAGAATATGTATCACTATGCCAAAATTGGGATTTTACTGCGCCAAAATTAGCCCCGGTTACAATAAGGAACCGTGGTAAATGAAGGGATAGTGGACAGAGACATGGGAGGCGGCTAACCGCTCTTGGTGGTGGTGGCGGCGCTGCAGCACGCCGGGGACGGGGACGGGCCGGTGGAGCTCACACGACAGTGCCACCATGAAGCGGCAGTGTGGTGAGCGGCTGGGGCGGTGAAGCGCACACGAGCCTGGTGGGGGAGAGGGAGCGGAGCGCTCACACGATGATGGTTTGAGGAACGAACGACGACGCTGCCAGGGGGAGAGGCAGCTTGCACGGTGGCGATGGAATGGCTGGTAGCAGCAAATCCAGGACTTACATATTCGTGGCTACAAGGGCTTCCGGGACTGAAAACCAGGATGCAATAGATGCTGCAGTTGTTGGAACTCTTGCTGACCCAAAAGAGGTTTAACTTCTCTTCAATTGCATAAATTGCTATACTTCAATTTGTTGTGAGAAAAATGTTGACGTGGCTGATTATATTGAGCAAATATATGTCCTGTGCAGGCAAGGGTTGGGATAAGAGAAGAATTGAGTTATGAGGTTACCTACTCAGGGCTGATTATATTGAACAATGATAGCAAGAGCTGCTAAAATGTTTTGGTGAATAGGATGCCTGGTTTGTTATAAGTTAGAATAGGATTGGATTGGAATGCTTCTTTTTGTCTAAGTTTTCCATTTTAGGTTAGAATAACATGCCTGGTTTGTTGGAGTTACGGTTAATAATTCATTTTATGTGAAGTTAAGATTTTCTTGCACTGCTAAAATTTTCTGGCAAATTTATGATAGAGATGTTTTCCTATTTTAGATTTAGAATCAAGCATTTTAAATCATACTGGAATTATGTAGCTAGGAACCAGTAAGTTTCAATTTTAAAACGAAGTCTGAAATAAGAAGTTCAATTTATCCTGATGATGTGGACTATTTAAGAAGTTCAATTCATTGTAATATCAACCAGACAGCCGGAAATGATTTCCTAATCCTCTGTCTGGACAGGAAAAAAAATCTGAATTGATAAAGAACTAGCTTAAAATATGTTCTAGAAATAATGATGACTTGTGACTTTTAACCTATATCAAGAAATTTTTATTCAAGCATGAGACAGCCAAATGTTTGATCTTAGCATTAGAATGAGATAGTTATAATTTAGAATTGAAATGTTAGATCACTTATTTTGATGCGGGTTTCATGATAAGAACAACACAAATATGGTACTGGTATATATGTCATGCCAAGTTGAACTTGCCAACTTGGTACCAATGGTGTATAAGCTTTTATTTGTGAATTTGCATATATAATACTATCATGATAACAAATACAACGTTTCTTCTCTGTACAGGATAGTGAAATCTGAATTTCTGTAGTTGCAAAACAGATTTATAAACAAATGAAAAGTGTAGAAAAATTCCATTCACACATTCTATATCATGAATCTAAAGACAGATTAATTTGCGGATAGTCACATGTGGGTAACCCATGATATTAATTTAGCATAATAAGAAGTGGGTAACACAGATTTTGATATTTATCTTCCAAAGTTGAGTTTTCCTGCTGACTTCTATCTTGAAGGAACTGATCAGCATCGAGGGTGGTTTAAGAGTTCATTGTTAACAAGTGTAGAGCTACAAGAGGTAAGAGGCATCTTAGCATTTTTATTACCATGATTATTTTGAACTTATGTTATCCCCTTGGCACTACTTGTTGAGGAAGATATCACATGTTGATCAATTATTTTATATGCTGTATAAAATGTCATGGTTTGATGATGACAGTTTGTTGTTGGGTTAGGAGACAAAGTTTCACCCACTGATATAGAGGAAGGAATGTGCGTTGGGTATGTTTCCAATAAGTAACTTTGATGCTAAAATATTCAGAACAACTTTATTAGTATTCACTATTTAAGCAGCTTAGATATATAATTTGTTTTTGTTGTGTTGTATTTGTTTGGAGAAAGTAATTGATTCTGCTATCCATAATATTGGCTTTTATATAAATTTTCATGTTTATTATTATCTTATAGAAAAAATCAAGAAGATTGTAAATGGAGAAAAATGAAATGAAATGATGAGTTGCATTCCTCAACAATAAGATAAACATAATTGTTTTTATACTCTTGACTCTTGTAAGGGTATCTTTTATAGTCAGCAGAAGAAGAAATAAATTATTGTAAGGGAAATTGGTCTGTTAAATATAACCGTTGAATTGTTGAGAGTAGGACTTGGAAATTTTGTTCTGAGCGTGATGCTTTGATTTTGGTCAGTAAGAATAAGTTTCTATAGTGCTTGCCTTAATGACTACTATACTACTTATATATACTTATATACTCATCATCAAGTGCCAAATTACTTGGAAGCATCATATCATACAATATATTATTTTAAGTGAATTGACTTGACTTTAGTAATGATGGTTGGTCGTGATAGTTAATTTGCAAAGTAAATCAGCTTTTTCTACCCAATCTTTTCACCAATTCCATTCTTATTTGACATAAGGCATTATAAGTAAAACTCCAAACATTCTGCATGTCAATTTTTTTATTCAAAAGAATCCTGTTTGACATAAGGCATTATAATGATGAGCTTTCTTTCCTGTTTGTTTGATAAAGGTTATTTTTAAACCGTAATTAAATTTTTTCCTAAAGCCAACTAAATGCATTATCTCTAAAGCCAATTGGTTTTTTCTTTTAGACTTGATGAACACCTATGCCATTTTAGTTTTCTTTTCAACGATTTTTTTCTTTAGTCTTCATTTGCTTTTTCGTTTATTCACTGCTGGGAGCACTACATCAGAGTCAAGCTGTGAAGCAGTTAGGCTTAGCTGCAATATCTTGGTTGAGAGATTAAGGCCTCTCAAGGAAAAACTGCAGGAGGAAATGGGATCTATCAAGTGGGAGATGCTTATTCTTCAGGTAGATACTATAAAGTGAAAGAGCTCAGTTTTAAAAATTGATTGATTTTCCCCTTGAGGAGAAAGTTCCTAAAAGATAAAACCAGTTCTCTTCATAATCAAGTATTTAATGTAGACTTTGTTTTCCAATAGATGGCACTTAGCATGTCCACAATCTATGAGAGCATAATTAACCTTTTTTATTTAGGAAAATATTGAAGGAGTAAACTATGAAAATGAAGTTGAGGGCAAAGAATTTCTTCTTATATTCCTAGTCCTCACGCAAAACATTTAATTACCATGTTGCTGACAATTTTCCAATTTACAGGCATACATGCAATCTGTGAACTTATCAGCATCTTCATTTTATGTTCCCAGTAATAACTCCATGAGTTACCTTAATTATGGTGCTGCAGTAAGTGAGGTAATGCTTTTTCTTATCAATATCTCAAATCAAAATGGTATTTCATTGAAGAAGTTATTTATCCTGATCACATTGCCAAAGAGGCTCTGATTCATTATGCTAAAAATATCTTGTTGAGAACCAACTAAACCAAAATATCTTTATGGTCTCTTACAACTATTATTCACTTTTTTTCACCATTACTTCACTTGGCATGATGCTTTATATTCTCTTGTTTAGTTGCAATAAAATTGAAGTTTCTTATGTGAAATGCACAAAGGAAGGACTTGTTTGGTTTGTTTTCCTGAAGTTGTCAGCTTACTTGGTTATCAAATCTCAAAAACTCATTCTATAACAATATGATTGCATCCTGCAGATTGAAGGAGTTTTGTTCAGGGATTGTGGTTTTTCATGCTTGAAGAATATGAAACAAATCTTGATGGTTTGGTGTTGCAAGATGGGACATGGAACTACAAAATCCCTACAATAGACACTATCCCTCAACAGTTTAATATTCAAATCCTTAACAGTGGACATCATCAGCATGGTGTTCTCTCTTCAAAAGGTATGACCAAGGAGTTTTCTCAAAATTCTGTGTATGTCAGCATCTTGATCATTTTATAACTTTCCCTTATAATATGTGGAACTCTTTGGGTGAATTTTCTCCCTGTCTTCTTGTGTGCTTTCTCTCTCTCTCTTTTCTCTACATTTGTGTTTTCAGGGATTAAATCATATCGGGCTTTCTATTGAGATTTTTGGGATTTTTAATATAACAGATAGACATTAATTACGAAATGGCTACGAAAAAGAGATTTTTTACCGCAGTTCACACAGCCAACCACGGTAAAAAAGTGTGCAGAAATTTCATGTTTCCAGACTTTTTACCGCGGTTATTTTTCGGCACCACGGTAAAAAGGCTAACTCAATTACCGCGGTTCCGAAAATTAACCGCGTTAAATTCCTTTTATCTCACCGCGGTACACCGCGACCGTAACCGCGGTAAAAGGGCTTCCAGAACCGCGGTAAAAAGTCTTTTTTGGCATAGTGCATCCACCTCACTCTGGAAACAAGAGCAGCACATGCATAGGGCCAAGTACTGGACAAATGGCATTTCTACTTGTTGGATTTGGATTTCTAATAGTAGGAGCTGCAGGGATACGACCTTGTAACTTGACATTTGGATCTGATCAGTTCAACCCCAAGACTGAGTTTGACAAGAAGGGAATCAATAGCTTCTTCAATTTCTCCTCAAGTAATAGGAATAGGGGTGATTGGGGAATATGGGTGATTCATTCAGCAACATAAACACAATCTGATTGATCAAAGAAAGAAAACATAAACACCCATAGAAATAGGAATTGGGATCTTTAAACAATAATCCAACAAAAACGAAATATAACTTGAATTCAACCCTAAAATGTAATCAAGAGTAGGGGGGTAAGTGGGTCCGACCCAACCCGCGAACCCGATGAATCCAACTCAACCCAAAGATATTTCCTGCAAGGAAAGAACAAAAAATAAGCGTAGCGGTAGCACAAGTAAAGGTGGTTCCCCAAATCTTATTTCATATGCTCCTCTCAATTTATTTTTCTCTATTTCTTTTTTTTTCTTCATTTTATATTTTAATTTCATTTCATCTTTCACATTTAAAAAAAAAAGAAAAAATGCTCATGACCCGATGATCCAACCCAACCCAATTAACCCGAACATATTCAGGTTGGTTCGGGTCGGGTTACCAAAAAAAAACACAAAACCCGAACCAACCCACCACTATTCTATCTGTTCGGATTTGGTGTCACCTCAAACCCGATCCAACCCAACCCGATTACACCCCTAAACAAGAGCATAAGATACATTTCAAAAAGGAAATAAAAGCAAACCTGAGATTGAGAACGAGAAGCTGAAGGAGAGTGATTTCGGTGCCGTTACATGTGATTCCGGCGCGGTAGTACGGTGTTGCTGAACGAGGAAGCGACTGTTCTCACAGGGAAGAAGAGTGAAGAACACGAGTTTTGCTTTGCCTGAGTTTTGTTTTCACTTTTGAAAACTAAAAGCAGAATCAGAAAAGCAAAACACTCCAAAGTTGTTTTCATTTTTTAGTTTTTAAAAACAGAATTTTTAAAACTGTTTTTGAAATTAGTTTTTAAAAACTCTTATCAAACAAGTTTTTTAATTTTTAAAAACTAAAAAATTAAAAATTGTTTTTAAAAACAGTTATCAAACAGTCTCTAAATTGTCCGGTGATAAAAAAAATTAGGAAGTGATTTGGAAATTTACTACTGCATTTTATGTTACTAAAAGCATCATATGTAAGTGTGAAGTCTTCCAGCCAACGTCTATAAATATCTTATTTGAGTGAAGGTGATCTCTTGTTTCATTAGAAATAAAAATATGAAAAGTGGGAGGAAACTTTACGGATTCGGATTACGTGAAGTTCTCTTTTGCTGCTGTTGTGTGCAGTTTAATAAATCTCCACCAGATAATTCATCCAACCACCCATATTCTGCCACGTCATTTCTTTTACGTTAAAAGGGTTGTTTCACGTTTTGTAATCACTCAAGCTCCTGAAGGGTAATTCAATACTCATTGTGCAACGATAATAAGCCTGTGGACAAGGATCCCTTTGGCCATTTTTTGCCATACTTTCTCCATTGGCATCCATATGCAATCTGTATGTAATAAATTATTGTGTGTATATATATATATCCAACACAAAATTAACTATACAACATAATCATGCATATATACTATACAGGAGATCCTAAACTAGACACTTGTATTTTCCAATTTTGTGTTACTAACCATAGGAGTTTCTGATCTTGCTTTAACTGATACATGAGCTTTCTTGATTATTGACATAGTTTCTGATGCTTGGTCCCTCAAAGAACTCAATCTAGGAACTTTGTTAAATAATGTTTGCTAACCTCCAACCTTCACATCCATTCTGCTTTTTGAACTTTCCCTGCTTCCACAATCCACCTTATTATTATCTACAGCCTCCAAAACAACATTATTATCTAATTTTCTGCCTTGCAATCCATTAAGTCAACCATGTTTTTGCTTTCTCCATTGTGGATGATAATTGCACAGTGAGTACTGCTGTGATGTGCCAAGTGCGAAGGGTAGTTCACCTCATCCATCAACTCTCTTAAGCGTTAAAACTAGCTAATTACTCTGAGCTGCATGATGTGCGAAGTTTGTTACCAAAACCTTTGCAGCGCAGGAAATGAATTCTTCAAGCATTTATTATTGATATGTAAAAACTATCAAAATCATTGTGAAGCTAAACCAGATGTAGTAGAATTTTTTATAGAAGCAACTTCCAAACTATATAGAGTTATAGCTTGCTTAATTAATTACTACTGCAAAAGCTAAAAGCCATAAACCAAATCAAACAATACACAGTAGCTTTCATTCAGCTCTTTTTGATCCTTAAGGTCTTAAAAAGCATAAATATAATCAAACATTTAGGAGTACAAGGTAAGCCCAAGGATACAGGCACCAAAAAATTGTCATTTAGTTTAAAAACAATTGTATTTTACCAAATAAACATACTGATACAGGACAAAGAGGGGCCAATTTATAATGGTATTTTATGATTACATTGTGATTTCTAGGAATTACTTGGAAAGGTATTTTTTAGTTACTTTAGGAAACAGTAAGGTGACTAAGTAGAATTAGTGGGTTATAGGATTTTCCTTATGTTCTGGTAAATACCAGAATTTTTTACCCATGGATTCTAAGTTGTTTAATAGAAGCATAGATCTAATACCTACCCCAATCTTTCATTCCTTTTGGCTTGCCTTTGTCCAAGATGGTGCAGTTTCAATGCGCAACTAATCTGATCATGTACATGTTCCATAACTGCCAGGCTTCTTCAGGATCATTAAATTCCTTCCCAACAATAGCCTCCCATCCATCACAAATCTTTCACAACAATCCAAGCTATAAGGAAACAAAAAATATTATATACTTATTAATGAAGAAGGAATGCTATAATGAAACAAAAATAATAGTATACATTTGCTAATGAAAAAGAGAATGGATGGAATAGTGGTATATTTAAATGGGTCGATTGAAACCAAAAAATAAAAAAATATTGCAACAGAGCAAGCCTTCAAAGAGAGGAACAGTGGTAGAAAAAAATTACCTTTGGATAACACTGATTGAAAAGAGAAGCCTTGAAATGAAAGTAACAATGTTGTGTGTCTTGACGGTAAGCACCAACGAAAGTAGTGAAGTTACCAGCTACCTATGTTACTGGCGCGAAGGAAGCCCGGAAAAATGAGATTCCTCTACCTCATTCTATTACCCATTACTTCTTCTCTTAATAATGAGTGACGTGGCAACATGTGAGTGGTGGGATGAATTGTATGGTGAAAATTTATTAAACTGCACATAACTGCATCAAAATGTAACTTCACATAATCCGAATCCAAACTTTACACGGGTGGATGGGCACGCGAGTAGCTGCATTATCATGGAATATGGTGGGGATGATGAGACCACTTTTAGCATGCAATGGAACGATTGTGGTGGGAGTTGTGTTAGACTTTGAATGTATTTGGAGGAAGCATATTTATATCTCTGCAATTTATATTATATACACGGAAAGTGTAAAAAAAAATTATACATACATTTAATAGTGCACCGCCATATTATTTAATGAATGTAATACCTCATATATTATTAAATTCAATAAATGACGTGACATCATACCATGTTATTAAATTTAATAAATGACATGACAACACACCATTTTACAGTGTGTATATATATTAAACTCAAAATTTTACAATATAAAAAAATAAAAATATATGAAAGAAGCATAAAAAATGTGATAAATAACGCGAGCCTGATTGAGTCAACTCCTAACGGTAGAAAATTAATCATGAGTTGCAGATATTGAGTCAAGGATGACACTCGATTAGTGGCCATTTATTTTAGCGTTGCCGTTACAATGTAAATTATGTTTTAGTGTTAAATTGAATTTAAATCACTTTCGTCTAATGTTTTTTTCCGGTCTTTTTTATAAGGTAGTACAATTTAGAAGATATTGACCGGTCTTTTTTATAAGGCACTTGATAATGTTTATGAAGCATTTAATTTTTTTTTTCCTGATTTACCCTTATTAAATTCTTCCATAACGTATTTTACTAATTGTTCATTAATTAATGAGGTATTATAATTTGCACTTTACTTTTAAACTTTTGCACTTAACTTTACTTTTAAACCTTAGCACTTTTCCATATACATTCATGTGCTTCAATACAATTGATAGTGGAAATTAATACTATATTTAGTACAGAATTTAATCTCAATTATTTAGTGAGAATATACTAATAATATTAAATAGGGATAAAAATGGATGTTGTATTATTTTTTTATGAAACCAATAAAATTAACCACTTAAACTATTTTCCTTGATCTGTGTAATTCGGTTAGAGGTGCCTTATAAAAAGGACCGGAGGGAATATTTCGTAAAATATGTATCACTCATTTCAACCATTAATTTCTAAAATTAATTTTTCTCAATTGTAACTCCAACCAACACTAATTAGGTCACATTGTCGACCTAGAATAAGCCACTTGCTTATATACTTATTGTTTTCAAATTAAAATAATATTAAAATATTCTATTTATTTTTAAATAATTATAATTTTAGTTCTTTTCATGATATCTGTCATTTTAATAAATTGAGAAGATATTAAACTCATATTTTTCAATAAAAATGTTAATTTTTAAATCTTTTAATCAATATCATTAAACACACTTTAATAAGACTTTTTTTTATATAAGCCAAATATCATTGAATTGAGCACTAGGGGTGCTCAAACCCAATACAAAGAGTAACAAATAAATAAAAGTACAATACCCAAATCACCAAAACCAATCAAATGTGAGTAAAATCCTAGACAACGTATAAGAAAAGCCAATACAGCAGTAGAAAAATACAAGATGAAATGACACCTAACCAATCCCGGCACCAACTCTAAGTAATGGAAAATCTACTTTAATAAGACTTTTTTAAGAAGTTAAAAAGTAAAAATATTTTATAATTTTTAAGAGTTTAGTGAATATACATATTTATCAATACGTAAACAAAAGTTATAGACATACATCAAATGATATGTCATCACATTGTTTATTAAATTTAATAATAGATACAATGTTATATTTATTAAATGATGTGATAACATATTTATGTAATTTAATTTATTTTATACTGATAACATATAATCATTGAATTTTTTTAATCCTTGGGCAAAACTTTAACAACCAGTATTTTATCTCGTACATTGTATAGAAATTATATTATTTATTATATAATTAATATATTTAGTTACATATTTTAAAAATATATATCTATTTTAAAAATAAATAAATACAATAAAATATAAAGTATATGTTAGATTCAAAATAAATAATTTAAATTTGATAGGTAAATATAATAATATAATTTTTTTTGTGGAATTTAATATTACTGTAAATATTAAAAGACAATTATTTTAAATTTAAATTATTAATTCATAAAAATCAATTATATCAACCGTATTATTTAACTAATAATATTTTATACAATTTTAAATTTATCATATCATTTTATGTAATATATATTTAGAGATATTAATCAATTATACATTATTCAAATTTTTAAACTTGATCTGTTGTTGCTATAAGTATTAATCGGGGAGTATTTATTAGTATATGATAATGATAAGAATTCGAATTAAATAAAAAATTGATATAAGGATTAAAAATTAGAAATACAAAAAAATCAGTTGCTATAAGTATTAATTGAGAAATATTTTTTATTATATGATAATAATAATAATTCGAATTAAATAAAAAATTGATATAAGGATTAAAGATTAGAAATGTAAATGTTTAGGTTTTATATTATCAGTTTTTTAAGCAATTGAAAAAGATTTTAAAAAATGTTAAAAAGTATTTGCAAGGGAGGTGTATGAACTATGAAAGACACTCTTCAAGTAAAATAGTGAAAAAAAACATAAAAAGTGACGTGTGATTTTCTAATTGAGAGAGTAAGAAGAATGAGTGTTTGTTTGATTACCGGTTTCAAACGGTGAGCATCAATTCCGCCATAAATTAATTTTAAATTACTTCTGTTTAATGTGCTTCGTAAATCATACATTATTCATTGTTTACCATTGATTCGTTCCTAGACCTCAGCAAGTCCGACAACTAATCAAGATGATAATTATATGTATTCGTACAAATTATATAAAGCTATCAAAATCAATTCTACGTGACTGTAAAATCAACGGACAATGAGTGTCTCACTAAAGTCTTAAAATTACTATATATAGAGTTAATTATTTTATAATGTGAAGAGTAATAAATACATGAGTCATTAACTTCATTATTAATTACAAAACTTTAATAAATAAAATAAGCACAATAATCACACCTGAAAGAACATACAAAAATTCATCAGCGTATACACTAACAACAGTGAATCAAACATTCAATCATATAACGAAAGAAGCTCAGCCAGAAAGGTCTAATCAGATTGTGGATGGACAGCGTCTTTCATATCCAAATATTCCATACATCGAACAAAAACTATTCATTGACAATAAAATAGCAATACAAACTACAAAAGGTGAGGTAGGAATTGTGGAAAGATGCTATTTTCTTCTACAACTTCTTTCCCTTTTAAGAAAGGGTCACGTAGTAACCAATTATTTATTTTTGGATACATTCATTATTATTAAAAATTAAAAAATGCTAGAAAATACTAATGAGTGTCGGCACTTTGTTAAAGAAACAAATATAATTTTTTTTTATTAAAATGTGTAACATTAATTATTGCTGTGATTTCCAATAAAAACCTTCAGATCCTTAACTCGTGCTCTAAAGACACTCGTTAGCACATTATTATTACTCATACAAAATTGAGCTCTTATATTCTGAAAAAAAATTAAAAAAATGATAAAAAAATATAAAATCATCCATTAAAAATCAGGAAGGAAGATAAAAAATTGATACGAGTTTCACATAAGATTTTTCTCTCGGTGAGAAAATGAAAATTTTGAACAAGAAAATTTTATTTCTTGTAAATTTATTTATCTATTTATCTCTCATTTAGTGTATAACCCACTTGAAGTATTTCTTTTATCAAAAGTATAAAATTGTTACTGTATCAATTATTTATTTTCTTTTTTATTCCTTTTTATTCAGTAAAATAAATGGGAAATTTTTTTTCTCTTCATTCAATTTCAAATAATATTTTAAATTTACTCTTTTTTATTTTTTTTTCCTATTTAATTTTTATCATCTTGCTTTCTTTCCATATTCAAAAAATGGAGTGGCAAAGGAAACTTTGTTTTTTTGTCCATATTGTTAAAGGAAACATAAAAGGATAAATGATAGATAGGTATGAGAATTGGCCGAGCCGAGCTAGGCTTTCCAAAGCCTGAGCCTGACATGCACCTTAAATCCATGGCCTAAATCTGACCTGTTTACCTGACATAGACTTTATTTTATGGTCTGAGTTTAGCCTATTTAAAGCCTGACATGGCCTGAAAGCCTGTCTAAAGGCTTGTTTTATAATAAGGTACTTGAATATATCATAAGCATATATATGAATAGACTTATAGGCTCAAGTTTTTAACATACTTAAATATTTATACAAGCTAATATATATATAATTATAAGAAAAAGTAATAAAAAATATTTATAATAATAATAGCAATATAAAAAATATTAGTATTTTATTTATATTTAGTTAAATAGACCGGCCTGATAGGCTCAAAAGGCTTTTTCGATGGTTTGAAGTCCGGCATGTTTTGCTATATAGACTTTTGAAAAAGCCTTGGTCTGATCTATTTAATAAATTGGTCTGGCCTGGCTTAGGCCTGACGTAGGTCGGGTAATAGGCCCCCGACGAGCGGTCTGGCTTGTTCCCACCCCTAATGGTAGATATCATACAAATGGGCCCATTAATGAGTTATAATCATTTTGTTTTGGACATATATTTAAGAAGGAAAAGGATTTTTTGTTTGGTCGAAAGGAAAAAGGAATCAAGCATCATTGCTTGCACACGGGGTCTCTTATCTTATAAAAAGGAAATCATTATATATCAAGGCCGAGACCTGTGGCTTGAAGTTTAACCTCGTGTCGGTTTACAGTTGAGTAGAATTGATTCTAGAAATTAATGGTTGAGATGAATGATGCATATTTTATGAAACACGTTGGACAGAAGTGATTTAAAATCAATTATACGAAATCATGATTTTGCACTTTAGCAATGGTAAAACAAACAGGCTACTAGTCTACTAACTATTGGTTCAAGTGGTACAACTTTGATTCCCCTTAAGCAAGATCTCAGGTTCGAGTCTTGTGAATGAAAAAAATCCCCATTGAGAGAGCTAACTCCACCATGATATAGATGTTCACGACTCAAGCATTATCTCCTGTGGAGTATACCTAGTCTAAGTTCCCAACTCGCTTAGCTTGATAGTTTGATCAAATCCTGATCATTTCTTTAAATGAAACCGGGCCTAAACCTAGCCCAAGTTGGTCGGGCTAGTCCAGTTCTCTAAGCTAGATTAGGTCTCAATTGTGAATTGTCTTTTATTTTTTTGTCTAAAATAAATGTTCTCCACACAACATAATATTAAGCTGAGAACATGCATTCGACCAAAAAACATTCTGAGAACATACACAACATAATAAAGTTGGCTATTTTCTTATCAATCATAATATATAATGGACACTCATATGATAGACCTATACTATAAATGATATAAATTTAATATTTAAAAATTAAAAAATTTAATAATATAATTTTGTTAATTTAAATTTATTTTATTAATTTAAATTTACTTGTTAGAGTAATAAAGTGGGGTCTAAGGTAGACCGAAACTTGAAAGCGTCTATTCTAAAATTTTGATTTACAATTGAGTCTCTAGTAACTTGTAAGTGAAAGTTTGGGCCTAAGTAACAACAAACCATTATTGACGTCAGTACTTTGAATCTCTTGAGACTGAAAATACAAAAGGGCTTTTAATCTTTCCCAATCATGCACCAAGATATCGCGGAAGGACAGTTCTAGACTTTCAATGGTTTGAACATAAAGGCAGAGCAGGCACAAAGCACGAACATAGACAAGCATGAGTACCGTAAAATAGCAAAAACCATATTAGCGTCATGACCAATGTATCTCAACAACTGTAGGTCAAAGTAATAATTCTAATATTTATCTATATTCCCTACATAGTGCCTACTGTCATACCATATATGCAACTACATGTCTCTTCAACATTTCTTCAGAAGACCAAACACTCTTGAAAGTTAAGGAAGCAAAGGACAACCAAACACTCTTGCTAATGCCTAAAGCATGTTTAGTCTTATGGCTTCTGTCGTCCAGAAGACCATTTTAACACCTCACTCCAGTTGAATTTTCCTTCAGCTTCCACAAAACACCAATTTAAAATAATAAATTAAACAAACTTCCTATACAAGACAATCACTTTAAATATACTGCACTAGACATAACATCTAAATTGAAAGACCAGCTTTGAATGCAAGTAACAATTTTTGAACCAGTGGTCTACAAGCTGTATCACCTGATGTGCTTGAGAGATCAAGGGGAAGGGAACTGGTTGGTTTTATGGGCTGAGGTTTTCCGTGGACAAAGAAAGACACAAAGAATAGATGATTTTCTACTTAGCCAAACCAAAGAAAGACACAAAGAAACTACCACTGACAGAGTCAATTTGGATAAACTTATCTATGAAAAGAAAATAAAATGAATCAAGAAGGTAAAATGAGTTCACCTTCTTTCATAAATTAAAATTAGTTTGTACACCTAAACTTTTTGAGAAGTTCTCTCATCCAACTTCTCCATAAACATCTCTAAACTCATAAGGACTCTTTCATAAGTTTATATTCAAGTAATTATCTCTATTGAAAAACAACTATAAGTTTAGAAGCTAATCTAAATTGGGCCATAGAACATTCTGCTGTGCTTAAGCAGGTTTCAAGAGTTCAAGCCATAAAGTAATTTAGCAAGAATTTCCATAAAAAAACAAAGAAATAATATGAAAGATTTAGTACTTAGTAAGGAAAAAAGCAATATCATATCCATTAAAATTAAAATACAAACATAAGTACACTTCAACAACCACAACTTCGTCCTAATGATAGATCCAACTACACAAAAGTACTTTCTAGCTGGATAATTTGCCTGCCTAGTATCTACCCCCCCCCCCCCCGAAATAAAAACTCCAAATTGCCTGTCAGTCATCCTGTGCAACACTAGATGAAATGAAGCCCAGTTTGTTTATGTTTCTATTTGAGTTTGGTTTAGACAAGTGTCTTCAAAAGTAAGCAATGTTATTGTTTACTACTTTACTATATGAAGAGAAAACTGGAAAGAGAAAATGAGCTCCCCAGAAAACAAACCTCAACAGTTGTGGTAGAAGTATGGAATCAACAGACACTTGTGCTTTTTAAGATAAGAAATACGGAAGCATTGTATTAAGTATATTGAGTTGAAGAAAGTGCAGAAAATAAAAAGATAAAAAGGAAGCAACTAAGGTGAATTTGGGAAACAAGACAGATCAAATTTTTAAATGTGTGACCCTACATACCATTCGACTTGGTACAACTGCATACATCTACATTTCATTTTTAATTATTTTACTCCATATTTTCATAAGATCATTTAGCAAAGAATTCAAATTATGAACATAAAAAGGTGAATATTGCTATTTTTTCCCCAGCCAGTAATAATTGTAATATGATCTGGTCAAATATATAAATAAATAAAGCAACATAATGCAACGCACCTATAAGGTTCCAGATGACCTCAAGGAGAGAAGAAATGCATATCAGGTTGTCACCCGAAGAACTAATATTTCTTCAGTAAGCCACTCATTTGAAAGGGGATAATGCCATATCGCTTCCCTAGGTTAATTGATGAAAATGCATTACAGCCTAATTAAATCACACAATCATAAGCCCTGTCCGAACTGGTGCTTCAAACTGATTCCATGTTATGCAAAAGAACAAAAATCATGAAGCAGGTAAGCATTAAACACACCCTAACCTAGCAATACACTTGCCGCAGCCTATAAAAACCAACTTTATTTCACTTTTATAAAAAGAGCCGCATGAACAGTACGAAATCATCCCAAGACAAACATTTACTTACTTCATCGAGCAGGAAATAAAGCAATACAGATTCATTCAATACAAATCCAAGTTGAAATATGTACATTATATTTATATATACTGGAATAACAGTAGAGTGAATTAATTAGCCTTCAAAGTTCAAACCTTGCAAACACCAACCACTCTGAATTTAGTAATCTCGGTAATCGCCATAATCATCCCGCGCAGCGACGTCGTTTTCAACCCTCTCAGCGATTTTGTCCTCTTCATATTTCAGCCCCTCTTCCAGAGCAAGCCCACCCAGAGCCCCAGCGACAGCGCCGACAGCTAGCCCAGCGCCCAGGCCCATCTTCCCGCTCCCCCTGGGCCTCGTGTCATACGAGGAAGAGGAATAATCGAGAGGAGCGGAAGGCCCACTGGGCCCAGCGTAACCGGTTGGACGGTCAAAGAAAGGCCTCGGCGGCGGAGGAGGGGGAGGAGCACCGGAATAGTAGCCAGGATAGTAACCACCAGAGTAGGAATCAGCGTAGGAGGTGTAGGAAGGGTAGGGAGAAGGTGGTGGAGAAGGTGAAGGAGCGTATCCCCTGTAGTAGAGAAAGGAAGGACTAGGATTAGGATTAGGGGTAGGAGTAGGATTGGGATTAGGGTTAGGGTTTGAGGCAGGGTAATCGGGGCGGCCAAGGAGGCCGAGCTTGAGGTGGATCTTACCCTGAGGGCGACCGGAGGGGCGAGTGAGGGTGAATTTGCGGAGGCGCGTGGAATCGTGGAGGTCGTGGAGGTCTGCGAGGGGGAGACGGAGGGTGGCGACGAGTGGTTTGGGAGTGTCGGAGGGTTTGGAATGGAAGATCTCGAGGGTGAGGAAAGAGTCGTGGAGGGGAAGGGAGAGAGGGAGGGCGAAACGTTCGTTCCAGACGGGGGATGTGTTGCCGGAGTCGTCGGATTTGGTGGCGAGACGGCGATCGGGATCGACCCAGAAGACGACGTAGGGCTTGAGGTCGCCGTTTTTCCAGTTGACGTTTTTGAGGTGCTTGGCGGAGACGATGGTTAGGTCCAGATCCACAGACTTCGACGGAGGGGGACGCGATGACGCCATTTTCTTTTTCTCTTCTATTCTCTTCTCTTTTCTTTTCTCTGCTCACGAGTCACAACTAAACTCAGTAACACCAAGAAAAATGACCCAATGGCAATTTTCTTCAACGAAAATTTTGAACTTATCCAATTGTATTTTACTGTTCTTACTTGAAAGCAAATAAGCAAGCAATAAATACTCCTTACAAATTACCACCAAAAAGCAAAAAATGAAAAAAAAAAAACTTTCCTGTTCCTAAAGTTTATGGGCTGGGCTCCTCTCCAATCCAGTTACCGGAGAGAGTTTTAGGCTTTTAGCCCAAAGTTCATATTGTGAGGAAAAATTGAATTTTAAATTTAATTCGTATTTAATGACAAAAAAAAAGAATTTAATTCGTATTTTTCGATAAAAAAAGAATTTAATTCGTATTTTAATTATTATTTAATTGACCAAAACAAGAATTTAATTAGTATTTTATTTAGTGTAAACTAAGAATATATATTTTTATATAATTAATATTATTAAATTTTATAATTTTAATAATGAATAAATATATTAAAATATGAAGTATAAATGGGGCTGCTTAAGACGAGAATATCTACATCCTGGTGGTATTAGTTCTATCTTTTTTTATACACAAAACTCAAACTCAATACCTTATTTAAGAGGAATCAAAATTTGATATATAAATATTTATAGTATAATTATTTTGAATTATGTATATAATTTAAATTCAAATTCAATATATAAAAAAGTTTATTGGCGATGCAAAAGTTTCACATTGTAAATTGGTTAGTATTTAAATCCTCAATAAATAATTATAACCATAAATAATCATCATTTAATTATACATTCAAATCATTTTTAAAAATTAAAAATTAAAATACAAAATAATCATCATTTAATATATACATTCAAATCATTTCCATATTCAATATAATTTTCTTTTAATATTTACATGTGAATTTAATAGATATACATCATTATTGGTAGTGTAAAAAAATATTACAACAATGATTTTGGTCCTAGGCTTCATTTTTTTTTCGATTGAAAAGAGGCCAAAAGGCCAAGGAAAAACTACATCATAACTCTACGAAAATGACTAATTCCTAAGAAATCCTGCCATAAAAAAGGTAAACAACCAGCAGGAGGGTCCTGAAGAACATGAAGACCTACTGGAATCTGATGAGCATAATTAGCTAACCAATCCGCAACATAATTGCCCTCACGAAGACTATGGGAGAAAGCCATTGTGCACGGACGCCTTCTGAAATCAGCAATGGCATTAAGCAAGGATGCATAAGGATGGGTACTGGAGACTAGGCCATTTAGATTAATAGTAGAATGAGAGAACATTGTGCAAAAAGTTGATGAACGAATAATACAAAAGGAATGTCGGAACAAAATTAAACGAAGAAATAGAAATAGAAGAGCCAAAATAAAAAGGGGAGAAATAAACCCTTCAGGATATACATTACTCAACAAATTATGCAAAACAAGTATAAAGTACTATTAATTACTACTATATTTATAAATTAAAATTGAACAAAGAGAAAGAGTATAGAGCTGAATAACCAGAATCACAAATTATATCTAATCAGTGTTTCTTGGATCAAGATTTTAGGGAATGATGAATTGAGCTTGAGAGAAGCTATGCAGATAGGGAAACTTGAGTGATTCGCACACTGAAGCAAAGGGTAAAAATTAGAGGTTCTGGACTTATATTCTCTAATGATACGCGGAGTGTACATGCTGAGGTGTCTCCTGCGGACTCTAGGCTTGTGGCAATTGACGAGATGGACCCATTGGTTGATCGGTGTCATGAAGAACCCAATTGCGTGGGACCATTTGCTGGTCGCGTGGATTTGGGGTCCAATTGTGATGCTTTGGTCTTATCTACTACTCTTTTAGAGAATAACCCTTCTACATCTCTACACAGAGCCGAACTTCAAAAAGAGATGGATGCGCGTGACTGTACAGGAGATGCTGGAACCGGTCAAGGGGGTGACTATTCCCTAGTAGATATGGAGCTGTTTGAGGTGCCAATTGTATCTGTGGAAGGCAGGCAGGAACTGGATGTTGTCTGTGGTCATTTAAATAGAGCTCAAAGGGAGGTGGTGCCAAAGAAATAGCGAGGAAGGCCAAGAAAAAAGGTGTGTGAACATAACTCGGTAAGAGATTCTGACTTGGATTTAACAAAATTATGTCATGTGGTGAATCAACAACCTTCTTTAGTAGCAGAGCCTGTTTGGGGAATTGGTAGGGAGTTGGGTTTGTCAAATGTTCTGAATGCTGGTGATAATAAACAACTAATTGATGCTTTAGTGGACATGGAGGTTAGAGACAGACAGGCAATGGGGAGAAATTTGGTGGATAGAATCTGATGATGATGCAAATCTTGGGAGGTAGGTTTTTTTTATATCCTATGATAGTTGGATCTATTAATATTAGAGGTTTGGGGGGCAGATCAAAGAAATCAGAGATTCGGAAGTTGCTGATGCATGAGAAAATTGATTTTCTATGTGTTCAGGAAACCAAAATTGAACATGTGGATGGCAAATTGCGTGCGTCTATTGGTGGGGGTGATGATTTTGAATGGTGTGTTAGCAGTTCAGTGAGGATGTCAGGCGGACTGATTTCATTATGGAGGAAGTCCTCGTTCACATAGCATGAATCTTTTTGTAATTCCCATTTTGTATGTGTGTCGGGGTGGTGGGGTGAGGAAAAGGTGTTTTATTACACAGTGATACTGCTGGGAAGAGGGCGTTGTGGGGAGAATTACTGGAATTAAATAGAAAATGTGGTGGGGTTTTCTGGTGTTTTGTGGGCGATTTTAATGCTGTTAAATCTATGGCAGAGTGTAAGGGAGTATCAAGTGGGTGGAGGAAAGATTACATTGGTAGCGTTGTCTCGTTTATTGAAGAAGCTGAGTTGGTGGATCTTCCTTTAATTGGGAGAAAATATACATATGCTGCAGGTACTTGTATGAGCCGCTTGGATAGGTTTTTGGTCACGCATAATTGGATGGTACATTGGGGTCAACTCTCACATGGGGTCTTCGGAAAGGCATTTCAGATCACTGCGCTATTGTATTGAAGACCGAAGTTATTGATTGGGGACCGAAGCCTTTTAGAGTCCTTTATTGTTGGCGATATGAATCCGGTTTCGTTGATTTTGTCAAGGAACAGTGGAAGAGTCTACAGGTAGAAGGGCGAGCCGCTTTTGTGTTGAAGGAAAAGTTAAAAGGGCTGAAAAATATTCTTCGGGAGTGGAATAGGAAATCGTTTGGCCAGTTGGATGCTCAAATTGAGGAGGCTAGTACTTGTGCCCATTTGTTGGATCTTAAATCGGAACAGGGAATCTTATCTGATACAGAAATCCAGCTCAGGAGGGAGTGGCGTGCTAAAACCATCCATCTGTTGTCCCAGAAAGAAAGCTTGTTGTTTCAGAAAGCTAGGATTCGATGGCTTCATGAAGGAAATGCTAACACAAGTTTTTATCATGCCTGTATTAATATGAGACAGATGCGAAATATGGTGCGATCTGTAGTGGTGAACGGTGACTGACATTCTGATCCTGTTACTTTGAAGGAGGCAGTTCGAGGTTTTTTCGAAAGCCATTTTCAAGAAAGGCCATACCATAGGCTTTCTTTGGATGGTTTGAATTTTAAGTCCCTGTTTGAGGAGGATAGTGTTGAAACAAACTCAATCACATAAAGTTTTTAATATGCCAAACCTGTAAAGAAAGTCATGAGCTAAGTAAAGAAAGAAAAATGAATACTACATCTTGTTATTTGCTAATCAAGCTGTTCAAGTCTTTGGCAGATTCCTTAGTAATTCTTGCAGGATCCTTAAAGGAATAATGATCAGAATAAAAGAAAGACAAGCCAAGAATCTTAAGACCTCACTGAACATCAAGAGAAGAGCTTTGTGAACAGCTTCTGAAACAGCTTGAGACGACAGCTCAATAGAGAGATACGAGCTCAAGCCATGTAAACTTATCTGATCAAAGATACAAAAGAACATCATCATGTATCAAAAAGGAGATTCTCAAAAATCTGTAAAGACGGTACAGTCTCTTAAGAGAGATCCTAGATCAGCTTGAGACGCAAGCTCACCAAACAGATGAAAGCTCACTGAACAGATGTAAGCTCATCAGAAGAGACACGAGGAACAAGAAGAGATACAAGCTCTAATCATCTGAACAAGTGATGAGTCCCACGTAAAGTCAACCTACGAAAAAGCAAAGAGCCAAGTCAGCACAAGGACAAGGAAGTACACTGCAAGCTGTCAACAGATCACATCATCCAAAAGCTGTCCCTTGTCCAGAAAAGAGCCCTGTCTCTAACAGCTATATTCCAACGGCTCCAAGGAAGTCTCATCAACAAATAACGACTACTTTGCACCCATATAAGTAGCTGAAAGCTACTGTGAAATAATAGAGACGTGCCTAAAAAATCATCAGTTATCACATCTCATCTCATCTCAGACAAGAGCTCACGTCTCATCTCAAGAGCTTAAAGAACTAAATAGATCTCAACAGAGAGCTCTTGAAGTCAGATTACCTTTCTTCTGTTTTCTTTACCAATCTGAAATCATTGTAAGAAGAAGGTTCCTCTAGCTAAGATTCATTATCTAAACACACCTCATGTGCTAGAGCTAGAACACACTCAAAATATCAATTATTGTATCTGTATCTCATCTGAGATAAGAGAGAACCTAGTCTTGGATTGAGAGCGTGCATCCTGAAGAGGCTGTAAGAATACTTGTATTGACAGGTTGTCAATAGTGAAAATCCCACAGGTGGTGGGGACTGGACGTAGCCCAAGGTTGTGGGTGAACCAGTATAAATCTGTGTGTGCATCTCCTTACCTTCATCTCTTACTTATATTGCATATCTATTATTAAGTTGATAAATTAAATTAAGCAATTAACTATAAATCTATCAAATCTCATCTGATTATAATCACACTGTTGAGACAACATCTCTTCTAACTGAGACTCCAAGTATCAACTTGAGATCACGTCTCAACTTAAGTTTAAGTCTGCACTTTCAGGAAAAATATTCTCAGTCTCTATTCAACCCCCCTTCTAGAGACGTTTAGCCAACTTCAGTTGGTATCAGAGCTCGGCCTTCAAGGGGTTGAGCACACCTACGTGTGAAGAGGAACAGATCCATGGCTGGACCTAGTGCTAGTTTGTTTATTCCTGAAGGAGCATCCACTAACAGACCACCTGCCTTTGATGGAACAGACTACTACTACTGGAAGGACAGGATGAGATTATTCATTGAATCTCAACATGTTGATTTATGGGAAATCATAGAAGAAGGTCCCTACATACCATACACTACTGATGAGCTTGATCAAAGAATAGTCAAGCCCAGAACCAGATGGATTGATGCTGAAAAAGCAAGGTACGTTCTAAACTCAAGAGCTAAATATTTGCTGACCTGTGCTCTTAGCCGCAGTGAATATGATAAGGTAGCTGGATGCACAACAGCAAAAGAAATTTGGGATGCACTTGAGATAGAACATGAAGGAACTAACCAAGTCAAGGAAGCAAAAATCAACATTCTGGTAAGACAATATGAGCTCTTCAAAATGAATGAGGATGAAGGCATTGAGGACATGGTGAGACGCTTCACCATCATCACAAATGATCTAAAATCCTTAGGAAGAACTTACTCAAATCAAGACATGGTCAGAAAGATCTTGAGGAGTTTACCCAAGCCTTGGAGACCTAAGGTCACTGCTATCCAGGAAGCAAAAGATTTGAGCATTCTCAGGTTGGATGAACTTCTTGGATCATTAAAGGTGCATGAACAAGAACTGATGGAAGAAGATCACATCAGAAAACCCAAAACAATTGCACTGAAGGCATCATCAAGTAACACTAAAGGTAAGAAGGTAAGCTCGTCTCATCAAAACTCTCTCACCTCATCTCATGAAACAGAATCAGAAAATGAAGATGATGATGAAAGTGAAGTAGATGATGAGCTGGCCTACATCTCAAGGAAGATTAGACGCATGTGGAGAGCTAGAGGAAGTGGAAGAAGGAGCTTCCCTTCAAGAAGAAAAGAAATCAAGTCTGATAGAAAAGGACAGTTCATCTGCTTTGAATGCAACAAACCTGGACACATGAGATCTGAATGTCCACAACTCAGAAAGGATATAAAGAAAAGTCCAAAGAAAAAGGCAATGATGGCTACTTGGGATGATACTGATGAAGAAGAAAGTCAAGATGATCAATCAGCAAAAATCTGTCTCATGGCAAATGGTGATTCATCTGATGAAGAGGTATATGAATCTGACCCAGAATATTCAATTGATGAACTTAAGTCTGCTTTTGAAAACCTCTTGTATGATTCAAACCTTTTAGCCTCTAAGAGCTCACTGCTAAAGTCAGAATTAAATACAGCTCTTGAGAAAATAAAATTTCTGGAAAAAGAAAATGAAAGTTTGAATCATAAAAATAGCAGTCTCATGTTGTCTCACATGAAACTATCTGAAATGGTTAAAGCTAAGACTCAAGTTCAAAATGAGCAAGAACTAAAAGAGAAATCTAAAGAAAACCAGAAACTCAAAAGACAAAACAGAATTCTCATAGATGATCTGGCAAAATTTGTAAATGGAACAAAAAACCTAGAGAGACTCATCGGATCTCAAAAAGGAATCTTTGACAAAGCTGGATTAGGCCATGAAAAATCATCTAGTGAGGTCTGGTATAAAGATTTCTTTATTCCTGCTAGAAAAAGAAAGAGAGAAAGGTGCTCTTGCTGTAGTAAGTATGGCCATAAGACCACAGAATGCTACATGAGACGAGTAGCATCTGACAGAAAGGTAACTAACCATGAAGGTCCCAAATATAAGTGGGTACCTAAAATTAAATCTCTTGATGAAACAGGTATGCCTAGCTGCAGCAAAATCAAAAAGGATATGGGTGCCGGACAGTGGATGTTCAAGACACATGACTGGGGACAAAAGCAAGTTCCTATCACTTGAAGAAGGAGTTGCTGGAGTTGTCTCCTTTGGAGACAACAGCAAAGCCCAAATTAAGGGCATAGGTAAGATTGGTAAGGTAAACTCAGCTCAAATTGAAAATGTCTATTTTATTGAAGGATTGAAACATAACTTGCTAAGTATTAGCCAATTATGTGACAATGGATTTTATGTTAATTTTCAACCTACTTTTTGTGAGATTATAGACTCAAAGACTGGAAAGACTGTCTTCTCTGGTGAAAGAAATAAGAATCTTTACTCAGTCACACTTGAGAACCTATCTGATCTCACCTGTCTCATTTCTCATGATCAAGAAAAATGGTTATGGCACAAAAGGGTTGGACACATTAACATGAGAACTATTAGTCAACTTGCAAATCAATCTCTTGTCAAAGGATTACCAAAGGTAAAATTCGACAAAGACATGATTTGTGAGTCTTGTGTAAAGAGCAAACACAGCAAGTCAAGTTTCAAACCAAAATCTCATATATCCACCACCAGACCTCTTGAGATTCTCCATATTGATCTCTTTGGCCCAACTAAGACTCCAAGTCTTAGTGGCAAAAAATATGGTTTTGTAATTGTGGATGACTTCTCAAGATTCACCTGGGTACTGTTTCTATCCCAAAAGGATGAATCTTATCAATCCTTTAAAACCTTTTGTAAAAAGATTCAATCTGAAAAGGGATATGGAATTGGTACTGTGAGAAGTGACCATGGGGGAGAATTTGAGAATGCCAAATTTAAAAAATTCTTTGATAAAAATGGCATTACTCACAATTTCTCCTGTCCAAGGACTCCTCAGCAAAATGGAGTAGTGGAAAGGAAAAACAGAACTTTACAAGAAATGGCAAGAACTTTGTTATGTGACTCTGGTATTGAAAAGTATTTCTGGGCAGAGGCTGTGAATACCTCCTGCTATATAATAAACAGAGTCTCTATAAGAAAGATCTTGAATAAAACTCCTTATGAACTATGGAAAGGAAGAAAACCTTCAACATCTTATTTTCATGTCTTTGGATGTGACTGTTTCATCCTTAACACTAAAGATCAACTTGGGAAGTTTGATACAAAATCTGACAAAGGAATCTTTCTTGGGTATTCTCTTACTTCTAAGGCATATAGAGTATTTAACTTCAAAACTAAAACCACTGAAGAATCCATGCATGTAGTTTTCAATGAGATGCAGGACAACTCTGAGAGGAATCTGGACGAGGAAATTGATGAAATGATGAGGGATTTAAGGATCTCTACACTAGAAGCTGATGAGAAACTTGCTTATGAACAAAAAACAATGAAAACATCCCATGCTGAAGACTCACATCAAAAGACACTCCTAGAGAGCCCAAACGTACCTCAAAGTGAAAATAAGGCTGAGGAACTGACTGAGAGCACAAGAGCTGTACATGGAGCCTCTGAAATTCATAATGAGCATGCATCTCAACTGCCCAGGAGCTGGAGACTGGTGAGATCTCATCCTCAAGACCAAATAATTGGAGAGACCTCAGAAAGAGTAAGGACAAGATCATCATTTAGAGATGCTGAGAATCTCATGGCTCTACTATCTGAAATAGAGCCTAAAGACATCCATGAAGCCCTTAATGATGACTACTGGATCAAAGCCATGAAGGAAGAGCTTAACCAATTTGACAGAAGTCAAGTCTGGGATCTAGTTCCCCCTCCATCTCATCAATCAGTAATTGGTACTAGATGGGTATTCAGAAACAAACTAAATGAGAAAGGAAAAGTCATGAGAAATAAGGCAAGATTGGTAGCACAAGGATATAATCAACAAGAGGGAATAGACTATGATGAGACCTTTGCACCAGTGGCCAGACTTGAAGCCATCAGAATCCTTCTAGCATTTGCTGCTCACAAGAACTTCAAACTCTATCAAATGGACGTTAAGAGTGCATTCCTTAATGGGATTATTGAAGAAGAAGTTTATGTGAGACAACCTCCTGGCTTTGAAGACCCTCACCATCCAGAACATGTGCTCAGACTCAAGAAAGCTCTATATGGTCTCAAGCAGGCTCCAAGGGCCTGGTACGATAGGCTAAGCTCCTTTCTAACAGAAAATGGATTCATCAGAGGAAAGATTGACACCACACTATTCAAAAGGGAACTTAACAATGACTTGTTAATTGTTCAAATTTATGTAGATGACATAATTTTTGGATCTACTAATCAATCTCTCTGTCAAGACTTTTCAAATCTCATGCAGGGAGAGTTTGAGATGAGTATGATGGGTGAACTAAGGTTCTTCCTTGGTTTACAAATAAAACAACTGGCAGATGGAATCTCTATCAACCAAGAAAAGTACGCAAAAGATCTGCTGACCAAGTTTAACATGAGTGAGGCGAAGCCAATGAAGACTCCTATGCATCCATCATCTCAACTTGACAAAGATGAGACTGGGAAAGCTGTGTCAGAAAAACTGTACAGAAGAATGATTGGGTCTCTCATGTACCTAACTGCAAGTAGGCCTGATATTCAGTATGCTGTAGGCATTTGTGCAAGGTATCAATCTGATCCTAAAGAATCTCATCTAACAGCTGTCAAAAGAATCTTCAGGTATTTAATTGGAACTACTAATCTTGGCCTATGGTATGAGAAAGGCTCCAGTTTTGATTTAATAGGATATAGTGATGCTTATTTTGCTGGAGACAAGATGGATAGAAAAAGCACAAGTGGAAATTGTCAATTCTTAGGAAAGTGCCTTGTCTCTTGGACTTGCAAAAAGCAAAACACCATTGCTCTATCCACAACAGAAGCTGAATATGTCTCAGCTGCAGCCTGTTGTACACAAGTCTTATGGATTAAATCTCAAATGGCAGATTATGCACTAAGGTACTCCAAAATCCCTATATTTTGTGATAACACTAGTGCAATAAATTTGGCTAAAAATCCCATTCATCACTCTAGATCAAAACACATTGATATAAAGCACCACTTTATTAGAGATCACGTGCAAAAAGGAAATATTGAGATTATCTTTGTTGATACTAAGAAACAAATAGCTGATATCTTTACAAAACCATTAGTAGAAGATAGATTCTGTGAAAATTTGAAAATGCTAAATATGTGTGCTCTTAGCTGAAAGCATCAGTAAAAATACTCTGCTGAGTAACAAAGATGAGATCAGCTCTTTAACTGATCATGAGACGGGTCTCTTGAGAAGAGATAACGTCTCATTAAAGGAGGCATGAGATGCAGTCTCATGTGTCTGTACATATGTCTCACATAGAATGAGTGGGAAAGAAGATGCCGTTAAATAACGATCAGTAACTCCCCATAAATTAGCATACTAGCCGTTACACTATAAAAGAATGTGCCAACCACTTTCTTCAGTTACAATAACTGCCCACTCACCAACACTCCACGTTCCATTTTCTCTCTCTTTCTCTCTCTGATACATCTCTCACTACTTATTCTCTATTTATACCTAAGAACAAAACCCCTGCTCATCTCTTCTCTTATCACTCATGCGTATTAAGGTTATCGGGTTGAAACTCCCATATTCTGACAAATCATCCTCGTCCTCCTCACCTGAAGCCATCATGTCTTCCAACTCTAAGAAATCAAACTCCATAGAAGTAACTTCAAGCCAAGAGCATCTCAGTCGCTCTCCTTCCCCTCAACCCAGCACAGAGTCAGAACCTTCTGAAACTCAATCCTTGCCATCTCAACCTTCAAAACCATCACCCTCATCAAAAGATACCCCACTAGTCAGAAGACCAAAATCCCAAAGAATAGCCTCAAACATCGTCCAAACCTCTGCTCCAAAATCTCCCATTCATATCGATCTCACCAAACCTGCTCCCCAAAACAAAGGAAAGAAACCTGCTACAGAAGAAATGAAAGGAAAGAAGCTTTCCTTCAGGGCTGACCTCTTTGAAAACAAACATGTTGAGGACAAATTTGTATCAAAATTTATTGATAAAAAGGTTGTTCTAAGAAGGTTGATAGACTTTGGAAGTCTGAAGGAAGAGAACTGGGACATTTCTCCATATGTCAAGAAACAGGGCTGGGAGAAATATCTGTCTCTCAAAGAGCCCGTTTTTCCAAGAATGACAAAAGCATTCTATGCCGCATGCTCAAAAGCTAAAGGTGCATCTCAGGGATTGCCTCATGTGATAGCAAATCTCAAGGGAGTTCACATGGAGCTCACTGAAGAGGTTCTGGGTTCCATCATTCAAGCCCCTGTCTCTGGCAACAGGCTTTACAATCAAGAAGATTGGTGGAAACAAATTGGGATCACCAAGGAGAGTGTAGGATCCTCTCTATTCAAGGATTCCAAGGTAGCCGACTCCTCCTCCTCTCTGAACTATTTCGGCAAGTTCCTTTTTCATCTGGTGGCAAAATGCATCATGCCTAGAGCAGGCACCTTCAACAAAATCTACACTCAGGACTTGATGGTGATGTATTACCTCAAGCACGGTATCCCACTGAACCTCTCCTTTTTAATTCTGAAGCACATGGAACATGCATTTCACAACCCTAAGATCACCTCATCCCTACCCTTTGCCATGCTTACCACAAAAATCATGAAACACTTTAAAGTTGATCTGAGTGGCTGTGAGCAAACACCTGAGAGACCTGGGACTATTGGAAGGTCAAACCTCAAGTCACTAGGACTAGATGAAAAAGTCATTCCCTCACCCACCTTCCATCTTGATAATCCTGCACCTATCCCTGCCACCACTCAAGCCTCTCCATCATCAAAGCTCTCTGAAACTCACCAGAAAAAGAAAAGGAAGAAGGCTGTTGAAAACCAAGCAGAAGGATCTCAAGAAGGGCATGAGATCAATGTTGAACAAAAGAAGAGAAAAGATCAGCCTCAAAACGTTGCTGGACATGAGCACAAAAAGAAAAGAAAGAAGCAGACAAGGTCTGAGCAAACTTTCTCTGAAGAGACCCAAGCTGATCAGCAAGAGATCAATACTGAAACTCCTGCACCAGAAGCACCAGCTTCAGCTGTGGTGGCACTTACTGAGCAGACTCAAGAGCCCTCTCCCTACATTGAACCTGAAAAAGAACCCTCATCTCCACCACCTCCTCATCAGCAAGAAGCTCCATCAGCTGACGTCTCTCCTATCACTAAGATAGTCATTGAGACCCTTAAGGATCTCTCCACCTCTACCCCAGATATTGCTCAAGAGATATCTCCCGAGAACATTGAGACTGAGCCTGCTGCTAAAGCAACTGAAGAAATTCATCACTCACTATCTCTATCACCATCGAGGAATACTGCCTCCCACTCTTTTCCAACTCCATTCGCCACTCCTGGCAAGTCGTTCGTGGACAACATTTTACTCAACTTACCTCAGCCTAAGTATGATCAATCTGTCCCACCAACAGAACGCCCTCAAGCTCCATCTTTTGATCCGTCTATTCCAACCCATCTCTCTGACTCTATCAACACCTTCATTAATCAACTTCATGAAGAACAACAACAATCCCAGCAGTCTCAATTCAACAGAATCGAGAAGACTCAGCAGAAGATTCTGAAGAAGATTAACCATCACAAGAAGAGACAGGAAGCATTATTTGATGGCTTTGACACTGTGCTACAGGCCCTGCATTCTTCAAATGATTTCCATAGAAAGATGAACCTTCATCTCTCTAATCTTCCTCCAATGCCTGAAATACCTCAATCTGTCAGACGTCCACTTGCCTCAGACTCAGACTCATCCTCTTCTCCTTCTCCAAAGCACGCATGAATTCCATTTTGATAATGGCAAAAGGGGGAGAGTTGGTTAGATGTTGCCTAGCTCATCTGATAAGAGTTTTAGTCTAGGATATCTTTAGCTGACATTTTGCTAGGACCTTTTTTTTGTGATGATGTAATAGATGCAATAGCATCTTTTCTGATGAATGACGAGATGCAGTGGCATCTTCTGCTGTTTACTTAATTGCATCTTACCCTTTGAATGAAGAAGTTCAGCTTTTCTTCTTACAATATTTACTCTTAAATCATAAAAGAGATCATCTGTTCTAATTAATTCAGGGGGAGTTCTTTAAAAAATTATATATGTGTGAGTATCTCTTTTTCTTCTTTTTCTTTATGAAGTTATTCTCTTACATGGTTTGCCATCATCAAAAAAGGGGGAGATTATTGAAACAAACTCAATCACATAAAGTTTTTAATATGCCAATCCTGTAAAGAAAGTCATGAGCTAAGTAAAGAAAGAAAAATGAATACTACATTTTGTTATTTGCTAATCAAGCTGTTCAAGTCTTTGGCAGATTCCTTAGTAATTCTTGCAGGATCCTTAAAGGAATAATGATCAGAATAAAAGAAAGACAAGCCAAGAATCTTAAGACCTCACTGAACATCAAGAGAAGAGCTTTGTGAACAGCTTCTGAAACAGCTTGAGACGACAGCTCAATAGAGAGATACGAGCTCAAGCCATGTAAACTTATCTGATCAAAGATACAAAAGAACATCATCATGTATCAAAAAGGAGATTCTCAAAAATCTGTAAAGACGGTACAGTCTCTTAAGAGAGATCCTAGATCAGCTTGAGACGCAAGCTCACCAAACAGATGAAAGCTCACTGAACAGATGTAAGCTCATCAGAAGAGACACGAGGAACAAGAAGAGATATAAGCTCTAATCATCTGAACAAGTGATGAGTCCCACGTAAAGTCAACCTACGAAAAAGCAAAGAGCCAAGTCAGCACAAGGACAAGGAAGTACACTGCAAGCTGTCAACAGATCACATCATCCAAAAGCTGTCCCTTGTCCAGAAAAGAGCCCTGTCTCTAACAGCTATATTCCAACGGCTCCAAGGAAGTCTCATCAACAAATAACGACTACTTTGCACCCATATAAGTAGCTGAAAGCTACTGTGACATAATAGAGACGTGCCTGAAAAATCATCAGTTATCACATCTCATCTCATCTCAGACAAGAGCTCACGTCTCATCTCAAGAGCCTAAAGAACTAAATAGATCTCAACAGAGAGCTCTTGAAGTCAGATTACCTTTCTTCTGTTTTCTTTACCAATCTGAAATCATTGTAAGAAGAAGGTTCCTCTAGCTAAGATTCATTATCTAAACACACCTCATGTGCTAAAGCTAGAACACACTCAAAATATCAATTATTGTATCTGTATCTCATCTGAGATAGGAGAGAACCTAGTCTTGGATTGAGAGCGTGCGTCCTGAAGAGGCTGTAAGAATACTTGTATTGACAGGTTGTCAATAGTGAAAATCCCACAGGTGGTGGGGACTAGACGTAGCCCAAGGTTGTGGGTGAACCAGTATAAATCTGTGTGTGCATCTCCTTACCTTCATCTCTTACTTATATTGCATATCTATTATTAAGTTGATAAATTAAATTAAGCAATTAACTATAAATCTATCAAATCTCATCTGATTATAATCACACTGTTGAGACAACATCTCTTCTAACTGAGACTCCAAGTATCAACTTGAGATCACGTCTCAACTTAAGTTTAAGTCTGCACTTTCAGGAAAAATATTCTCAGTCTCTATTCAACCCCCCCTTCTAGAGACGTTTAGCCAACTTTAGATAGTGAATCCTTGATTTTGCCTTTTACTGAGGAGGAGGTGAAATCTGCAGTATAGGATTGTGAAGGCTCCAAAAGCCTAGGCCCAGACGACTTTAATTTCAATTTTCTAAAAGATTGTTGGGATATTGTGAAGGACAATTTTTTGGCTTTTATCAATGAGTTTCATCAAAATGGAAAATTGGTAAGGGGTTCCAATAGCTCTTTTATTGTTATGATTCCAAAGATTGAGTGCCCTCAAAGAGTGGAAGACTTTAGACCAATTTCTCTAATTGGTTGTATGTATAAGGTAGTGGCCAAATTGATGGCCAACAGACTGCGAAGGGTGATAGGTAATGTTATCTCTGAGTGTCAATCAGCTTTTATCCAAGACAGATCTATCTTTGATGGAGTTGTTGTTGCAAATGAGATTATTGAGGAAATTAAAAGGAAGAAAAGTAGATGTTTGCTTTTTAAAAGTTGATTTTGAAAAAGCCTATGATTCAGTCAACTGGGAGTTCCTTCAGTATATGATGGAGAGGATGGGCTTCCCATTAAAATGGAGGAAATGGATTGATGAATGTGTTAGTACTGCAAGAATTTCTATCCTTATTAATGGTAGTCCTACTGGTGAGTTTGGGATAGGCAAGGGACTAAGGCAAGGTGATCCGCTAGCCCCTTTTTTATTTCTTATTGTTGCTGAGGGAATTAATCTTTTGATGTGCAAAGCTGTTGAAAGAAATGTGTTCCATGGTTATCCAGCTGGTCATCAACCAATCATTGTATCTCATCTTCAATATGAAGATGACACCTTTTTTTTTGTGAAGCTTCTATAAAAAATGTGTGGGCGATCAAATCTGTATTACACCTTTTTGAGTTGGCGGCTGGCCTTAAAGTTAACTTTCATAAAAGCAAGCTTTTTGGCTTTAATATTGGCTCTGATAGGCTGAATCTGATGGCCCAGTTCCTGAATTATAAAGTTGGTTCACTTCCCTTTTGCTATCTGGGGCTACCTGTTGGAGCGAATCCACGTTGTATTAAAACTTGGGAGCTTGTGATTTCTAAAGTTAAGAAGAGATTATCAAGATGGAAGTCTTTATCTTTGTCTTTTGGTGGGCGTAGTATCCTCTTGAAGTCGTTCCTTAATTCCATCCTGATCTACTATCTTTCCTTTTCAAGGCTCCTCAAGGTACAATTTCTAAACTCAAATCCCTTTTTAAACTTTTCCTTTAGGGTAGGGATGAAACTCATAGGAAGATAGCTTGGGTGGCTTGGGAGGACGTTTGTAGGAGAAAGGAATATGGTGGGTTGAGAATTCTTGATATCAGAGCGTTTAATCTTTCTCTTTTGGGAAAGTGGAGGTGGAGGATGTTAGTTGAAAAGGGTAGATTTTGGCATAGGGTTATTAGTTCAATCTATGGGGAGAATTGCTATCAGGGAGGTGGTGATAAGGCTCAAAGTTCTAGGTGGTGGGTGGACTTGTGGACTATTGACTCGGTCTCATATGCCTCAGTTGATTGGTTTTCTTCTAAATGTGCCAAAGTGGTTGGGGATGGTATGAATACATCTTTTTGGAAGGACTGTTGGATTGGTGACGGTCCTCTTTGTGTCCGGTATAGGAGACTTTTCTCTATAGCTTTAGACAAGGATGTATCAGTTTCTAACATGGTGTATTGGAGGGATGGAGAATTTGTATGGGCTTGGTCTTGGCGCAGGAGTTTGTTCCAATGGGAAGTGGAATTACTAGCACAATTGGTTGCTGACTTACAACCAATTATGTTAAAGGTTGGCATTAGTGATAAGTGGTGTTGGAAGGATTCTAGTGATGGGTTATATAGTGTGAATCAGGTTACAAGGCGGTGATGAATGATAATATTTGTGCTCCTTTTCCTCTTCATAAGTTTCTCTGGTCTAATTGTGTGCCTTCCAAAGTCTCAGGTTTTGCTTAGAAAGCCTTGCTAAATAGGATTCCAAGCAAATGTAATTTAATTAAGCGGAATGTTATTAATACTTCCTCTGGTGGTTGTGTTTGGTGCGGTATGGAAATGGAGACTACCTCTCACCTTCTCTTTTGAATGCTTTTATGCTTATTCTGTATGGTTGGTTGTTTTTGCTTGGTTTGGTGCTTCAACTGCTATTCATAATTCATGTCATGACAATTTTACTCACTTCATTGGTTTTCCAAGTTGTTCTAATAGAAATAGACAAGGTGGTCAGTTGTTTGGTTGGCCACAATTTGGTCTCTTTGGCTTGCCAGAAATGATGCCATTTTCAAGGATAGGGTTATGGGGTTCAATGACTTAGTCGATTTAATCAAAGTGCGCAGCTGGAATTGGATCAAGGCCAAAGACAAGTCTTTCTCTTATTCGTATGCGGAATGGTTCTCTTTTCCTGGTGCTTGTCTTTCCTTCCGAGACATGTAATTCACTGTTGAGCTGGTGTATACTTGGTTTTCACTTCTGTTTTGTTTTCCTTTTTGTATCATGGGCTACCGTCTATTGAGCTATTGTATTATCTTGGTTGGAATTTCTTAGGGAGACTCAAAAGAGGAAGGATTTTATTCAGGCTCCAGAATGAGGCACATTGCGGACTAAATTTTATAGATGATTGCATTAGTCTGCATTTGATCGATTGGTGGATTATAGTTTAATTTTGTTCGGATGCCTTTTCTTCATTTGTAACAAGCCAGTTTCACGTACTGTTATTATTATCATGTGGCTTGTCTATTGGTTAGTGGTTTTGGGTTTTCATGGGTTATTAGGTGTTTTCTAGCTGCTTTGGTTTAGCGTTAGTTAATTCTATTCTTGTAAGGGGTTACTCTTCGGATTTTTTTGGTTACTCTTTTGTTGTATATGGGTTTGGGGTACCCCTTGTACTTTGATTAATTTATTTTTAGCTTATAAAAAAAGGGGTGAAAGAATTGAATGTACGCTTACTGCTTCATTTTATCGAGCATTTGGATTGATAGTTCTTGAGATTCAGTGAGGATTTGAAAGGGAGGTTACAACCATAGTCTTTAACGCACTCCCAATGGAAGTTTAGCAGTACATACCTTAAAGTCCTTTTCAGCCACATACAGAGTTGTATCAATTTCTAGCATTATTGGCTCCTTCTTGAAGTTGTTCAATTCTTCAATATTATGCATCAAAATTTGGAGAGTATACTTCTTGGTTGGTCACCACTTCTTCCTAAATCTTTTCCTCTCACACGGTTAAGTGTGCTCAACCCATAGAGGTTGAGCTCTGATACCAATTGAAGTAGTTCATAGAGTCACAAGAAGGGGGTTGAATTGTGACCCTTGAAAACTTTTGGTCCAACCTATAAATACTTCGATAAACATGCTTATCTTTACTCAAGGAATACATTGGCTATCAGAAGTTACTTCTAGAAGATAGTGGTTAGTGTATAATGCTAACTAAATTGATTGAAGCTATCTTCTTAAAGGCAAAGAAATATCATAGGGAATAATATCATCAAATTTTATTCTTCCATATAGTGTATTTAATGTAGATACAACTCAAATAAGGTTCAGAAAAATAATATAATGTTTCTGCAGTTATGCAAAAGCAAAACAATGAATCTGTCACTTTAAACCATCCTTCTGAAAGGTCAATTGATTTTATATTTTAATAAAACTTTCTATGATAGTTATTTAACCAATAACTAATAAGATTATATAGTAAAATCTGTTTAGAAGAAGGTTTATATTAATATGATAATTTAAGTCAAGTTACACAATGAAATCAGATAAATGTTTCTTCTGGAGTATCAAATAGACTTGAAACTTGATGAAACTTTCCAGATCAGGTACTTAAATAGTAAACAATCAAAATCTAAAGTTAAATCTAATTAAAATCGAGTTTGTAAAGATCTGGTAATTTGAACCCCGAGTTTCAATGTTGAACAATAACATATTTCAAGAAATGTGCTTCTGAAGCACCAAACAGTTTCCTAATTTAATGAAATTTTCCAGATCAGTATTTGAACTGATATGGATATGATTTATGTGAAAATATCAATGCACAAACAGTTTTTTATCAAAATCTGCTTTACAGCTTGCTAAATATTCAAAGTATGAACAATAACTAGCAAATCAATAAATGTAAGTGCAGAAAGATAAAGAGAGTAAGGGTAAGAGATATTGCACAGATGATTTTTATACTGGTTCACCCTCACAATCCTTGGGCTACGTCCAGTACCTACCACAGTAGGATTTTCCACTAATCAATCCTGATTACAAGGTATTCTTTTCTCTCACAGCCTCCTCAGGCTCTTTGCCAAGTATTATTCTGCAGCCTCTTCAGGCTCTCACACCAGTATTCTTTTCTCAGTCTATGCAGGCTCTACACACTCTCAATCCAACACCAACTCTCTAGTTAGCTTGGGAGATCACAAACACTTTTAACAAGATATGGGTATTTACAAATGGCTCACCAAAACACTAATGGAGTGGATTAATCTTTACAAAACTAAGCCTAGACACACTCTCTAAGAATTAAGAACAACGACTCTGCATTTCGGAGTGGTCGAAGGAGAACCTCACTCTAGAAGGGATTTTCTACATTATGGCTCTTTCGATGTCTTCCTTTTGCTCTCCTTGATGTTGCCTAGCTGAATGGGGCTTTATTTATAGAATTCTGGGGGTTAAACTGGCCATTGGAGTTGTTTGCAGAGGTGGTCAAGCTCTTAGTTGGCCTTGGGAGCTATCATTGTCACAAGACAACTTTCTCTCTCTCTCATTCTTTGACCAGTCAAAGCTTCTGGAGGTGTTCTTCTGTTCTTTCACTAAGTCTTTTTTCTAAACGAGTAAAAACCATCCAACAACTTGATAAATAACAATAATAAGCTCCTGAACTAAATCTGTGATGTTTTCCTGCATCTGAAGAAAACTGTTTCTTCTGGAAGTATGCAAAAAATCTATTTTATGCTTCTTGAGTGTTCTTCAACTTGAAATATTCAAGGATAATAGCTTGAGGAGTGTGGGGACTTGTTCAATGCTTCTAAAAATACTTTGAACATGTTTACAACTTGAAATTCATATTTGATGCTTCTGGAAAGTGATAACTTTATTGTAGAAACTGGTTGTTTTGATTCTAAAGAAAAAACTGTGTTTCTAATGATATTGACCTTCTCCAATTGCTTTGTTTGCATCAACAACACTTGGAATGAATATGCTTGAATTGCTTAAGTGATCTTTCATATTCAGAAGGTGTCAAGTTTCATGAAAAGCTTCTTCTCATGCTTTTAGTGGTCTTGAATGATCCTTCTTAAGCTTCAACTTTGCTTCTGAAACTTGATACAACTCAGCTTAATATTCATGGGATCTCAGATGAATTGTCTTAACCTTCTTGAACCTAAGAAGCTACTTGTTGAACTTGTTTCACCATTTTGACATGAAATATCCATGTAACATGCTTCTGGACACATGTTCTGATATTAAGTGTTGTTTTTTATTCTTTTCACCTTCCTTTTGTAACTTTTCTTGTACTCTTTCAGGCATTCTCAAGTGCACCATTATAGTTCTTCCAAACCACCGTCTTGATGCCAAATCAGGAATTCACTGTCGCCATTCCATTGTCGCGGCGCGAGCTCCACCGGTGCCATCCCAATGTCGTTGTCGCGCCTACAATCCAATAGTGGGATCGTTCAAGTTAGACCTTTGGGTAGGCACGCGTTGGAAAGGCCATTGTGGTGTTTGGCCACCACTTTTTGACATTACGACCAATCACTCGGCGCTTGTTACGTTATGGCACAACAGATGGGCTTTCTCCTTTAACTTATTTCACTTGGAATCCATTAAGGAATAATACCCATATTCTCCAATCGCCTTTTCGATCATTACTTTGCAAGTCATAGAAATATGCTTTTATCCAGAACAACTAAAGGAAATTATATTCCATATATGAAGGATCTGTTTTTGTGACAATTAGTCAATTACAATTTACAATATATTTCAGGTATATATTTCAAAGGCAGAAAGCAAACTTGTAAACTGCAAAGTTTCTTTAAAATACGGTGCATGGGTGCAAGTATTCCTAATTTACGGTGCATAAATTAGGATTTATGCACCGATGCTTAAGTAATCCGACCGTTGGTTTAATATATTTAACAATGGACGACCATTATGTATTACCTGCCGTTTGATGATTTCGATGTTAAAAAGTGTCCACAATTTCCTTGAAGTCCCTGTTGTGAGTAGTTTTTGTTTTTGATAAGGAAACCTTTTTGTTTTAATATTTAGGAAAACGTTTTTTATGTTCATGATTGTTACTCGTAAGAGACCAAGTCCATTGAGTCATGACAATCTTTTCAGGCTCGTGGTTCCCTAAAGCTCCATTATAGTTAGCCAAAACCATAAAGCCACCATCTTTGTTGCTTTTGAACTATGATGGGTTATATGTGACTTCAAAGTTCAGCCCCTACAGATGGTGGATACTTTCAGATTTCATAGTCACTTGTGGATTTGATCACTTCAAAATTTGGGGTCTCAACGCCAATCTTTCTAAATACCATACCCATAACGGATTGAGAATGAAAAAGGGTAAGTTGAGGCAATGCAAATGATTCGAAGCAAGGATGTAGTGAAGAGATAAGTGTCGATCTATTATTCCAGGGCGGCTGTGAGGCGGTGCTCCATTGCAGGTGCGATGGCGGTGGACGTGTGAACTGATAAGTTAGGTCATTTTTTTTTGTTGGTGAACAGGATATTGTGGCCCTGTAGTGTGGGACATGTCGACCTTAGCTCCTGTTGCCTAATCACTTCAGAATGGAACCGTGGTAGACAACAAGGCCATGGACATCTCTGACACAAGTAAAAGGGGATAACGATCGATGATTCCAAAAACCCAGATCTACGGTTACGACTATGGGTGCTCTGCTGAGCTACTTCGCATCGTCAACGAAAATCTCAGTTTTCCGGCCACACTCACCGTCTCCACCCCTCGACGTTGCACAAACACCCACTGCGGCTGCGCCTCTCTTCAACGTTCAGAGTAGGATTTTTGTTCCCAATCTCCTAAAGTATCACTATAGATGACAGGGGCTTCCTAAAAAAATGCAACTGGCACGAGTAAAATCTCAACAATAAAATTCTTCAGATTGATTTAAGTTTTTTAAGATTATATAAAATAAAAAAATAATGACAAATAATAAAAACATTTCTTTAGTTTGACTTAAATTTCCTTTTTGGATGAAATAATAAGAAATATAAAAAAGAAGAAAGAGTATTTCCTTTAAAATTGAAAAATAAATTTTTATAAGGATAAAGGTTCGCGTACAACCTTTTTACCACAAATTATTTTTTCTTTTTGCACCCCCTTCCCGATATTTTTGGCATTTTGTTTTGCTTATTTTTTTTTGTCCCTCGCCATTTTTTAGGCTTTTGAACCCCACCCATTTTTACCTTTTTTTAAAAAAATAATTTTTTTATTTTATTATTATATTTATTTTTATTTATTTATCTAATTAAATAAAAATATAGATCAAGATATACAATAAATGATTACATAAAATTTGTGTTAATCATTCATGTTAACACGAGGTTGATTATGTGTCCTGAAACGGTGAACATATTCAAAAATGAGGTTAATGGTGTTTCCGTTTGTGGTTAATAGAAAATGATTTTTGGTTAATTGATTTTGTGAGGTTAATTGCAATCCCTGTTAACACGAGGTTAATCATGTGACCAGAAACAGTGAACATATTTAAAAATGAGGTTAATGGTGTTTCCGTTTGTGGTTAATAGAAAAAGATTTTTTGTTAATTGATTTTGTGAGGTCAATTGCAATCCCTGTTAACATGAGATTAATCATTTGTCAAGAAACGGTGAACATATTTAGAAATGAGGTTAATGGTGTATCCATTTGTGGTTAACAAAATACGACTTTTGGTAAATTGATGTTGTGAGGTTAATTGCAACTCCTGCTAACACGAGATTAATTATGTGTCAAGAAACGGTGAACATAGTTAAAATGAGGTTAATGGTATATCCATTTGTGGTTAACAGAATATGATTTTTGGTTAATTGAATTTGTGCAGTTAATTGCAACTCTTGTTAACACGAGGTTAATTATGTGTTTAAAAACGGTGAACATATTAAAAAAAATGAGGTTAATGGTGTATCCATTTGTGGTTAACAGAATGAGATTTTTGGTTATTTGAATTTGTGAGGTTAATTTCAACTCTTGTTAACACGAGGTTAATTATATGTCTAGAAACGGTGAATATATTTAAAAATGAGGTTAATAGTGTATACATTGACGATTAACGGAGTGAGATTTTTGGTTAATTGAATTTGTGGGGTTAATTGCAACTCCTGTTAACACGAGGTTAATTATGTGTCCAACAACGGTGAATATATTTGAAAATGTGGTTAACAGTGTATACATTAGCGGTTAACAGAGTGAGATTTTTGGTTAACTGAATTTGTGAGGTTAATTGCAACTCCTGTTAACACAAAGTTAATTATGTGTCCAGAAATGGTGAACATATTTTTAAATGAGGTTAATCGTGTATACATTGGTGGTTAACGGATTGTGATATTTGGTTAATTGAATTTACGAGGTTAATTGTGTGCATAGAAATGACGAATGAAATAGTATATTTGGTTATTAGTATCAAAATAATAAGAAACTTATATCAATCCTTCAAAAAACACAATTATTATATTTCTTGGTTTATAGTTTTATTTAATAAAATAAATAAATAATAATAAATATATTAATAAATGAAAAAATATTTTAAAAAAAGAGGACAGGGCTAAAAAAAATGAGCGCCTCAAATAAAAAAATGCAAAGGAGGGCTAAAAAAAAACGTGTGGTAAAAATATGGTTATGTATGTGAATCGGAATTATTTTTATAATATATTCACGATTTTCTATTCTAGATTTCGCTTTTTTTTAATATTCTTTCCTAAGAGCCGCGGTGCAGCAAACATGGGCATCCGAAAAATCTCAATTCATAATCACAGGTAAAATTACCAATGGGTCGTTTGGGTGGTCGTGAGTTTTCATGTTTTGATTTTTAAAAATTTTGAATTAAGATTTTACAGCTCAAAACTAAAAATTGAAAACCACTTTTTGTGGTTTTCAAAATGTCTATTTTGAAAATCACAAAATCAAATTTCAGTTTTGAGTTGTAAAAACTTGATTGAAAATTTTTAAAAATAAAAATCTTAAAACTCATGTGCGATACACCAGATTCACAAAATTATATGGAGCTATTAAGAGTCAGAGTATCTAAATCATAACTTCTGCCTAAAACAATGAGTCAACAATCCTAACCTTCTCAAGTTTCATTGCAAGTACTATGTCCCCTTCAGCCCTGTGGCTTCCCCCTTCGGTCCTCACCAGAGGAAATGGCCCCACTCTTGCACTGTTGAATTCCTTTGGAAATGGGATCCTTGCCCTCCCCACCACTATCATACCATTTGAAGTTCCGGGATCAAAATTTGTTGAATTGAACCTCTGAACCTCTACATTCAAGTACGAATGGCCTTCAAGGCTCTCCATAATGATTGTGCCTTTCTGGTTCCAAAAAGGGATCATGCCTTCAGTTACCCTCGTGTGAAGCTCTTGACCAGGTTCAACCCAATACACCACATTGTAATACCTGTTTAGAACAAATGGGTAACGATTGGGATTGTCAATGCCTATGGCCTTCTCGATTATGACATGAAGGCCAATTAGGTGATCGTCAACTATTGCCTTCTTTTTCTTTGGTCTTGGTCGTCGTCTTTGAATTCATCCCTTCTTTGGCTGTTGTATCTATATAAGGATACCCCGTTACTTTTCTTCATTCGGACACCTTAGGAAAAAAAAAACGTTTTTGATCAAATTTTCATTCAAAGATGAAAAATAAAAGGAAGGATTGCTTCTGATTGAATTTGCAAGAAATCAAAATAAAAAAAAAAAAGTGAAATCTGGAGTCACGATTTGGAATAAATAGCTCAATAAGGCGCAATAGTCAAAATTTGCATAGGATTCGATCCTCAATAAACACTTTTGCAAATGATGAAAAGCTTAACTGTGCATAGGTTTCGATCCTCATTAAACATTTCTACAAATGGTGAAAAGCTTAACTGTGACTAAGGCCGAATAAAATTGCCCTTGATAATAGGAATTGTCCAACAGGGGATACCTATGTCCAACGGAGGATACCTATGATTAATATAAAAAGGAAAATTGTATACGCACCTTGAGAAGAGAAGAAACTTTGTAATGAAGAAGTACCAATTACCGGGTAAAGCTAGTCACTTCTCCAAGTCTATCAAGAAGAAGAAAAACTAGACCCCAAGTCTACGAGGTGCAAACTCCACATATAAATTCCTAAATCGATTCAATTGCTTTTGGTGTGTATATATATACAAAGAAGTTTATTTGTTTTCAATTCAAATTTTTTGATTAGGTAGTACACAAAAAAAGTTAACATTATTTAAGTTCAATTTTTAGTATTAGGTAGTGAAATTTTTTAAAATGAATTTAAAATAAAAATATTAATTTAATTAATTTTTTTAATGATTAGATAATGATTTCTTTAGATTTGATTGAAATCTATTTTCTAGATTAGATAATAAGATAAAAAGTAAAATAAAAAAAGGAAATAAAAAAAGTTTCTTTTATCTTGATTTGAATATAGGATAGGATTCGGTAAACAAGTAAAATAATCTGAAAATAAAAGGTTGCTTCTTTACCTCGATTTGAATTTAAATTTTTTTAAGATTAGGTTTTAAAAAACAAAAATACAAAAAATTGAAATCTCAACAATAAAATTCTTTAGATTGATTTAAGTTTTTTAAGATTAGATAAAATAAAAAATAATGAAAAGTAATAAAAACATTTCTTTAGTATGATTTAAATTTCTTTTCTGGATTAAATAATAAAAAATATAAAAAAGAAGAAAGAGTATTTCCTTTAAAATTGATTTTAATTTTTAGGAAAGGATTAGGTATTTATAAAATAAAATATGAAAAGATAGAAAATGTTTTCTTAACCGTAATTTGAATTTATTGTTGGGATTAGATATTATAAACTAAACTCAAAAAAGATTTTCTGTAGTTTCATTTTAAAAAACGAAAAAAATGAGTTATTTTTTTGGATAAGGTGATGAAACTAAAATTTAAAAAAGTAAAGGAATAAAATCATCCAACCTACATTCATTTATTTTACTTTATTTTATTTTATTCATTCATTTTTTTAATAAGGGTATGGAAAATAATTTTTAGACTATTTAAATGTATACAATGAACTTAATTTAGGTTTTCATTTGGAGTGGTTGACACTTGTGGTTCTCAAATTTCAATTTTGAGTTGAAACAACTAGATTGTAATTTTTTAAAATTTAAAAACTGAAAACTTGTAATCATACCCTATTTTTAAAAAAAGATGTTCTAGGAGAGTATTCCATCCGGACTTGAATATAAGTAAAAAAAAACACCCACATGTGGTGGATTAAAATATAAGTAAAATTTAACTAATTTTGCTATTTAATGAGATAAACCCAAAATGCCCTTTTATTTAATTCAGATTTTACTTTTTTACCATTCTATTTAATGAATCACGTGTCAATAGAAAGAGAGTATGTCCACTTGAAACAATTTTCAATAAAATTGAATGTAGGGTAATTTAGGCAATACAAATACTTTTTACATGATATAAAAATTTAGTTATTTTTACTTATATTTAATTCCAGAGTATTATTATATATTAATGGAAAGATAGACATGTAGAAACACAGGGAAACACTAGAAGGGGGGTTGAATAGTGTTTCTTAATATTTTATGGAAGCTTTTCGCAATCAGTGAGTTTTAAAAACGTTTCAGACATGTTTAAGGTGCTGTCTGAAGTTTCTTAAGACGACTTCTGAGAATGTCTTTTGAAAGGTTTCTTGCTTTTAAAATATCAGAACAGTTTTTCAACACCCTTTGATTATAATAAATAAATTGACAAGTGATAAGGGTAAGAAAACTTAGCCAAGAAATTTATCCTGGTTCACTCACTACCACTGTGAGCTACGTTCAGTCCCAATGCCAACTAGCACTTGGATTTTCTCTTAATCTTTACCAAGATTACAAGTATTATTTTACAGACAAGCCTCTCTAGGCTCAACAACCAAGTATTCTTTTACAGACAAGCCTCTCCAGGCTCAACAACCAAGTATTCTTTTACAGACAAGCCTCTCCAGGCTCAACAACAATTTTACAAAGAAAATAGGTCTAAGCTCTTAAATTGTATCTGTTTGAAGTTTAAACAGAGACAATGTACAATACAACTGAGGTATACTCAGGATATACAAATTGTTTACAAAGATAATTTTATCAGAGTAAATGAAAACTTGCAGCGTGATATTCTCTTAGACTTTCTTGTATGTTGAATCACTCTCAGTTTGATGGTCTTCATGAAGAGGTATTTATACCCAATCTTCAATCTGTTGAAACTTCAATCCGTTGAAAAACCATCGTTTAGAGATAGCATTAAATGCTATTTAATCCGTTGTGAGACATGCTTCTGAGAGTTCTGATTTCTCTGACACTGTACAAGGTTGCTGCTGCCATAAATCTGCTACTTTTGTTGCTGTAGAGGCTGCGTTGCAGAGATTTCCTCAGTGGTGTATGAAATTCAAAAACACCAGGAAAGGTCTCTGTGTTCCTTGCCATAAATGTGTTTGAAAAGGTACGTGCAGCAGAGACTCAGAAAGGTCTTCACAAACTTCAGCAAAGGGTGCCACGTCATAAATGAGACTTCAGACGACTTCAACACTTCAAACGGGCTTCAGAAGGCTTTAACTCCTCAGACAGGTTGAAGACACTTCACATAATCTTAGTGGCTTGCTGAAATCATAGATAAACCATTAAACCATATATGCATCTATGATAAATATTTTAACTCAAATTTGTTAAACATTAAAACTTTGGGAATTTAGCTGTCTTAAACATCATAATTTCCATTATGATATTTTTGAGACTCAACATTCTCCCCCTTTTTAATGATGACAAATTAGCTTTAAAATACATAAATCTGAAAGGAGATTTAAAATTAAAAAAGAATAACTCCCCCTCAGATGATGATCACTTAAACTGATTTTTGATCAAATACATGTATTAGTTTATCAGTTACTCCCCCTGAGACCTGTAATCACTTCATATTCAGATTTTGTTAGTTTTAATACTCCCCCTTTTGTCATCAATCAAAAGGGATTCCAGAGCACAACAACAACAATCATAGCACAATTATGAAGTATAATAACAGTAAACTTAGTATAATGACAACACAAACACATCATTCATGAGTAAGTACTGATGGTATGGTTCAAAAGAGTTCAGATAAACAAGAAATTAATCACTTGGCAGAAATAAACATGAGACAGGGCTACATCATTGACTACCCATCCTTCTGCAGCAAAGCTTCTTCCATGAAGGATATCAACTCATCCTTTGCTTTGTCAATCTGAGAGATGAGAGCAGTCTTCATGTCTGCCTGGCCACTCTTAATCTGTTGTTTCTCATGTAGAATCTGGTCTTGTTTATCAATGAGATCATCATTCTTCTTCTCCAGCTTCTTTATTTTCATCCTCAGTCTTTTGTTTTCTTCGTCAAGATCTGGTTCTGCTTCATAGAATATGAGTTGAATGTGTCTACACACAAACCTCAGCACATCAAAGCCTGGAAGCAGTCCATACGCATGTGGATGGTAGACTGGGCAAAAGAATGTTCGAATGGGGTTGATCATCTCCCATTCATCATGAAAAGGTGCGGTCTGAGGTGGGAAGTGGCCTCTGATGTACATGTACTGCACATTCATGGATCTCCCATAGTCAATGAGAGAATCAGCATCTGGTCCAGTTGACCCAGAAGAGGATCCAATGTCCTCTCTGATCTTCCAGTAAGATGCCCAAACTCTGTCTCTGAAACTATGACCCATTCCTCCTCCTTGTCTTTTCACCCTTGCTGGTAGCTCCTTCCATTCTCCTGGAGTCAGAGGCTTGAAGGGGGCTGGATAAGCCTTTGGTTCCTTGAACTTATCATCAGGACCTTCCTTCAGAGGGTACCTAGGAACAATCCTATCAGGTTTGCACCAGGATCTTGGTGGTTGGCCTGATGGAAAATGCTCTGGGAGGCCTGTATCCTCTCATGGCAACAGATTTGATGCAGTCCCTCTCAAACAATTCTCCCTCTGTGTATAAATGCCTTGCAAAACTCCAATCTTCATTGGACAACTTCAGACAATCTTTATCAGAGAAGGGGTTGAGTGGAGCCTACTTATGAGCAGGTAGTACCACACCCTTTCTGATATTTTCTAACTGCCCTGAAAACATCTGATCTAGTCCTCCTTGATACTTTTCCCTTTCTTCAGCTGCTGAGTGCTTGATAAGCCCATGGTGAAGAGAAATAGGTGGTGCATCTCTGAAGTATAGGAGTTCTTCATAAAGGTTTGGGAACTTGGGAACCCTTTCTCTTTCAAAGAAGGGTCCTTCATACCTCTTATGGGGAACTTCAGCTTCTTCTTCATATTGATGCTGAGTGAAAGGAAATGCATAAGGATCAAAAGTGGGTTCTATGAAGAAATCCCTACTCTTGGGTCCTAGCCTTATGTGCTCAGGCAGCATACTCCCTTTCCACACCTTTAAGCTTTCTCCTTGCTGAATCTCCACAAAAGGTTCTTCAGATTGGGTTGACTCTGAAGATGATGATGATGGTGAAGATGGTGGTGATGGAGGTGATGATGGAGATGGTGGTGCTGGTTCTTCTTCTGTCTCCATAGGTTGCTGAACATCTTCCTTCTCTTGTTTCTTTTCTGGTGATGAGGGTGGTGATGGAGTCCACATTGTCAAACCTCACTCTCAACCTCTTCTTCTCAGGTTGAGTTTTCACAGGTTCAGACACCCTCTCCTGTTCTCTTTCTGCTTGCTTTTCTTCCCTCTTTTTCTTGAAGTACAGGTTTGCCTTCACAAAATTCTGGTATTTGCTGGCCTCATCCATTGCATCCAGTTGGCTAGCAATACTCCTTGTAACCCTGACAGTGGGTTCAGGAGCGGTCTCAAGAATTGTGCTTTTCTTCTTCTTTCTCTGTTGTGCACTTGATCTTTTCCTTTTCTTGGTTCCCTGAGCCATTGTAGCCAGCCTATCATCTTCAGCCAAGGCTAGCTGAGATGCCACAGCAAGAGCATAATCAGTCTTCTCTTGCTCAGCCTTCTTCTCCAACTCTTCTTGCTCCAAAGCAGTAGCAATGGCTGCTACCTTAATCAGTTCTGGATCAGAGGAACATGCAGCCAGAGGTGCTGCTACAACAGCTTCAGAATCATCAAAGACAGCTATCTATTCCTCATGAGCTTGCCCTTCTATTTCAGAAGTAGGCTTAGGAGTGGGGGGTTTTACACCTTCAGAGCCCTGACCCATAATTTCAGAGGGCTTTGGCAAAGCCTTCTGAACAGGTTAAGATGCCTGAGTGTGCAAAGTCTTAGCTTCTGAAGATACCTTTGCTGAACTCCTTATAGGGAGCTTCTTCAGTTTCAGTTGAGGGGATGACTTGGATGGCTTGAACTCTCCTTTTCTAATGTCTCCCTGAAGCTCTTGCTCAAGAAGTTCAATAGTGCTTCCTCTTCTTAAGGCCTTTTCCGAAAGAACACTCTCCTTCAGAGTAGGAGATGGTGGTCTTGGAGTGATCTAGATCTTCATGCTCTTTAGGTTTGGCTCACCAAAGAAAGTAGGAGATTTATGATCGCAAAGTCTTTCAACAGGTACCTTAAAGTGCATGAGTACCTTCATAATGAGAGTATTGTGAGGAAGACTTCCAACAGAGTCTCTAATCTTCTTCTGCATGTGGAACATGATGATGCTTGGAAGATTAACCTTCTTTTTCTGCAGCAAATGAATCATACAGAATCTCTCCAGTTCAGACACGTGGTTTCTGCTTCCACTCTTAGGGATTATTGAACACCCTAAGATGGAATGTAGAACTCTGACCTTTTCCAGCAAATTCTTAGAATCAAGGGACTTAGATTCTTCCGTACCATACAACATCTTTGTATACAACTTTGTCCACCATTCTTCAACTCCCACCCAGGAGTGAAGGTCGCACCTTCAGCCTTTACACTGGTGATGGTGGGGAGGATTCCTTCATCAACAAACACTGAAATCCCTAGAATAGTAGCCTTGATGCTTTCATAAACTCCTTTTGAGTTGGGTATTCCTCGAGCAGAAGCCCAGAAATCCACCACACTCTGTTCATGCCATTGACAGTTAATATGGTCAAAGAAGGAAGTCCATCCAGCAACGTCGAACTCTTCAGTCAAATCCATGCCAAGGTCGTGAAGCTCTTCAAGGTTTACTCCCTTTGATCTAACCACATTTCCACCAGAACTAGAAGTCTTCTTTGGTGCCATTGAAGTTGCAGAGGCAAACTTGAGAGAAAAGTGGTTGCAAGAAGACGAAGAAGTTCAAACAGTGAGCTGAGAGAAATTGTAAGGCTTCTCCAACACACTAACTTCTGTATTTATAGACTGATGACGTAATGATGCCCTGTACCTGCTGCGTAGACTTCATGTAACGTGCGAAGTGGGAGAGACAAAATAAGTGGAATTCAAACGTCTCAGATAGCCACGTCATCAAGTCATTTCAGACAAGTGAGAAGTTTCAGACACACATATAGATTTCAGATACCCCAAAATTTCAGACATGTCACAATTTCAGACATCCTGAAATTTCAGACGCTCTTAGCATAACAGACAACATACACAGTCAATTATTTGAAAATGCACATATGTTCAAGCTATTGCGTATGAACTTAAACCTATCTTCAGCCAGGGGTTTTGTGAATATATCCGCCCATTGATGCTCCGTGTCGATGAACTGTATATCAAAAACACCTTTCTGAACATAGTCTCTAATGAAATGATGCTTGATTTCTATATGCTTAGCCCTAGAATGTTGAATAGGGTTTTTAGACAAATTAATAGCACTAGTATTATCACACAAAACAGGTATAGCAGAGATAGGAATATTAAAATCCTCAAGTTGATACTTCACCCATAGAAGTTGTGAACAACAATTGGCTGCTGAAATATATTTTGCTTCTGCTGTTGATAAAGCGATGGTGCTTTTCCTTTTGCTTGACCAGCTGATCATGTTATTTCCAAAGAAATGACATCCTCCACTGGTGCTTTTTCTTTCTATTCTATCTCCAGCAAAGTCAGAATCACAGTATCCTATTAACCTGCAATCTTTGCTCTTCTTATAGCATAGACCAAGATTAGTTGTACCATTTAGATATCTGAAAATTCTCTTAACAACTTTGTAATGAGTAATTTTTGGATCCGATTGAAATCTAGCACACAGACATACACTGAACATTATGTCAGGTCTGCTTGCTGTTAGATACAATAAAGAGCCAATCATTCCTCTATACAAAGTTTGATTCACTGGTTCTTCTTCTTCATCCTTGCTCAAAGAAGCAGTGGATGCATAGGAGTTGACATGGGTTTGCAATCACTTAAGTTGAACTTCTTAAGCATTTCTTTTGTATATTTTTCCTGATGGATCCATATGCAATTAGAATCTTGCTTAATTTGAAGTCCTAAGAAAAATTTTAGTTCTCCCATTAAACTCATTTCAAATTCTGATTGCATTAACTCAGAAAACTCTTTGCAAAGAGAAGAATCAGTTGAACCAAATATAATGTCATCAACATATATCTGGACAAGTATAAGATTTTTGTTAGACTGTTTTCTAAAAGAGTTGTATCCACTTTTCCTCTTTCAAAACCATTTTTGATAAGAAAACTGCTCAATCTGTCATACCAAGCTCTTGGGGCTTGTTTCAGACCATAAAGAGCCTTTTTCAGTTTGAAAACATGATCAGGAAAAGCAATGTCCTCAAAACCAGGGGGTTGTCTAACAAAAGCTTCTTCTTCAATGAATCCATTGAGAAAAGCACTTTTGACATCCATTTGATATAGTTTGGTGCCATTATTTACAGCATAAGAGAGAAGATCTCTAATTGCTTCTAACCTAGCGACAGGGGCAAAGGTTTCAGTGAAGTCAACACCTTCTTGCTGATTGTACCCTTGAGCCACCAATCTTGCTTTGTTTCTGACCACTTTCCCTTCTTCAGACAGCTTGTTTTTGAACACCCATTTGGTTCCAATAATTGTTTTCCCATGGGGTTTAGGAACAAATGTCTAGAAATCACTCCTAACAAATTGATTTAGCTCCTCTTGCATGGCTAGGATCCACCCTTCATCATGCAGAGCTTCATCAATGTTCTTTGGCTCAATTTCAGACAGGAGAGCAAGAGAATTCAGATTCTTGAATTTTGATCTTGTCTTAACTCCTTCTGAAGTGATGCCAATGATTTTCTCTTTTGGATGATGTGACTTGTATCTCCAGTTAGGTTTCTGAGGTGATACAAGATCAGTCTGAGACTTAACATTTGTCTGAAGAGGTTCAGTGACAGATGGTGCTTCAGACACCTATTCATCCTTCTTGCTGACATGAATATTCAGCTCCATTCCTGCAAAATCCTCTTCTAGATCTGATAGTTCCCTATCAGTCTCTTTATTGTCATTGAATTTAACATGAATTGATTCCTCTACAATTAAAGTTCTAGAGTTATACACTCTATAGGCTTTAGATGTTTCAGAATATCCTATGAAAAATCCTTTGTCAGATCTTGCATCAAATTTTCCAAGATCATCCTTGGTGTTGAGTATAAAACACTCACATCCAAAGGGATGGAAGTATGATATGTTGGGTTTTCTTCCTTTCCACAATTCATAGGGAGTCTTTTTCAGAATTGGTCTTACAAATATTCTGTTTTGAAGGTAGCAAGCTGTGTTAATAGCTTCTGCCTAGAAAGATCTTGGTAAACTGCATGAGTTGAGCATGGTTCTCCCCATTTCTTGCAAACTTCTGTTCTTTCTCTCAACAACCCCATTTTGCTGAGGTGTTCTAGCCACAGAGAAATTGTGTGAGATCCCATTCTCATCACAGAACAGTTGAAAGTTTGCATTCTCAAACTCTCCACCATGATCACTTCTAATGACAGATATACAGAACCCTTTTTCATTCTGTACCTTCTTGCAGAATATTGTGAAATTCCTAAAGTCTCATCCTTGCTTCTTAGGAATAACACCCATGTGTATCTAGAATAGTCATCAACAATGACCAAACCATATTTTTTACCACTAATACTTTCTGTTCCAATAGGACCAAACAAGTCAATATGTAACAGTTCTAAAGGTCTGCTAGTGGAAACAACATCCTTACTCTTAAAAGAGTGTCTTGTTTGTTTCCCTTTCAGACAGCTTTCACATAAAATGTCAAATTTGTAAGAAAGCTTGGGCAATCCTTTAACAAGGTTGTATTTTGCTAACTTTGAGATTAATCTCAAGCTGGCATGACCAAGTCTTTGGTGCCAAATCTGTTTTTCATCTTCAATAGAAATAAAGCATTTTACATTTTGACTTGCCAACTCCTCTAGATCAATTTTATACACATTGTTGTGTCTCTTAGCAGTAAAAAGGATTTGATCAAGAGAGTCTTTGACTATACATCCTTCTTTAGTAAAAGAGACCACATATCCACTATTACACAATTGACTTATGCTCAATAGATTGTGCTGAAGTCCTTCTACTAGAAGAACATTCTTAATAAGGGATAGAGGAGATATACCTACAGTCCCTATTCCTGTGATCTTCCCTTGCTGGTTTCCACCAAAGGTGACCACACCTTCTGCTCTGGGCCTAAGGTTTTGGAACAAAGACCTTTCTCCTGTCATGTGTCGTGAGCACCCACTGTCCAGGTATCATTTGTGGGGTTTCCTTTGTCCTGTTAAACACATCTGCAACAGGAATTATCAAGTTCTTAGGTACCCATATTCTTTTGGGTCCTTTCTTGTTAGATTTGGGTTTTGCTTTCCCTTTGTGTTTGCACTGAGCCACATTGTGTCCAGGCTTGCCACAATGAGAACACCTAATACCTTTCTTTTTGCCTCTAGTAAAATTTTTGAAAATATGAGGTTCAGAAGTATCATGATCACAAAAGCCTAAACCACTTTTGTCAAGAGAGTGTCTTTGATTGCCAAGCAATCTATTAAGATTTTCTGTTCCTTTGACAAATTTGGCTAAGTCTTTTGTTAGCTCCTCAACTTGTTTCTGAAGTTTTTTGTTTTCTTCAGACGCAGTTTGAGAACTGCTGCTTTCAGTCACAAGGATCTTTTCCTTGAGCATAATATTTTCTATCTCAAGAGCCTCATATTTACTACACATTTCTGTGTGAGCTTTGGACAGATTCTTATACTCATGGAAGAGTTTCTTGGAACTTTCCATCAGGTCATCATACATTTCTTGTAGAGTTAAGGGAAATACCTCAGACTCTGAGCTGTTTGATGAGGGCAGGCTGGCCATAAGACACAGGTTGGCCTCTTCTGAAGTGTCTTCCTCTTCTTCTGAGGTAGACTCATCAAGATCCTCCCATGTTGCCATCAGACCTTTCTTCTTTTTGAAGAACTTCTTCTTTTTGAAGTTGTTCTTCTTTAATCTTGGACACTCAGTCTTCATATGACTTGGCTGATTACACTCATAACAAATAATTTTATCATTTTGAGAATCCTTACCTGACTTACCTACTTTAGAGGTTGAGGGTTGGTTCTTTCTGAACTTTCCTCTGTTCTGCAGCATCCTCTTGATTTTCCTGCTGAGAAGACCAAGATCATCATCTTCTGAACTATCTCCAGAATCTTCATCTGCTTCTGAAGTTTCCTCAGCTTGCATAGCCTTCATGCTGCCATGCCCAGGCTGTTTGGCCTTGGAGTTTAGTGCTAGAGACTTCTTCTGGATGTCATCTTCCCCAAGCTCAAGCTCATGAACTTTGAGAGATCCCAACAGTTCTTCCATTCTAAGAGAGTTTAAGTCTCTTGCCTCTTGAATGGCTGTAACTTTGGGTCTCCAGGACTTAGGCAAACTCCTTAGAATCTTTCTATTGTTGTCTCCAGATTCATAAGTTCTACCCAAGGACCTGAGTCCATTAGTTATGGTCTGAAACCTCCCAAACATTTGATCAATGGTTTCAGATTCTTCCATCTTGAACATCTCATATTGATGTATGAGCATGCTGATTTTGGATTTCTTTACAGTTTCAGTTCCTTCATGGGCAGCTGCAAGAGTATCCCAAATCTCCTTGGCAGATGAACACCCATGAACCTTCTCATACTCTGATTTAATCAAAGAACATATTAGATAGAGTTTGGCTTTAGCGTTCATTTGATCTCTAGCCTTCTGTTCCAAGGTCCATTCAGCATTAGGTATTGGCACTCCATTATGCATAGGCACATAGTCTCCATCAGTGACCACGTCCCAGACATCAATGTTGTTGCTCTCAATGAACAACTTCATACGATCCCTCCAGTAGTGGTTGTAACGTCCTAATTTCTAAATTCAGAAATAATGCCTGTTGGAAGCACTATTTCCAAATTCGTGAAATTATTTCATTCATTTCGCGTATCGACATACTATACCATCGCTTGAGTAACCCAACAATTACTAAAGCTCCAACAATACATATATAACTCAAGGAAATAATAACATAATGTTGCCATCAAGGCTCAAATACAAAAATATTAAATTAACATAATGATTTCTAAAGTAGCTTTAACAAATAACACTAGTGGTTCTAAACAACATGAACAACATCAAAGAAAAATAAACAATAAGACTACTGGTCTTCACATGCCATCTACTACTCGTCATAGTTCTGATCAGTATCCTGCACCACTGAAAATATTGTTCCCATGGAATGGGGTGAGACCAACGTCCCAGTGAGTGTAATAGTGTGTGCAGTGTGGGGGAAAGCAACCAAAAACCATCATGGCATACATATAAATTTAAGAGACATAATAGAGACAATGATACAAAATTCAACACAAAGAAAATCAATCATCAAGATGCAATGCATGGCTGTGAGGTGTTGTTCCCGACACCCGGGGTTTTTTCTCTGTAACGTGACTGTGATGAGCGCTCGGCCATGTAACCAAGGACCGTCGTCCAAGGTTACCTATGATTAAATTTTAAATGGCATTTAAACATAATTCTGTGATTGGGGACCCCATCTCCCTCTTGGCCATGAGTTCGATGTGGTTACCCCGTTGTTCTTAAATAATTTGCTCGAAGGCCTGTGATGGTCAAAGACCCTGTGATAGCCCAAAAGCTCTATGATTTCTTAAATTCATAATTCCATGACTATGATGGCCAAAGGCCTATGAATTCCAGAATAATATAATCAAGAATCATCAAACATAATCAAGAACCATCATACAGAATCATCCAATCATCTACCCTAAGGTTTTGGCAATTCAATACATACAATAATCAGTATATTCACAATTCTTATGTTCATACTATACATATATCACTAATTCATAGAAAGAAAGGGGAAATAGAATAGGAAACATGCAATGGAAATCATCCAGAACAAACCAGTGAGAGTCCACCCACCTGTGAGTCGAGAAAACGGAGAAAGAACGAAGAATAGAGGGCCTTGATGGGGGAAAGATTGATGCAAGACTCGTTCTTGATGAGTAGAAATCGTTCTTGGCCTTTGCTGGGACTTTCTCTCACTAGAACCTCTCTCTCTCTCTGAAAATACGAAAAAAACGGAAGAAAGAACTGACTGAAACCGTCCACGAACGTGTTTTAAAGTGCAGAAATCGGACTTGTGCTCAAGCCTCACTTGAGCGCAGCTCAAGCGCGAGTTCCCGCTCAAGCTGCGCTTGAGCTCGGCTCGAGCTGAATTTCCTTGAATTGCTCTCTATTTTTCTGCGCTCAGGCTGCGCTCGAGCTCATCTTGAGCGAGAAAACCAGATTGCAATTTTCCCTTTTTACTGATATCCTCGCTTAGGCTGCGCTTGAGCTCAGCTCGAGCGAGGAAACCAGAGTGAAATTTTCCCTTCTTGTTAAGGTGCAGTTTTCATCCAAACCCTATCATATAACCTATCAAACTGAAGCCCCGGAAATAAACTTTCTAATGAGAGTGGAATCACCTCAATCGGACATCTATAACTCTAGATATTTGCAATTTAGTGCATCAAGGTCATTAGGCTTAGAACCAACATCAAGAAACAACCTATTATTTTCTTCATTCTACTTTAAGTTATGATATTCCTATGAATTAAGGTCTTAATTAGCGGGATGTTACAATTCTACCCCCTTAAAACAATTTTGTCCTTAAAATTGGCTAAAGAATGTTGAGCAAGGAAGAAAATGGAGAAAATAACTTTCTTACCTTAAACGAATAACTCTGGAAATTGGGAGCGGAGGTCTTCCTCTTTCTCCCAAGTTGCATCTTCTGGCGTCTGACCTTCCCAAAACACCTTCACTAACGGAATGATTTTATTCCTCAAGGTTTTGACACTTCGGTCAATAATCTGTGCAGGCCTCGAGGGAATAGTCAAATCCTCCCTCAATTGTACCGATTCTGAACTTATGACGTGAGAAGGATCATGAAGGTATTTTTTGAGCTGAGAGACATGGAATACATCATGGATGTTGGCTAAATGGGGTGGAAAGGCTATCTTGTATGCAAGGGAACCAACCCTTTGCAATATTTGAAAAGGACCGACAAAACGGGGATTTAACTTTTTGGCTTTAATGGATCTTCCAATGCCAGTGATGGGAGTAACTTTCAAAAACACATGGTCACCTTCCTCAAACTCTAGGTCCTTCCGCCTCCTATCAGCATAACATTTCTGGCGATTCTGGGCAGTTACCAACTTTTCCCTAATCCTCTTAATCTTTTCCGTAGTCATCTATACCAACTCTGGTCCTAAAAAGCTTTTCTCTCCCACCTCACACCAACATAAAGGTGAGTTACACTTCCTACCATACAACGCCTCATAGGGTGCCATACCTATACTACTATGGAAACTGTTGTTATAGGAAAACTCTATAAGAGGTAGGTACTTATCCCAACTACCCTTCTCTTCCAACACACAGGATCTAAGCATGTCTTCTAAGGTCTGGATTGTTCTCTCAGACTGCCCATCAGTCTGAGGGTGGTAAGCGGTGCTAAACTTCAGTTTAGTACCGAAGGCTTGGTGTAGGGCATTCCAAAACCTAGAGGTAAATCTGGGATCTCTATCTGACACTATGCTGGAAGGTACACCATGAAGCTTCACAATCTCCTTGATATACAATTCTGCTAATTTGGTCAAAGGGTAGGTTGCCTTGATTGGTAAGAAATGAGCTGACTTGGTCAGCCGGTCCACAATCACCCAAATGGCATCAAGCCTGTTGGAACTCTAGGGAATCCCATCACAAAGTCCATGGATATGGCTTCCCATTTCCACTCGGGAACTTCTAATGGTTTGAGCATACCCGAGGGCTTTTGGTGTTCTATCTTAACCTGCTGGCATACAAGACACCTAGAAACAAACTCAACTATCTCTCTCTTCATTCCATCCCACCAAAACATGGTCCTCAAGTCTTGGTACATCTTGGTAATACCCGGATGTACCGTGAACTTGATCTTATGAGCCTCCTCTAAAATCTCCTCTCTAAGACTACCCCCCTTAGGGATACAGACTCTCCCTTGGAAGAGAATCATCCCATCTCCTGATACAGAAAATCCTGTTTGTCCCTTTCGGGACTGGAGTTCTAAGTCTAAGATCTGAGCCTCTCTAATCCTTGTCCTTAACTCATTAACTACTTCTAGCCTATGGAGTCTCATACTATCTCCCTCATAGTTCCCCTCAAGTTTCAAATCCCTAAACTTCTCTAACAATTCTAGCTCATGCACCATCATGAATGACGCATGCAGGGATTTCCTACTTAGGGCGTCAGCCACTACATTGGCCTTGCCTGGGTGGTACTTAAGTTCAAAATCATAGTCCTTTAAAAATTCCATCCACCTTCTCTGTCTCATGTTAATATCTTTCTGGTCAAACAGGTACTTTAAGCTCTTGTGATCACTAAAAACCTCAAACTGCACCCCATATAGGTAATGCCTCCACACCTTAAGAGCAAACACTACTGCAGCCAACTCTAAGTCATGGGTTGGGTAATTTTCCTCATGGGGTCTAAGCTGTCTAGAACCATAAGCCACTACCTTCTTATCCTGCATCAAAACACAACCTAATCCCTTTCCTGAAGCGTCACTATACACTTCAAAGGATTTGGACAAGTCCGACAATACCAACACCGGGGGTGGTGGTCAACCTCTCCTTGAATTCCTTGAAACTCTTATCACATTTCTCATCCCAAACAAAGCATGACCCTTACGAGTCAGTCGGGTGAGAGGTAAGGCCAACTGGGAAAAACCTCTAATAAATCTGCGATAATACCCAGCTAATCCCAAGAAACTCCTAACCTCAGTGACTGATTTGGGCCTCTCCTAACCAATCACTACCTCTATCTTATTGGGGTCCACTGACACACCTTCACCAGATATCACATGTCCTTGGAAGTGAACTTTATCCAACCAAAACTCACATTTCTCAGAGTTAGCAAACAGTTTCTTCTCTCTCAACACTTCCAAAACCACTCTAAGATGTTGCTCATGTTCTTCTAAGGTTTTAGAATAGATGAGAATGTCGTCGATGAACACAACCACAAACTTGTCCAAGTAGGGCCTAAAGATCCGATTCATGTAGTCCATGAATACTGCTGGAGCATTGGTCAAACCAAAAGGCATCACCAAGTACTCATAATGCCCATATCTAGTTCTAAAAGCAGTTTTGGAAACATCCTCACTCCTAATCCTTATCTGGTGGTAACCTGACCGTAAGTCTATCTTAGAAAATACTGCTGCTCCTCTAAGCTGGTCTAACAGGTCATCTATCCTAGGCAAGGGGTATTTGTTCTTAATCGTTACCTTGTTCAACTGCCTATAGTCAACACACAACCTCATGCTACCATTCTTCTTCTTGACAAGGAGCACTGGAGCTCCCCAAGGGGATACACTAGGCCTAATGAACTGCTTCTCTATTAATTCCTCTAGTTGCTTCTTAAGTTCACTCATCTCCAAGGGTGACATTCTATAGGGAGCCTTAGAAATAGGCCCTGTTCCCGGCACAAGGTCTATGGAAAACTCAGTCTCTCGGTCCGGAGGTAAGGTGGTCACCTCACTAGGGAAGACATCCTGGAACTCCCTAACAATGGCTATGCTGTCTAGGTCGGGTTTCGACTCTACAGTTGAGGAGGAAAGCAGTAAGTATATAAACAATAAACTACCATCAGTCAGGCATTCAGAAATCTGAGTGGAGCAAGATAACAAATATGATGGCCTCTCCTTCGGGGAAGGAAGAAGAGTAGGGAACATGATTTCTTTATTGCAACAATCAAGCATGACCTGGTTATGGGGATAACCAGTTCATACCCAAAATAACATCAAGTTTTTTCAATGGCATACAAATCAAATCAACTTTAAAGATCCTACCTTGAATTTCTAAGGGACATGCAAGACACACTAAGGAAGTGGGAATGGCTTCCTTAGCAGGGGTATGGACATTCAAATGAAAAGGTAAAGGAGTGGCATGCAATTTCATCCTTTCCACACAATCACAAGAAATGAAGGAATGAGTTGCTCCAGAATCATACCAGTACAATCAAAGGAGTGAGTTGCCATCTCACCGTTGAGGGTAAAGACCCTTCCGGTAGCTTGGGGTTTGGGCTGGTCCTTCTTCTTCTTTGGGCAGTCCCCAATCATATGATTTGGTTCCCGACAGTAGAAACAGACTCGTTGTCCTGCCAGGCACTCGCCCCGATGGTGCTTGCCACACTTGGGACAAGTAGGAAAAACTGTAGTGGAGGGAAGGGCGACCTGCTTGCCCTTTCCTCCCTAGAACTGAGGTCGAAAATTCTTACTGACAGGTGCATCATCTCTCTTCCTCTTACTCTCAACCCAAGTCCTAGCTGCCGGCTTGGGCGCCTCATCCACCAAACTTTGCTCGACGACCAGACACTTGGTCACCAAGGCTGGGAAATCCTTATGCTGGAAGGCTGACACAATTTTCCTGATCTCGGGCTTGAGGCCCGCTGCCAAGTGAGAACATTTCCAACCCTCATTACGATTGGCTTGCAGCAGGGAGTGATACTTGGAGAGTTCTTCAAACTTGGCAACAAACTGGCCCACGGTCATGTTGCCTTGCTCAGATTGAGAAATTCTAGCTCTTTCTGTTTCCTGACTGGCTCAGGGAAATACTTCTCCAGGAATGCATTCTGGAATGCATGCCTAAGAGAGTAAGGTTTCAGGAGTGTTCAAACTGATCTTCGCATTCTTCCACCAATTCTCTGCTTCTCCTTGTAACATGTAGGTAGCAAATCTCACCTTCAGGTCGTCCGCACAAGCCATCACCTCAAAGATCTTGTTCATGGAATTAAGCCAGGAGTCTGCTGCTGCTGGGTCATAAGCCCCATTAAAGGCTGGAGGGTGGGTGTTTCCTGAATTCTGTTAATCCCTGAAGAAAAGGATCTACTACTTTCCCGGTGGAGAAGTACCGGTGGACTGCCTGTGCAAGGCCTGAAGTACTGCGGCCATTAGAGGCGGCTGCTCCCCCATGATTTGGGTGAGCATTTGAAGGGCCACCGCCACGGGATCCTGAGGTTGATCCGGTGAGGGTGAAGGTGAATTGGCACGAAGACGTCCCCTCCCTACCATTAGCCATGACCCTATACACATCATTAAGAAATATCCAGGTGATCAGTCTACCAATTCCCTAATAATGCATATAAAATTATGACTAACTTAAGGAGTAACATATAACCACAGTCCAACTGGAGTGAACTGCTCTGATACCAAAATGTAACGTCCCTAATTTCTAAATTCAGAAATACTGCCTATTGGAAGCACTATTTCCAAATTCGTGAAATTATTTCATTCATTTCGCGTATCGACATACAATACCATCGCTTGAGTAACCCAACAATTACTAAAGCTCCAACAATACATATATAACTCAAGGAAATAATAACATAATGTTGCCATCAAGGCTCAAATACAAAAATATTAAACTAACATAATGATTTCTAAAGTAGCTTTAACAAATAACACTAGTGGTTCTAAACAACATGAACAACATCAAAGAAAAATAAACAATAAGACTACTGGTCTTCACATGCCATCTACTACTCGTCATAGTTCTGATCAGTATCCTGCACCACTGAAAATATTGTCCCCATGGAATGGGGTGAGACCAACGTCCTAGTGAGTGTAACAGTGTGTGCAGTGTGGGGGGAAAGCAACCAAGAACCATCATGGCATACATATAAATTTAAGAGACATAATAGAGATAATGATACAGAATTCAACACAAAGAAAATCAATCATCAAGATGCAATGCATGGCTGTGAGGTGTTGTTCCCGACACCCGGGGTCTTTTCTCTGTAACGTGACTGTGATGAGCGCTCGGCCATGTAACCAAGGACCATCGTCCAGGTTACCTATGATTAAATTTTAAATGGCATTTAAACATAATTCTGTGATTGGGGACCCCCATCTCCCTCTTGGCCATGAGTTCGATGTGGTTACCCCGTTGTTCTTAAATAATTTGCCCGAAGGCCTGTGATGGTCAAAGACCCTGTGATAGCCCAAAAGCTCTATGATTTCTTAAATTCATAATTCCATGACTATGATGGCCAAAGGCCCATGAATTCCAGAATAATATAATCAAGAATCATCAAACATAATCAAGAACCATCATACAGAATCATCCAATCATCTACCCTAAGGTTTTGGCAATTCAATACATACAATAATCAGTATATTCACACTTCTTATGTTCATACTATACATATATCACTAATTCATAGAAAGAAAGGGGAAAAAGAATAGGGAACATGCAATGGCAATCATCCAGAACAAACCAGTGAGAGTCCACCCACCTGTGAGTCGAGAAAACGAAGAAAAGAACGAAGAAGGGAAGGCCTCTGATGGGGGAAAGATTGATGCAAGACTCATTCTTGATGAGTAGAAATCGTTCTTGGCCTTTGCTGGGACTTTCTCTCACTAGAACCTCTCTCTCTCTGAAAATACGAAAAAACGGAAGAAAGAACTGACTGAAACCGTCCACGAACGTGTTTTAAAGTGCAGAAATCGGGACCTGTGCTCAAGCCTCGCTTGAGCTGCGCTCAAGCGCGAGTTCCCGCTCAGGCTGCGCTTGAGCTCGGCTCGAGCTGAATTTCCTCGAATTGCTCTATGTTACTCTGTGCTTAGGCTGCGCTCGAGCTCAGCGTCGAGCGAGAAAACCAGATTGCAATTTTCCCTTTTTACTAATATCCTCGCTCAGGCTGCGCTTGAGCTCAGCTCGAGCGAGGAAACCAGAGTGAAATTTTCCCTTCTTGTTAAGGTGCAGTTTTAATCCAAACCCTATCATATAACCTATCAATTTGAAGCCCCGGAAATAAGCTTTCTAATGAGAGTGGAATCACCTCAATCGTAGATCTACAACTCTAGATATTTGCAATTTAGTGCATCAAGGTCATTAGGCTTAGAACTAAACATCAAGCAAACACCTATTCTTTTCTTCATTCTACTTTAAGTTATGATATTCCTACGAATTAAGGTCTTAATTAGCGGGATGTTACAATGGTAGTCCACTCCATTGAATGCTGGAAATCTTGTAATAGAGGCTCCTTCGGTGATGTATTGCCTGTTGTTGGAAGCTTCCATCTGGATCTTTAGTCCTCAACACTTGTTAGGTGCTCACCCCTGAGTTGAGCTCTGATACCAACTATAGAAACATAGGGAAACACTAGAAGGGGGGTTGAATAGTGTTTCTTAATATTTTATGGAAGCTTTCAGCAATCAGTGAGTTTTAAAAAACGTTTCAGACAGGTTTAAGGTGCTGTCTGAAGTTTCTTAACACGGCTTCTGAGAATGTCTTTTGAAAGGTTTCTTGCTTTTAAAATATTAGAACAGTTTTTCAACACCCTTTGATTAGAATAAATAAATTGACAAGAGATAAGGGTAAGAAACTTAGCCAAGAAATTTATCCCGGTTCACTCACTACCACTGTGAGCTAAGTCCAGTCCCAATGCCAACTAGCACTTGGATTTTCTCTTAATCTTTACCAAGATTACAAGTATTCTTTTACAGACAAGCCTCTCCAGGCTCAACAACCAAGTATTCTTTTACAGACAAGCCTCTCCGGGCTCAACAACCAAGTATTCTTTTACAGATAAGCCTCTCCAGGCTCAACAACAATTTTACAAAGAAAATAGGTCTACAGCTCTTAAACTGTATCAGTTTGAAGCTTAAATAGAGACAATGTACAATACAACTGAGGTATACTCAGGATATACAAATTGTGTACAAAGATAATTTTATCAGAGTGAATGAAAACTTGCAGCGTGATATTCTCTTAGACTTTCTTGTATGTTGAATCACTCTCAGTTTGATGGTCTTCATGAAGAGGTATTTATACCCAATCTTCAATCTGTTGAAACTTCAATCCGTTGAAACTTCAATCCGTTGAAAAACCACCGTTTAGAGATAGCATTAATGCTATTTAATCCGTTTGTGAGACATGCTTCTGAGAGTTCTGATTTCTCTGACACTTTGTAACAAGGTTGCTGCTGCCATAAAGCTGCTACTTTTGTTGCTACAATGGCTGCGTTGCAGAGATTTCCTCAGTGGTGTATGAAATTCAAAAACACCAGGAAAGGTCTCTGTGTTCCTTGCCATAAATGTGTTTGAAAGGTACGTGCAGCAGAGACTCAGAAAGGTCTTCACAAACTTCAGCAAAGGGTGCCACGTCATAAATGAGACTTCAGACGGCTTCAACACTTCAGACGGGCTTCAGAAGGCTTTAACTCCTCAGACAGGTTGAAGACACTTCACATAATCTTAGTGACTTGCTGAAATCATAGATAAACCATTAAACCATATATGCATCTATGATAAATATTTTAACTCAAATTTGTTAAGCATTAAAACTGGGAATTAGCTGTCTTAAACATCATAATTTCCATTATGATATTTTTGAGACATAACAAGACATTACCTATTTGTAAGATAGGCATTACGAACGTAACGTGTCGCGTTTTAAATTTTTTAGGGTGTGTTGGCAAAACTAGCTGATTAAGATTAGCTTCTAGCTGATAAGCTAGCTACTAACTGATAAACTCCTAGCTTATAAGCTTCGAGCTGATAAGCTAGCTTATTGAATTAGAAGTGTTTGGTAAAACTAGCTGATAAGTTAGTTAGTAAATGTAAAATGACATAAAAGGACATAACTACATAAATGTTATTATATAAATTCTATATTATTTTTTTAGAAAAAAATTAATATTATTATGTAATTATCATTTTATATTTTTAAAAATTAATAAATTCTTATTAAACCTTTTAGTGATAAAATATTAATTAAAAATTAAATAATAATGAAATTGATAAAATAAATCGTATAATATAAAAATAATTTCATAAATAGTGAAAAGAAAACAACAATTTAATTAATTCACAATTTTAAAAATTACTTATTATATAGGTAGTAATAGGTAAAAAGAAATTGGAAGGTTTTGTCATTAAATTGAAAATAGATACCTAATAGGTAAAAGAATTAAGAATAATAAGGGAAATGTATTAAAATATAAGGGGTAGTCATGGAAGAAAATTAAATAAGCTACAAGCTAGATGCTAGAAGCTAGGTGAAATAGCTTGTAGCTATAAGCTAGAAGCTCCTAAAATAAGCTACTTTGAAAGTACCTTACCAAACACTTTTGTGTTGGTCAAACTAGCTTATAAGCTAGTCAAATAAGCTAGTAGCTACCAACATGTATTGGTCCGAGTGGAAGGGCTCGGGTCCCTTAAGCATGTGGTCCTGGTTTGATACTTGGATACATGTGAATGAAAAAAATACTGTTAGTAGCTAGCTTATTGGTTTTGCCAAACACACTCTCCATTAAACTTTTGTGACTTTGTATTAGTATTTTATTAAGCTGCTAACTATATAATATTATATATTTAAAATCTCTATTTTTAGGGAAAACTCAATATTAAGATGGAAACTAAACACACACACCCACAATAAATTTATAGGAAAATTAACGAAGAAAAACGAACAAAGTGGGTTGTTGCGATATTTGAACTCACACTTAGGTAAAAATAGACTAGGTCGCTCTTGGGACCTTTTTAAAGTTTAGTTTGACTGGACTCGTTTAATAAAAATGTCAGGTCTAAATTTTTGAAAAAATCTTTTTAATGAAATAGGTCAGACTTAGGCTTGGCAGGATAGTCTATTTATAATAATATTGTTTTCAAAAACATATAAATATGTAATTATATATAATAAATAGTATAATAATATATAATTCTTTTATTTCTTCTGTTGGCCTATTTAGAGATAGAATTATTAGTCTATTTAAAGATATAAAATAGGCTTTTAAACAGGCTAATAGGTTAAATCAGGCTTTGAAACAGACTAGACCAAGCCTAAAAAAATGGCCTATGATAGGTAACATGCCAGACTTGGGCCACTAAAATATAATGCATGCCCCACTTGGGCCCTGCAAAGTCTAGCTTGGCTCAGCCTATTCCACATTTCCACCCCTACTCGCACGCAGGAAATTTAAATATTCAAACTTTTCGCATAAATTATCAACCCCAAATTAAACAATGTTTTATTTAAATTTAAATTCACAAAATAATAAAATATGATGGTAACAATAGGGATGACAATGGGTAGGGTCTGGGTAAGGTTACTATAGTACTCGTCCCCATACCCACGTTTTTAAAAAAATACTCGTACCCGGACCCATACCTGCGTGGATAGTAATTCTAATACCCATACCCTTACCCGTTTGGTACTTAAGTGTTAATAATAATTCTGATTTTGTAGAGATGATAACTGAATTAGACAACTTTCTGGATTGAGAAAGTTAGTTTTAAGTAGTTGGTGGTTATATTGTTAAAAACAGTTAGTAGTTGGTTGAATTGTAATCCTTTAAAATTTTTTCATTTCAGTCCCTAACACACTTGTATAAATAATAGTTGATGGTTCAATGAGAAGTAGTTTTTCATTCTATTTTCACTACTGCATAACAAATCCTTCCTCTTGTGAGTATAATCAATCCTAGCCTAACAGTGGTATCATTGAGCTTTGGTTCGATCAAGAAGGGATCTTGCTTATTCAATTATGGCTTCTAATGGTCACTTTCACGCGAATGTACCTGTTCTCATCGGGAAGAATTACAGCAGATGGCATATTCAGATGAAGGCACTTCTTGGATTTCAAAATTTGATGGATGTGGTCGAGAATGGCATAGAAGTCCCCAAGGAAGGAGCTTCAGAAACTCAGAAAGTTGGTGCCAAGGAATTAAAGAGAAGGACTGCAATGCCTTAGTCATCTTGCATCAATGTGTTGATGATCCTCACTTTGAGAAGATCGCAGCAGCTTCTGCAAAAGAAGCATGGGACATTATGAACAAAGCTTATTCTGGTGATGAAAAGGTGAAGAGAGCGAGGCTCCAAATCCTCAGAAGATGAAAAGGTGAAGAGAACAAAGCTTAACCTAGTGAGCTACATCCAGTCCCAGGACAAACCACCACTGGATTTTCCACTATCTGAACATAGATACATGTATTCATTTATATCAGCCTCTCCAGGCTTAACAACAAGTATTCTTTGTTTTCAATTGCCTCTACAGGAAACTCATTGCAGTATTCTTTGTCAACCAAGCATCTCCAGGCTCTAACAAGTATTCTTTTGTTTTCAACTGCCTCTCCAGGCAACTCATTGCAGTATTCTTTCTCAACCACGCCTCTCCAGGCTCTAACAAGTATTCTTTTACAGTCAAGCCTCTCCAAGCTCAAAACGAGTATTCTTTTACAGTTAAGCCTCTCCAGGCTCAAACCAAGTATTCTTTTCTATCAAGCCTCTCCAGGCTCTACCCAGGTATTCTTTTATAATCAAGCCTCTCCAAGCTTAAACCAAGTATTCTTTTCAATCAAGCCTCTCCAAGCTCTACCCAAGTATTCTTCTTCCTCCAAGCCTCTCTAGGCTCTCAAAGTATTATTTCATTCTGCAAGCTCTTCAGGCTCACTGAGTATTCTTTCTTCCTCCAAGCCTCCCCAGGCTCTCAGAAACTTAATGTGTTTACAATGATGAGTTGAATTTAAGTTTCAGTGAAACTTAAATTTCAGTTTTCTTGTACATAGGGATTAATGAGTACAACTCAAAATACAAGGAATAAGTGCTAAGTACAAGGAATAACAGAGATACAAGTGTATAATTCTAAGCTCCACTTCATCTTTGTAGGATCAGAAGGTCGGCGCAGTATATGATCTGTAATGAGCATTGCCAATTTCTTCTATGGGATAGATAAATGACATGGTTCAAAGATAGATGATTTGATATTCATGGCTGCCCATTTTTGGTTGGCTTCTTGTGGATGATGCTTTGGGAATTTGGGTCAACTTTGTTGCCCAACTATAAATTAATTTCTCATCATTCCACCCGACTAATCAACCAACTCACCAACATCTTCAAAGGCTTTCTTGAGGCTATTTATATGTTCTGGAAATATAGCCGTTGAAGAATGTAGAGTATACCGTTGAGAAGAGATAATTAAGCCGTTGTGAAATAGCTTCTCATTGGTAGCTTCTTTCTTAAGCCGATTAGGTGTGCAGATGACTTGGTTCTGACACACTGCAGATAAGTCCTTAATCTTGAGAGATTTCCTTTGTCTTCAGCAAGTTGATATTTCTCTCTCTTATCTTTCTTATTTTCTCTTTAGTGTGTGTAAGGAGTTAGGATGTTAAGATCCGTTAGACTTCTTTTTTCCCATTGTGAGTTCTACTCCTTTTTGATTCGCTTTTGACTTTGAGCAGAGTAGGTGTGTAGAAGTAAATCTTGCTCTGACACACAACCTTTTTGACTCATAAATATTTCTTGAGAGAGTAATTTAATCTTCAGCAGGTGGCTTGCTTCTCTCTTCTTTCTTCTTTATACGAAGTCTGGATAGAGAAGATGATTTTATCCGTTGAGCTTCTCTTTATCCATTGTGAGTTTTGCTTTTATTCTTGTAAGGATTCCGACTTCTGATAGCGTATTGCAGAGTTTGTACAGGAGTAGGTGTACAACAACGCTGACCTATCTCTGACCACTATTTGCTATTCTGCAATAGGTTTCCTCTTTAATGTACGATATTCCTGAGGAAGATAATTTTGTTGCTATCTCCTCTGTATATGATGGCATTAGACGTTTTAGAACCCTTTAGGTCTTTGTGCAGAGAGTCTTTGCCTTTGTTGAAATATCTCTTCGTAGAGAATTTAAACATGTCATAAGAGAGTTGAGAGATTCTTCAGTGAGTTCATATTCTTCAGCATGTTGCTAACTTCAGACGGTTCATCTCTTTAGCATGTTGATAACTTCAGTATGTTGATCATTTCATTATGTTGATCATTTCATCATGGTGATCATTTTAACGTGTTATCTGTTCTTTGTTCTTGATAACTTCCAAATAGTTTGACTCTTCAGATAGTTGCTATTGATAGAGAGTTGCTTTCCTTCTAACATGATTTCTTCTTCTGTGTTGCAACTTGAGAGTGATTTTATTCAGCTTTTGTGTGCTTTCTGATTTGCGATCTTCTTGAAGAAAGTCTTTATTTAAGCTTGCAGATGTGCTTGTTTTCTTCAGTCCATATGCTTTCAGCAGGTTGATCAATTCTTCAGATAGTTTGCTGTGTTGTTCTTCTTTTTAGCTTGCTGCTTCTTTCTTCTTCTTTTCTTCCATTTGGTTCTGTGTCATTCTTCTTGTAGCTTGTCGTTTCTTTCTTTTCTTTTCCTTGTCTTTGGTTGGTCATCTTCACGGAGTTGCTCCAGTGTTTTTCTCTTTTTCTTGATCTTCTGTTCTCCTTCAGCAAGGTTCTTCTTTCAGCAGGTTGCTTCTTCAGAGTTCCTGAAATACACAGAGAAAAATATTTTTACACCTTGTCTGTCTTATAGTCTAGTCTAATTTGTTACTCATTAAAACCAAGGATAATAAGTCTTGAATCTAATTTAAATACTTAAATTAATTCTAAGACTCAACAAAAAGAGGTAGAGGAAAATTCAAGAACTCAAGAGGTAGAGGAGGAGGAAACCATTCAAAAGAAAACATGAAATCACATTATGAACAGAAGAATGGTGGTTCAATGCAGAAAAGAGGTGGTTTACAGGAACAAGAAGTAGAGAAAGAGAAGGAAAGAAGAATTGGGACAAGAAGAATCTTGAATGTTATTTTTGTGGAAAGAAGGGGCATTATTCTACTGAATGTTGGTATATAACAATGAACAAGATGATGAGGCACAACTTGCTGTTGTAGGAGACACAGATTCTGAACTGTATTGCTAATGGTTACAACCAAGTCCAATGGTGATAATGATGATCATGGTACTTGGATAAAGGTTGTTCAACTCATATGACTGGTCACAAAGACTGGTTTCTTAACCTTGATGAAAAGAAGAAGGAATAAGGTCAGGTTTGTAGATGGAAGTACACTTGTCAGTGGTGGTATTGGGAAAGTTCTAATCAAGAGGAAAGATGGAAAAGAATCCTACATTGAAGAAGTGCTTTATGTCCCTAGAATGGAATGTAACCTACTGAGTCTTGGTCAACTCTTGGAAAAGGTTACAAAATGTCAATGGCAGACAACATGATGAAAATCTTTGACCAAAAGGACGAGGGAGGAGAGGTGGTACTAAAAGCTCTTTTGTCCAGGAATAGAACCTTTAAAGTTGGCATACAAGTGCTTGAACACAACTGTCTACTTACAACTGCATGGAAGGTTGAATGGTTATGGAATTACGGACTTGGTCACTTGAACTTCAAGGACCTAAGTCACATGCATAAGATGGCAAGAGGGATTCCACAATTGAAAACAACTGCTGACAAGTGTAGGGATTGTTTGGAGGGCAAGCAAAATCGAAATTGTTGAGTCTCAAAAATATTATTAAGCAAATAATAATGTTTTAAGTCTCATTATCCTAAGTTTTAATGTATAACAAATTTGGTTAAAGCATCCTGAAAGATAGTGCAAATTCTCTTTAAGGTATTTTCTGTGTTTCAGAAACTCTCTAAAAGAGCAAGTCTCTAAAGTTATGCAACCCACTGAAGTGATACAACCTTCTGAAGGAGTGGAACCTTCTGAAGAGTCAGGACCTGCTGAAGCAAGTGAACTCTCTAAAGTCTGGAGACGTCGTACTTCACGTTGTGTTTGAGAAGCATATCATCTTTGGAGTGAGTCTCTCTGAAGATCCTTTGAAGACTCAAGTCTTTTCAACGCTTCCTACTAGCTGTCTGCATCTCACTCTTTCTGGTAAGGCAAATCAGAACCTTTTTGGCATATTTCAAAATCCTGTTCACCAAAAAGGAAGCCTCTGCAGCGAAAGTACACTGTGTTCAGAAAAGTAGAGTCAGTGCTACTGTACACCTACTTCTGCTTTGTCTGCTGCAGAAAGGTATCAGAAGCTTGTGTCTCAACGGGAGAAAAGCTATATCACAATGAGATTAAAGAGAAGTCTAACGGATCTCAAAGTATCTCTCTCTATAAATACCAGACTTATGTAGAGAAGAAAATGAAGAACGAACGTCAACTTGCTGAAGTGCTGCAAAATTTCTCTGAGAAATTTATACTGTTTCATTTATACTCAACTTTCATACCCTGAGTTTAACTCATAAGTTTGTACATCTTACCCAGTTTAGGCTTCAAACTTGTGTAGTTTCAAGCTTATGCTATTTTTCTTCTTAAACAGTTTGCTGTTGAGCCTGGAGAGGCTTGTTGTTTAAACAATACTTGCTGTAGAGCCTGGAGAGTCGTGGTAGACAAACAATACTTGTTGTAGTAGAGCCTAAAGAGGCTTGACAGAAAATAATATTTGTATATCTGATCAGATAGTGGAAAATCCTTAGTTGTTTGGCTTTGGGAGTGGACGTAGCTCACATTGGTGGTGGGTGAACCAATATAAATCTTTGGCTAAATTCTCTCATCCCTAATTTCCATTTAAATTCAGTTTATACTAACGTGGAGGGCTATGAAATTACTATTTTATAACACTAAGCTGAAAAACAATTTTTCTGAACTATTTTATTGAACCTGCTGAAGCAAATTCAGCAAGTACAAAAATTCCAGTTTCAGCAAGTTATAAAAATCTCTTTAGGAAAAGGTGTTGCTTGTGAAAGGTTTTCCAAAAACTGCTCAAGTTTTATAAAACACTATTCAATCCCCTTCTAATGTTTCCTGTGGTTTCTATAGTTGATATCAGAGCTCAACCTCGGGTTGAGCATCTAACAATGCTGAGGAAGAAGATCCTTTGTAACACCCTAAATTCTCAAGCCGGAATTTAGTCCGTTGGAAACCAAATTCCTAACTCAGAATTTAGAATGCTATACTTTAAATATCGACCTGTTCTATTAAATTATCACAATCCCAACAAAATAGGATAATTTAAATGAAACTATAAAGAATTAAAGTCTTTTAACTACATCAAGTAAATTACCCAACCATGAAAAGTCATACAGTCCATTTTACATTTCTAATCCAAAGAGTTACTACACGTTCAGAGTGAAATTCCGAAATACAAACGAGTCTAACTATTACAAAATGACATAGACAAAAGTAGGCCATCCACTAAATATATACAATGAACATTAAATCTTCAGCTTTCCAAAATCATCTCCGAGGCTCATTACAATGAGGAGGAGGAACCTGAACATCTAAACAAAACCCACATAACTTGTGGTGAGATACAATCTCAGTGAGCAAATCTCATGCATGTATGCAAAACATATATCTCATGGCAATTCAAGCTTTAAATTACTATAACAGTCTCCACTTAACTTATGCAATGGTATGCTTAAAATGCTTGCCAATAGGCCATGTACAATCACAGTCTAGAGTTAGACCTGAGCTCAGACTACAGGGGATATCTCCCCAGGGGACGAATCCCACCCTACATTCTTTCACAAAGAGACCGAAGTCCAGTCATAACCAAAGGCTATGTTCCTTCACAAAGAGACCGAAGTCCATAATCTTTCACAAAGAGATTGAACAACTAATTCGAGACCCGGAATTGATAAATATTGCGAATCTCGTTAATTTCGACACTTTCGATAGTTCGAACATTCCGAAACGAACGAGATTCGACTCTTAACCGATGTCAAGCCCATATACTCATCAATTCCAATATCAAATCCAATTATCAATCCTAAGTTTTCATTTCGGAACAAGTTTAATCGGAGGAAACGAAACGTTTCGACGTTTCGATAGTTTCGAAACTTTCGAGACTCTCGAAAGTTCGAAACTAACGATTATCAAGAATCGATCCGTTCTAACCGATTAAAATCGTTCCCAGTTATCAACCAACATGTACAAACACAAACAATCAAGATAAGTTCAAGATATATTCAGAGAAAGGGGAGAAAGGAGGGGGTTCAAGGGATTGAGACCAATTCCTAAAATCTAAGAATTCAAGTGAGAAATTACTCACCTAACGTAGCAATTCAAGTAGTTAGATGGAAGGATTGAGATTCCTAGCTCCGTTCCGGCGTTCCTACCTCTTTTTGGCACTTTCTCTCTCTAGACTCACACTTCTCTCTCTAAAACTGAGTTTTCCCCCAAAATTCTGATGAATTTCGCGTCCTGGGTATTTATATTTTCGCTCAGTAATCGATTACCAAATCCTGGTAATCGATTACTGAAGGCAAAATTAGCCTAAGAACCCATTCTGGGAACCTGGTAATCGATTACCATCTTTTGTAATTGATTACTGAGTTTCCAGGCTGCTGGTAATCGATTACAAGGGTTATGTAATCGATTACAAAATTTCAAACTCTCTGGTAATCGATTACCAGCTCTCTGTAATCGATTACCAGTGGCCCAAACTCAAGGGTTTAGTTCAAAATGAGTTACTTGACTTACCTTACCCATCCCTACCCCTTACACTTAGTTCCTAAGATTCAAACCACATTAAAACCTATAAATCTCACAATTAACTTATCAAAAGTTGGGATGTTACATTCTACCCTCCTTAAAGAAATTTTGTGATCTATGAGATCGTATGAAACTATTCATTGAGAGCAGTAACATAGATCTATGAGATGTGGTCATTGATTGTGATTATATTCCCACACATGGTGGTGTGCCCATACCCAAAGCAGAATGAACTAGTGAGCAAAAAGCTCGTTTTCAGCTTAATGCAAAAGCAAAACTCTACTTGGTTTGCTCCTTGAGTAAATCTGAGTATGAGAAGGTGCTGTAGGGACCACAGGAAACAGAAGAAGGGGGGTTGAATAGTGTTTTAAAATTTTAAACTAATTTGGAAAGTTATTATGATAAACTCATTTGGCAGATAATGGAGATTATCGGAGTTAGGCGGAAGCTATGAAAATAAGTTTTTCAAATACTTGCTGAATATGATAGATACTTCAGAAGGTTTAGTAAAACATTTTTCAAAACTTTGTTTAACTAGATTGAATATAGACTTCATAAAACAAGTTGCTCAAAAATATTTTGCATTATTATCCTATTGATTTAGTTACTTGCTGAAAAACTGAGTTAGTAGAGAACTCGCTGAACCACTTCAGAAGGTTCAGTAAATACTCTTTTGAAAAAAATTGTTTAATAAAAGAAGTTAGACTGCGCGAAATACAGATTAACTTTTCAAACCCTTCCATGGTTAGAAATAAAACAAATAATAACTGAATGTAAAGAGTTAATGGCTGAGAGAAATTTACACAGAGAATTTATCCTGGTTCACCCACTAATCCTGTGAGCTACATCCAGCCCCATGGCAAACCACCACTGGATTTTCCACTATCTAAACACAGATACAAGTATTCTTTTATACCAGCCTTTCAGGCTTAACAACGAGTATTCTTTATTTTCAACTGCCTCTCCAGGAAACTCATTGCAGTATTCTTGTCAACCAAGCCTCTCCAGGCTCTAACAAGTATTCTTTGTTTTCAATTGCCTCTCCAGGCTACTCATTGCAGTATTCTTTGTCAACCAAGCCTCTCCAGGCTCTAACAAGTATTCTTTTACATTCAAGCCTCTCCAGGCACAAACACAAGTATTCTTTTACAGTCAAGCCTCTCCAGGCTCAAACCAAGTATTCTTTTCTATCAAGCCTATCCAGTCTCTACCCAAGTATTCTTTTATAATCAAGCCTCTCCAGGCTCAAACCAAGTATTCTTTTCTATCAAGCCTCTCCAGGCTCTACCCAAGTATTCTTTCTTCCTCCAAGCCTCGCCAGGCTCTCAAAGTATTATTTCATTCTCCAAGCCTCTCCATGCTCACTAAGTATTTTTTCTTCCTCCAAGCCTCTCCAGGCTCTCAAAGTATTATTTCATTCTCCAAGCCTCTCTAGGCTCACTGAGTATTCTTTCTTCCTCCAAGCCTTTCAAGGCTCTCAGACACTTAATGTGTTTACAATGATGAGTTGAATTTAAGTTTCAGCAAAACTTAAATTTCAGTTTTCTTGTACATAGGGATTACTGAGTACAACTCAGAATACAAAGTTTAAGTGCTAAGTACAAGGAATCACAGAGATACAAGTGTATAATTCTATGATCTAATTCATCTCTGTAGGATCAGAAGGTTGGCACTATATGATCTGTAATGAGCATGGCTAATTTCTTCTGTGGGCTAGATAAATGCCATGGTTCAAAGATAGATGATTTGATATTCATGGCTGCCCATTTTTGGTTGGATTCTTGTGGATGATGCTTTGGGAATTTAGGTCAACCAACTTTGTTGCCCAACTGTAAATCAATTTCTCATCATTCCACCGACCAATCAACCAACTCACCAACATCTTCAAAGGCTTTCTTGAGGCTATTATATGTTCTAGAAATATAGCCGTTGAAGAATGTAGAGTATACTGTTGAGAAGAGATAATCAAGCCGTTGTGAAATAGCTTCTCATTTGGTAGCTTCTTTCTTAAGCAGATTAGGTGTGCATATGACTTGGTTCTGACACACTGCAGATAAGCTCTTAATCTTGAGTGATTTTTCTTTGTCTTCAGCAAGTTGATATTTCTCTCTTCTTCTTTCTTATTTTCTCTTGTGAGTGTAAGGAGTTAGGATGTTAAGATCCATTAGACTTCCTTTTCCCGTTGTGAGTTATGCTCATTTTTTATTCGCTTCTGACTTTGAGTAGAGTAGGTGTGTAGAAGTAAATCTTGCTTTGACACACATCCTTTTGGCTCATAAATTTTCTTGAGAGAGTAATTTAATCTTCAGCAGGCTGGCTTGCTTTTCTCTTCTTCTTCATTATACGAAGTCTGGATAGAGAAGATGAATTTATCCGTTGTGCTTCTCTTTTATCCTTTGTGAGTTTTGCTTTTCTTCTTGTAAGGATTCACACTTCTGATAGCGTATTGCAGAGTTTGTACAGGAGTAGGTGTACAACAACGCTGACCTATCTCTGACCACTATTTGCTTTTCTGCAATAGGTTTCCTCTTTAATGTACGATATTCCTGAGGAAAATAACTTTTATTGCTATCTCCTCTGTATATGATGGCATAAGACGTTTTGGAACCCTTTAGGTCTTTGTGGAGAGAGTCTCTGCCTTTGTTGAAATATCTCTTTATAGAGAATTTAAACATGTCATCAGAGAGTTGAGAGATTCTTCAGTGAGTTCAGATTCTTCAGCATGCTAACTTCAGACGGTTCATCTCTTCAGCATGTTGATAACTTCAGTTTGTTGATCATTTCATTATGTTGATCATTTCATCATGTTGATCATTTCATCATGTTGATCATTTCAACGTGTTTATCTGTTCTTTGTTCTTGATAACTTCCAAATAGTTTGACCCTTCAGATAGTTGCTATTGATAGAGAGTTGCTTTCCTTCTAACCTGATTTCTTTCTTCTGTGTTGCAACTTGAGAGTGATTTTATTCAGCTTTTGTGTGCTTTCTGATTTGCGATCTTCTTGAAGAAAGTCTTTATTTCAGCTTGCAGATGTGCTTCTTTTCTTCAGTCCATATGCTTTCAGCAGGTTGATCAATTCTTCAAATAGTTTGCTGTGTTGTTCTTCTTTTAGTTTGCTGCTTCTTTCTTCTTCTTTTTTTCCATTTGGTTCTGTGTCATTCTTCCTGTAGCTTGTCGTTTCTTTCTTTTCTTTTCCTTGTCTTTGGTCGTTCATCTTCAGAGAGTTACTCCAGTGCTTTTCTATTTTTCTTGATCTTCTATTCTCCTTCAGCAGGTTTCTTCTTTCAGCAGGTTGCTTCTTCAGAGTTCCTGAAATACACAGAAAAATACCTTTATTAGTAGCACCAGTTTTCTTATAGTCTAGTCTAATTTGTTACTCATTAAAACCAAGGATAATAAGTCTTGAATATAATTTAAATACTTAAATTAATTTTGAGACTCAACAGGTGCATGGATGCTCCTCAGCCAAGGAAATCTGGGATACGTTGGCATCAGCCCATGAAGGGACTGACAATGTCTAGAAATCTGAGATTAGCATGCTTGTTCATCAATACGGGATGTTCAAGATGCAAGAGTTTGAAACCATTGACCAGATGTTTGGTAGGTTTCAGACAATAACTAATGGACTTAAGTCTTTAGGCAGAACCTTTGATTTTGGTGATAATAATTGTAAGATTCTAAGGAGTTTACCAAAGGCTTGGAGACCTAAAGTTACAGCCATTCAAGAGGCTAAAGACCTCAATTCCTTAAGGATGGAGGAACTTTTGGGATCTCTTAAAGTCCATGAGTTAAAACTTGGAAAGGATGCACCAAAGAAAAAATTGGCCTTGAACGCCAAATCCAAGCTGCTGAGGCATGGGTCACATAAAGCCATGCAAGCTGAGGAAACTTTAGAAGGTAGTGAAGGTTCTGAAGTCAGTTCTGAGTATGATGATGATTTGGCTCTTCTCAGTAGGAAGATCAAAGGATGATTCAGAAGAAGGGAAAATTCAGAAAGCATTCATCCTCTGAATAAAAAGTGGGTGAGTCAGGTAAGGATACGTTTCCTACTAACAAAATTATTTGCTTTGAATGTAAACAACCAGGTCATGTGAAGGCTGATTTTCCCAAGCTAAAGAAACCCTCCTTTAAAAGAAGACAAGAAGTTCTTGAAGAAGAAGAAGGGGCTGGTGGCTACATGGAGGACCTTGATGATTCAACTTCAGAAGAAGAAGATGAATCCTCTGAAGAAGCCAACTCGTGTCTGATGGCAAGCTTAGCTTCTTCGGATAGTTCTGAATTGGAGGTAATTCCTTAAACATTACAAGACATGTATGATGATTTACTGGAAATTCTAAGGAGCTTTTCCGAGAGTACAAAGATCTGTCTCGAGCTTATATTGAAGTTGCAACAAAAAATGAAGCTCTTGAGAATGAAAATCTTTACTCAAGGAAAAAACTCTTGAACTCTGAAGCTAGTAGTTCAAAAGATTTGACTGAAGAAAATAAGAAACTTAAGAAACAAGTTGCTTAACTTACTAAGGACCTTGCCAACTTTGTTAATGGAACTGAGAACCTCAACAAAATGTTAGGTATTGAGAAAATTTCCAAGAACAAAGGTGCAATGGGATATTCAGACAGTGAATCATCACATGATTCTAAGTTTAAACCTGCTAATAAGGCTAATAAAGGTAGGGGATGCTCACATTGTGGGGAAGCAGGACATCAAGTGTCTTAGTGCAAACACAAGAAAAAGGGCAGACCTATTGCTAACAAAGAGGACCCAAAAAGATATGGGTACCTAAATCTTTGATTTTTCCCGTTGCAGATGTGTTTTAATAGATATAATGAGACACCATAAATGGTATTTGGACAGTGACTGCTCACGACACATGATGGGAGAAAAGGTCTTTGTTCCAAAGCCTTAGACCAAAGATGTGGTGTAGTCGCCTTTGAAGGAAATCAGAAAGGGAGGATCACAGGTATAGGATATGTAGTTATTTCCCCTTCTCTTTGTTATTCAGAATGTTCTCTTTGTGGAAGGACTTCAACAACAACCTGCTAAGCATAAGTCAATTATGTGATAGTGGGATATGTTGTGTCCTTTACCAAGGATGGATGTGGTAGTCCAGATTCTTTCAGCAATCAAATCATTTTTCCTTCCAAGAGACACATCAATGTATATAAAATAAGGAACTTCTGCATATCAAAATGTGACTTGTCTTCTTTCTGTTAAGGATGAAAAACAGATTTGGCATCAAAAGCTTGGGCATGCCAGCTTGAAGATTAATCTCAAAGTTAACAAAACACACCTTGTAAAAGGTCTGCCCAAGCAAATATGATATTTAGTGTGAAAACTGTCTTAAGGGCCAAACAGACAAAAAGCTCTTTTAAGAGTAAAATGTTGTGTCTACTGTTGAGTCTCAAAAGATATTTCTCAGCAAATGAAAATTATCTTGAGTCTCATGCTCTTAAAGTTTTAATGAATTACAAATATAAAACATAAATATGTTTATAAACATATCCTCTCATGAACACTCTGTTATTATTTCAGATAACATTTATTGAGAAGGATCATCTGAGAGCTTCAGATCGTCTGAAGACCAAA